>JAKSZU010000002.1:99026146-99626146 GCA_026018925.1 Tupaia tana | reverse complement strand
AGGGTCAGACATGGGGTAAAAAACATATATATATGAAAGTAGTAATGGAATTTTATGGATGATAACATGCGTGATTAAGCCACTATGCAGTTTACTCTAGAGGGGAAACCACATTTAGTATGTTGTGATGATGCTCAGGAAATGAATGTAAATTAAAAAAAAAAAATCAGAGAAAAAAATACTAAAACTATTACCAAAATTTAAAGAAAAAACTGTGTATTTGATGACCACAGTAAGCTATATAGCCCCAGCTAGGTACTATTTTATAGTATGTTCATTCTACTCACTGAGGTTTATGCCTAAAGTCAGACATGGGTTCTTGTGTATGTATATATCAGCTTTGCTTGCTATTGCAAATATTTAGACAAATCAAGTTTATTAGCAAATCAATTAAATGGGGGGGGGGGTAGGCATAGAAAGCAAACATGGATACCAGAGACAATGGGAGGAGGGTTGGACAGGGCAGAGGGTTAGGGATAGGGAATCAAGGATGGCAAAAAAAATAAATAAATAAATAAAAGCAAAAAAACAAAAAACAAAAAACAAAACAAAACAAAAAAACAACGCAAAATATACAAGACATAAGAAATGAAAAATTGTTTGTTGATAACACGTATGTTGATGTGCTTGATTGAGCCAACAGACAGTGTATTTTGGATGAAAAATTCATTTTGTATACTGTAATAAGGTATAGCATATTAATGTTAAAAAAAGAAAAATAAATTAATTAATAAAAAAAGAAAATATTGGTCCAGATCTTCTGTTGGTTATTACATTAAAGCAAGTGATGAATTATGTGAAATCCGAGGTGATATTTATTTTTTTCCCACAGAGGATTTGTAAGTCATCCATGAATGAGAAAAATCAGAATTAAGTAACTTATTAAAATTTGACTATAAGCTACATAATGTGCTACTTAATGCACTCAGTAGCTCATAGCTTCCTCAGTGCAATATCTAAGAATTAGGTTAATTTTCCCAACTTTAGACATTGAGGATTAATGGGAATAATGGACTTGCACAAGATCCCACATCTATTAAGTGGAAAGATTTGGAAGGAAGCATGCAGTCCGGGACCCTAAGCTCATGTTCTGCTCACCTCGTAAAGTTTTCTATATTTCAGAAGACATGTGTAAGTACATGCTATTTCTTTTGTGATATAGATTTGCCCTATAGCAAAAATTGCTCTAAAAATAAATAAACAAGTAAAACTTGTAGAAATTTACAAAAATCTGTAACACATTTCTAGTTAACAGTAAGTATATAAGTATTTCTTCAATGCTTTACAAAAAATAAGCAGTATTTATTGATAATCAATTACATATCTTAGCTTTGCATCACTTAACTGAGTTTTTAAATATCTGTGTGTTAACATTTCATTCCAGGGACCAGTAGATGGTGTAATGGCTACATTGCTGGACTCCCAAGTAGTTGACCACAGTTCCAGTCTCAGACCCAGTAACTTGAAACTCAGGCTGGGTGCGTGTGTAAGCATGCCAAGAAATCCCGAGAGGAAAATGGAGGAGAGGAGACTGCAGCATGGCCATCTTCCCTGGGGGTTGATTTCTCACTTTCTGTCTCTCTCAGTCTCTCCAATGAGAGCACACGCCTTATAGCAAAAATCTCTAAAATATTGTTTCAATACAAAACCTGGAGAGTAGTTCTTTTAAAGAAATATTTATTTATTTAATTCAATTTACTATTACTATTTTTTAAATTTCACTAGAAAGAGACAAAAAGAGAGAGAAAGAGGAAAAGGAAAGAAAGAAAGCAAGTCACCAGGTCCAGGAATCGAATTGTGGTCGACCATGTGGGAATCCATTGCCCTTAACCACCATGCCACTAGCTGACCCTGGACAGTAAATATTTTAAAAGAGATTTTTAAATACCCACATCCCTTGCCTCAGACCTAAATAGGTAGACAGAAAGACACCACCCCACATTGTTTACCTGGTAATGTTTGCTTAGCAGTATATCAACTGGCACTTTTTAAGGGAAAATGATAGGGACTTTGCCTTGGGGCATCCATTCCAAAAAAAAAAAAAAAAAAAAAAAAATTAGCTATATCTGAGGTACTGTACTAGCTTTTGACTTTATGTAAATTTTAATATGAATCTGTTCATTTTCAGACAAAATTACTAAAATTGTTTCAAGAACAAGACCCTGTTGAAACGAATCTATTCCTTTTGAAAATTAGGATGAATTGAAGAGAGCTGAAAATACATCTGAAGGTAAACACCCCATTAATTTCTCTTTTCTGTTTTCAGGTTACAATAATTCAGACAAGCAATTCCCAAAAATATCTGGATTCAAACAGCCAGTCTTCTCCCCATCCCCATTATGTCAACATAATCTGAGAGAGCTGTTTCAATTGTACCATTAATAAACATTGTAGGACCTTGTTTACAAAATGTTAGAAAAAAATGCATTATCATTTGGAAAAGATAGCTTGGTAATTTTATGCTGTGGAGTAAGATTTTCTTATTCATTATTAGTTTCCTTTTTACCCCAGAGAGAAAGTGCTCAAGTGTTTTTTTTTGTTTTTGTTTTTGTTTTTTTTTTTTTTTTTTCCAGTGAGGAAAGATAAGTAATGATCTTTATTTTAGCACCAGATTTCTTTTCATGGAAATGAATTGAGAGCTTTGTATGATGTATGGATCTCATGATAAACTCTTAGCTGACTGTCAAACCTCATCTCCATTAGAGATCTATTAAAACCCATTTATTGATTCAGTTGTTTATTTACATCTTACCTTTGATTTTTTTTGTTGCATTCTTGAAGAAATATCTGCTAAAGCAGTTGAATTTGTCATGTATATTTAATGAAGTAAATAAAAGTTTCTGTACCTTATCTAGATTTTTATGCCCTAATGTCTTTTCTCTCCTCCTAAAGAAAAAAATTGGAACTTTTGGTCAAGTCACTGTGGTATATTCATTCATGAATCTGCTCTTAAAAACATGAGGGGTAGACAAATTTTAAAAAATAAAATTTAAAAATATGAAGGATGTAATAATTCAGGAAGACTTTTTAAAAATAAAAATATCAGTGTGGCCTTGTCAAAGCAAAAATTTCACTGGACAAAGTTCATCATGAAGAAGGGTTTTTTTCAAGGCAATAATAATAATTTTATATATATATATATATATATATATATATATATATATATATATAAACTATATATATATATATATATATATATATATATATATATAAAATATATAAATACATATCAAAATGATGCCTGACCTTAACTCCCTTAAAGCAAAAGACTGAAGAGATTTTAGAAACTTTAGGCTGGGGGCCAGCAGTGATGTAGTGGTTAAGATGCTAGACTCTCACAGGGAAGATAGCAGTTCCAGTCCTGGACCTGTCAGCTTGAAACACACTGGGCACATGTGTATGCGTGCCCAGAATCCTGAGAATGGAGGAGATGGGATTGCAGGGGCTGGATGGAAAGTAGGTATCCTAGGCTACCTCTTTGCTAATTGGCCTTATTCAAAGGAAAAGTAAACTTTTTTATAATTTCACAATAGGAAGTATTTGAATAGTTCAAGTTAAGAGTGCGCTGAAGTTAGGATCCCACTCTCCCACAGAGACTAGAAGGCAAATCTCTATTTTCCTTAACTATTACATTTCAAAAGAATGGCTCCTAAGTCCTTGAAAAAGATAACTAGGTTGTGAACCAGTCAAGAGGCTTTCAAACTTATTTACATCACAAACGATTAGAAAAATATTTTAATTACAGTTTTCCTAAAGTAAAGAGCTTCTGTAATTAGACCTTCCAGATTCAGTAATGGCCAGGGGGTCCTAGTGACAAGAAGACAGCAGAAAGATGAGTCAAGATGCGGAGAAACATTAAGACTGGCTTGGTCAGTCTAAAAAGGTAAAGGCGATTTTTTCTGAATCCAAGAGCCAAACAAGTCTAGATCCAGTGGCTACCAAAAATTTGTGTTTTTTTGCAGGACAGCAGGGCTATAAGCGGTCCACATGGAAGGTGGAGCTAAACTAGCTTACTGCTTTATGCCAGGGTAGTACACTAGGCCCCTTCACATGCTGTGAGTTGAAATAAAATATAAGCAACTGTTGATTATCATTTGTTTCCTAGTCTAAGAAGAACTAAAGGCATATGCACAAATTGAAAATCGAGAGGGGAAAAAATATCCACAATTTTTGGACTAAATCTACAATCTTTTCAGAATCACTTTGAGATAGAAATTTTGATTTCCCTTTGAAAAACCACATTCTGAATGGAGGACACGGAGCAGTAGGATACGACAACAAGCCAAAGAGCAAGCAAAGAAATAAAATTAATTCCCTGAAGCTAGAGATGTGAAGAGGGAAAAAAAAAAAACCAAAAACTATGTTCATATTTCATGTTTTAGAAAACATTTTAGAATAATGAGAGATGAAAAGACTGATAGAGCTAAATAGAGCTCCTCCCAACCCCAACCGACCATATATAACCCAGAGAACTGGAATTGAGATTGTGCCAGAAGAGAGGAGTGAATTAGGAAATTAGAACAGTGTAGTTGAAAGGTCCTTGGGGGTAATGTAAAATCTGAGAAAAGATGTGAAGTAAAAGTTAGTCCTATAAAGATCAAGAAGTAGGCGTAGGGATGGAGACAAGCACAAGACAGAAGGAAAAAAGCAAAAACAAAAACAAAAAACAACCACTAAGGTTTAAGGAGCCATGAGATCATGGTGACTAGGAGATGAGATAAAAAAAGTAATCAAGTAGGCTCTGAGGATTTTGGCTTAGCAGAGAAGTCTTTAGCAGAGAAGTTTCATGATCTTATCGTTTAAAGGAATCATTCTAGCTGTCATGTTGAGATTACGCTTAAGCAAACAGATTTCCAGACAGAATGTGGTCACCCACTAGCGTAGAGCACAGATCCAGGTGAACATGATAGCGACCTGAACAGAAGCATTGGTGGTGGTGAGAGTTTGTCATATGCTGATTATGAGGGATCAAAAGTTAATGAAATATATATATCCTGATAGATTTATAATAAATATATAGCAGAGGACCAGCAGTTAGCGTAATGGCTATGTCGCTGGACTCCCACGTAGTCGACCGCGGTTCGCGTCCTGGACCCGGTGGCTTAAAACTCACACTGGGCACGTGTGCGTGTGTGCCCAAGTTCCCGAGAGGAGAATGGAGGAGAAGGGATTGCAGCGTGGCCATCCCCCCTGCTGGGGGGTGATTTCTCGCTTTCTGTCTCTCTGTCTCTCTCTGTCTGTCTGGCGAGCGCACGCACCCTATAGCAAAAACCTCTCTCTCTCAAAAAAAAAATATATATGTATATCAGTACGTAGTTTTGAAAGAACATTGTATGGAATTTATTGATAAATTCGATGTGGAGTGTAAGAAAAAGAAAGGAGTCCATAATGTCACCACTGTTTTTTGTACTTAGAAACTGGAAGAATAGATGTCCAAGTTTTTGAAACAGGTACTGCCAGTTCTAGGTCCTGCACACATCCTTAACTTGTCTTTTCCACCTAATAGCAAGAGTGCTTACCCACCATGTCTCCTTCCTGTTTTCAGATATTCTTATTCGTAAGTGCAGGGATTCTGTGTTCTGCCTACAATAGGCCACATATATAATCTTATAGTCAACTTTGAATGTCAACTGTTTATTTTTCACGTACATGTCAACTAAATGTATTGATATTGGAGCCAACAGGTGGTGTGGTGGTTCAGGCACTGGATTCCCATGGGAATGACCATACTTTGAATCCCAGACCCACTGGCTGGAAATGCACACTGAGCACGTGTGCTGCATGCCCCAAATCCCTAGAGGACAGAGTCACAGTGTGGCTATTCCCGTTGCGGGGTGATTTTTTTTTTCCTTTTCTGTCTCTATCCCTGTAGTGAATGAACATACCCTAAAAACAAAAACAAAAAATTTCCTTCAAAATATTATTTATATTACTTTGTTTACTTTATTGTGCTGTTGGTGTGTGAAATGGATTACAGTATTTGTTCTGATTTTTTACTCTTTTTTAAAAAGGATTGGTGAGAACATTAAACTTAGAGGAATTTCTGAATGGGGAATAAGTTTTGGTAGAAAAATTTAATGGGGGCATTTTAGTAACTTAAGTTTGGCTATATTAGGTCTGAAAGGCCTATTTGATATTAAGTAGAAAGGGTGGGCTAAAAGCATGCATTTGATATATTGTACAATGATAAAGCTCTAATTATGTAAAATAAAGATACTATAACGTGAAGTATATGGTAAAGTATACTATAAATTAGGAAATACATTATAAAGTGTGGTTCAGCCATGTAATGAAAAAGAAGTAATCCATCTCTGTATTTAGAAACAAGAAAGCCAAAATGAAAGACTGAGTCCTGGGGCCTTCCAACGTTTGGATGTCAGATGGGTGAGACAGAATCATCAGAGGACACTAGGAGGAGATGAACACTGAGACTACATCATAAGTGAGGGAGTGTGAAGTACTCCAATTCAGAATTATGTGCTTCTAGAGGGAGAGAGCTAGTAACTCTGTCAAATGCTGTTCTCCTCCCTTGTCTCCCGACACCCTTACCCCAGTGAAATGAGAAGTGAGTTTATGCACTGTAAGTGAGGATGAGGGAGGAGGTATTGAAGGTTTGATGGAAGACAAGAACTAATGAAGAAGTAGCCTAAGAGGCTGTAAGAGTTAATGGGCTAAGCAAATGCCGTAAATTGACAGGCCCCATAAAATGGCTTCCCCTTAGGTTAGCACTCAGAAATTTAAAGGTTGGATACTTTTCTGCAACAACATTGGTGTGTTTCCACATGCAAATATCTAGAAGACAGGGGCAGAAAATGTTTCAAATAACTAATCCAACACACACAAAAAAATTATTTTGCTATCTTGCAAAACACCATGAGACTGGGTAACATGCAAAGAAGGCTTTTGCTTATTTGAATTATGCATATAAATAGTAAAACCTTAAAAGAACAATTTTTAAGAAAAGGCTTGAACACGATTACAGTTAAGATACCTTTGTTTATCCCACATTGCTGGTCCTCCCTAACAGTTTCAATGGCTGACAATATTATCAAATCCAGGGTTGAGACATATGGTATTCGGTACAGAGTGAATGCAGAGGAAGATTTTCTTTCTCGTCCTATATCTGTGAGACTACTCTCTATAATGGAGTAAATACTGACAGTCCTAATTCTTTGAATTTTCTGAGGAAAATTTTTGCTAGAAATAATGGTCGTAAAATAAGTAAAGTATAAAGTATATTTTTACTTTGAAAATAAAGGTAAAATCATGTTGGAGCCAGCAGATGGCATGATGATTAAGGTGATAGACGCCCTTCTGGTTGACTACAGCTTAAGTTCCAGACCCAGAGGTTTGAAAATCACACCGGGTGCATGAGAATGCATTCCCCACAATCCTGAGAGGTGAATGAAAGAGCAGAAATTGCAACATGGCCATCTGCCCTGAGGGGTCATTTCTCACTTCCCATCTGTCTGTCTCTCCAGCAAACACACATGCCTTATGACAAAAACCTAAAAATCAATCAATAAATAAATGTAGAGCCTGGCTATTACTCTCATGGCTCGGCATTAAGAAGTTTCAGTTCATGCCCTAGTAGAGCAATAGATTGCATTGTCTATATTGTGTGGCCTGGGTTTTGTTTAAAGTGTGAATCATGATAGTTTATAAACTGCCATTTATTGTCACAATGATTTTCTTCTTCGTATCATTAACTTCGCTCGATCTGTTAGAGGATAACATTTTTTCAATGGTGACTCATGTAAGTATGAAATGAAAAATGTGTTAAAACATTTAATGTATTGCTTAGAAAGAAACTATTAAGATGCTTCAATAGGTTCAAATAAAAAGTCAAATAAATGAAATTTATATATATATATATGTGTATATATATATATGTATATATATAAAATAAGTGGTAAATAATTTTAATTTTAAATGAATTTGAAACTGGCCTTTCTTTTTGAGGGGGTGAAACCAACTGAAACTCTATAAACATATTTTATTTAGATATATATAGAAAAGACTTATGCACAACTCTTCATTATTGATAAAATTATAGAATTGTCAGTTAGCTAAAAGAAATGAAACACGTGTGTGTGTGTGTGTGTGTGTGTGTGTGTGTGTAGAGTTTTCTACAAATATCATTTAGTAAGATTTTTAAAAATTATTATCAGGGCCAGCAGGTGATGTAGTGGTTAGGATGCTAGACTCCCACATGGTTGACAGTGGTTCAAGTCCCATATCCAGGAACTTGAAACTCATGCAGGGTGCATGCGTGTGTGTGTGTGCCCAAATCTCAGAAGGAGAATGAAGGAGAAGGGATTGTGGTGTGGCCATCCCCCTGGGGCATGATTTCTTGTTTTTTGTACCTCTGTTTCTGTCTCTCCAGCAAAAAAATGCTACATGTGCCATACAGGAAAAAAAAAAAAAAAAAAAAAAAAAGAAACTAAGAAAAATATTATTAAAAATGTCCTTGCAATTCAAGAAAATCATATACAGAATTCCTAGAATCATGGTTAAAAAGATAGTAATTCATGGCATTAAGTTAGAGATAAAGAATATGACACTGTGAATATCAAATTCCAGGTCAATAACAGAAGAATGCATACTCAGAATGCTTTTGCAGAAAGAAAACCACCTTCTTTGTCAATTGAAAAGTACTTCACATTTTTTCTTTAATAAAAAAATTGATTCTTCTCTGGTTTCCTACAAAATAAAGTAAAACACTTGTTTTCATATATGAGTGTTCTTTAGTAAAATACTCCAGATTATCTAATCTTACATTCTACTTACTTAGTTCTAAAATACCTATCTCCCCACATTATTCTCCCAGACAGTGGCATTTTTATGCAGTTTACAGTTCTTATCGGCCCTTTTGAAAATATGAACTTAAATATCTCCTGCAAAAATATTTTCTTTAGATAGTGCATCTTTTTTTTTTACATTTAGACTTTGTAGATAGTCTTTATTTTTCTTTTAAGCAGTGGTAAGAAATATTTAAACATTGGATAATTATTTCAACAAAGGTTTAGCAATGGAACATAAGAGGTTTAGTGCAGGAATCACTGACATTGTGTGATTCCTGAGTTAGAGTCCTGAGAAAACACATGCAACAAAGTGAGCAAATGGGCAAACAAAGAACTGGACATTTAAAGTCATAGAGCACTGTCTGCTGGAGTTGTGGAAATATCATTTATGGGGTGAGATAAGGTGCTGACTGGCTGAAGTGTGGCCGAGAGAGACATCACTGCTAAGTGTCATCCATTACACTGCCTGTTTGGATAATTCTGGTCAAGGTACTCACCCTGCCAGCAAAGTTATCTGGTCCATCATTGATTAGTTTTACATATTAAGAACACTGTCTGTATAAAGAGCTGAGGGTAATTTATTAGTGATTTTAACTCATCGAATGACATTTCTGTTGACTCATACAAAACTGGTCTTTGACATAGTCTGGTGAAAGGTTTCCTTTAAAGGAAAAAATTAAAATGAAAAAGTAAGACCCTGAGAGATTAGAAATATCTCTAATAACACAGAATAGATGGTGGTGATAAAAAATGCACTGGAGAGTAAGAGTACCCTGCCACACAGTTTATCTGAATAGGCTCTACATTATCAAATGTAGATATACGTAAATATATATATTTACGTATATCTAATAAATATACATAAATGAATATATGTACGTATGCATTATACATATGATATTCAAGCACATTAAACTCCCTTTTATAATATACATAATTAAATCTGAAATTACCATAAACTAATACAAAATTCAGTTACCTAGATACTTGAAATAGTCATTTCAGCTTTTTTCTCTTCAAATTCTGTTTGAAAATAATGTCACTTTTTTATAAGCTTTTGATTTGGTACATCTAAATTTCTGAAATATTTTACATTTCAAAAGTGGGTTTAATAGTGAATTCATTGGGAGAGATATTTTACTAGGAAAACAAAATACATATTTTACATTTATATATAAATTTGAAAGTCCCTTACTTCTTGTGATTTAAAATGTTTTATGATGTTATGAATAAATCTGTGCAAGTGATTCTTTCTAGAAAAAAAACTAATTGTATTATTATTTATATACTTTATATTTGGAAAAAAATTAAAGTAATATGATTATTTTATTTAAATTTATTTATTTATTCACTTATTTTATTTTACTTTGACCAGAGAGGGACAGAGTAAGAGAGAAAGAGAGAGAGGGAAAGTGAGAGAGCAAGCTGCCCGGTTCAGGACTTGAACTGTGGTGGGTCATGTGGGATTCCAGCGCCCCCAACCACCACGCCCCCTGCTAGCCCTAATAAAGCTATTTCTAATTACATCACTTATACATTCTTTCTTTAGTAGTTAGCATTATCCTGTGAAGAAAATCATGCTTTCAGTAATTAGAGATAAACTGTAGTTTGTCCTCTTAAAAGTGAATGCATATGGAAGATTCAATATTAAGTGAAGCAAATCAGACTATGAAAGAGAGGTATAGCATTTCTCTCCTTAATATATACCAAATATCTGCACTCTATGGCAGAAACTGAAAGATTGGAAGGTATAAAAGCATGGAGAATAAATGTGGATAGTAGAGACAGTGTGGGAAGAGGGTGGACAATAGGGGCCCTGAGTGGCAGGGAATCAAGGGGAAAAAGGAAAAAAAGAAAAAGAATAATTAAAGATATGAGTAACTAAAATAGATTACAAAAAAACAGAAGATACAGAATTTGGAGAGAGAAGACAGAGCTTGTGAGGAGCAGGAAGAGACACTATACAAAACCCAAGAATGCAAATACCTCTCTGGGAAGGCAATGCTCTGAAAAAAAGAATGTCAAAAAACAATTATACATATTATACAATAAACAATGACTATCACTATAGACCACTGGAAAATATTATTTTATTTTATTATTTTGAATTTACATACAATGGTTCTACAAATTTATAGAATGTAATGTGGTTTTCAAAACATACACACACACGTACATATATAGTATAATCAAATCAGGAAAATAAACATATGGTCTATCTCAAACAAACAAATGTAAATACTATATTTCTCCCCTTTAAAGATCTCTTTTATCAAGGTCAAGGGTTGGTATAACAATCAATTCCACTGGGAACAAATGAGCTTTTTTTTCTTTTATCTTCTCTTCAGACTCTTTTTCTTCTATATTCCTTTCTTTTTTCTTTCATTTTTTTGGTGGTGGTGTTTTTTTTTACCTCTCATTTTCTCTCTTTCTACAATTATACATTCATGGAGTTTTGTAAATTCAATATTTTACATTAAAATAAGGTCATCCTGGTCTGACAGATGCTGTGGTGGTTAAGGTGCTGGCCTCGCACATGGCTGGCTGCACTTGAAGTCCCAGAGCTTGAACTTTCTCATTTCCTCACTTTCTCTCTCTGTCTCTCTCTCTGTCTCTCTCTGTTTCTGTTTTTCTCTGGTCAAATTAAACATAATAACAATAAATATAATTAAATAAACACTTCTTCAAAAAATGAAATTATTCTTTCTGTTTCTCATATTGCCTGTAAATGATTTTTATAACTTATTTACATAAAGAAAACCAAACCAATTAAAACATGGTCAAATAACTTCTTCATGTCTCTAAATAATATTATATGAATGACCAAAATCACACAGAAATATGTGCGACATCATTAGTCATTAGGGAAATAAAAATCAAAACCACAATGAAATATCAATTGATACTAGGATGACTAGTATGAATGAAATAATGAATAATGAAAACTTTATTTTGAATAAAAAAAATAAGGAGCCAGTAGGTGGCATAGTGGTTAAGGTGCTAAAGTTTGACTGAGTCCTGAACCTTGCAGCTTGAAAATCACTCAGGACACATGTGCGTTTTTACCCAAATTCTCATGAAGAGGTGTATAAAAAGGGATTACAGGGACCTGCAGTTAGTGTAATGGCTATGTCACTGGACTCCCATGTAGACCGTGGTTTGAGTCCTTGGCCCGGTGGCTTAAACTCACACCAAGAGCATGTGCATGCGTGCCCAAGATCCCGAGAGGAGAATGGAGGGAGAAGGAGGGATTGTAACTGGCCATCACCCCGAGGGGTGATTTCTTGCTTTCTGTCTCTCTGTCTCTCTCTCTTTCTTTGGTTAGTGCACGTGCCCTAGAGCAAAAAAAAAAAAAAAAAAAAAAAAAAAAGTAAGAAAGAAAAAAGACCCTCTTTAAAAAAAAGGGATTGCAATGTGGCCATCCACCTGGAAAGTGATTTCTCACTTTCCTTTTGACTGCCTCTCTTTGCTTGACTTGCCAACACAGACCAGCTCTTCAAGAAACTCTGAAGAGAGTCCTGTTCCAGGAAAACTAAAGAATGAATAGCCACTGGGACCAGCAGTTAGTGTAATGGCTATGTCGCTGGACTCCCACGTAGTCAACCGCGGTTCAAGTCCTGGACCCGGTGGCTTAAACTCACGCCGGGTGTGTGTGCGTGTATACCCAAATCCCGAGAGGAGAATGGAGGAGAAGGGATTGAGGCATGACCACCCCTCCGGGGGGTGATTTCTCACTGTCTCTCTCTGTCTGTCTGGCGAGTGCACGCGCCCTCTAGTGAAAACCTCTAAAAAAAAAAAAAAAAAAAAATGAATAGCCAGAAGAAAGCAATAAAAGACAATGGCCAACTTAAAGGTAGGGACAAGTCCAGAAATATTGATAATAACATTGAATGTTAATGGATTAAATTCTTCAATCAAGAGACACAGACAAAACAAAAAAACAGAAACCCTTTATATGTTGCCTAAAAGAATTGCATCTCACGGATAAAGACATACATAGACTAAAAGTGAAGGGCTGGATAAAGGTATTCTGTGCAAATGGAAACCAAAAAAGAGCTAGAGTCGTGATACTAATTTCTGACAAAATAGGCTTTCAAGCAAAAACTGTACAAAGAGACAAAAAAAGGGCATTTTATAGTAGTTAAAAGGGCTAATCCATAAAGAAGATATAATGCTTATAAATATCTAGGCACCTAACTCAGGAGACCCAAATACATGAAGGAAAGATGGTTAGATCTAAAAGGAGAGATAGACTACAACTCACTAGTTGTTGGGGACCTCAACACCCCACTATCTCCTCTGACAGACCATTTAGACAAAAAAAACAAACAAACAAACAAACAAAAAATAAACACCAAGAGATAAAGAATCCAAATGGTACCATAAACCAAATGTACTTACAGACATCTATAGAATCTTCCACCCAAAAACCATGAAATACACTTTTTTTCTCACCCCCACATGGAACCTTTTCGAAGATTGACCACATGATAGTGCACAAAGCAGCCCTCTAAAGATTCAAAGTATAGAAATTATATCCAGCATCTTCTCTGAACATGATGGAATTAAACTTGATATTAATTTAAAAAAAGAAAAACTCAGAAATACACAGATGCGTGGAAACTAAATAACAAATCCTGAATAACTTCACAACTACTGAAGAAATGAAGATTGAAATCAAAAGATTCATGGATGCCAGTGACAATGAGTACACCATAATCTTCGGGACATTGCAAAAGCAGTCAAAATTTGTTTTTTAAAAATAATGATTTAAAGTTTAGTAGACTGGCTTCTTTGAGAACACCTAAATTTGGGGGGGGGGCTTTTTTTTTTTTTTGACAGGTTTTTGCTATAGGGTGCGCGCGCTTGCCAGACAGACAGACAGAAAGCGAGAAATCACTCCCCAGGGGGGATGGCCACGCCGCAATCCTTTCTCCTCCATTCTCCTCTTGTGATCTTGGGCACGCACGCACACGCAGCCAGCGTGAGTTAAGCCACCAGGTCCGGGACGTGAACCGCGATCAACTACATGGGAGTCCAGCAACATAGCTATTACACTAACTGCTGGTCCCCATTTATGCTTACCGGAGGAGAGAAAGAAAGAGAGAAACCTACTCCAGAGGGAATAGCCATGCCGTAGTGCCTTCTCCTCATTTCCTTGTCAGGATTTTGGGCATGCACACCCAGTGAGATTTTCAAGCTGCCAGGTTCAGGACTCAAACTGCACAATCAGTCATGTGAGATCCAGCAACTTTAACTTCCATGCCACTTGCTGGCCCAATCACCTAGGTTTTTAAAATAGAAATGTTTCCATATTTTCTCTATATGCTTTTATTCTCCTTCCCCCCTCCCCCACTTATTTCAGATTTTATGCATAGTATAGTATCTGTAATGATATACTTGGTCTTGTTCTTACTAAAAAGCAATAAAATAATTTATACTGGGGACCAGCAGATGGCTTAATGGTTACGTCACTGGACTCACACGTAGTTGAATGCAGTTTGACCTGGGTGTGTACGTGCTCATAAATCCCAAGAGGAGAATGAAGGAGAGGGGACTATGGTGTAGCCACTCCCACAGAGGGTGATTCTTCACTTTCTGTCTCTCTCTGTCTCTATGGTGAGTGCAAACAGCCTATAGAAAAATATATTTAAAAAAAGAATTTAAACATTTATACTGTTTGTTTGTTTGTTTTTTACTTTATGTCTCCATTCTCCTGTCACCGACTATAGTTGTTTCATTTCCCTAGTTTAGAGTATGGTAGTGATTTTTAGTCTAATTGTATGAAGTTTTTGATACTTACATTGTTTAATTTGTTTTTAATTTGTTTCTGCTTTTATGACCTGTGATCTGTTCTGTCTTGATGCATGGTCTATTTGCCCTGGGAAAGAATGTGTATTATGCTGTTGTTAAGCTAAGCATTATAAAAATTTTAATTCAATCTAATTGGTTTATGAAGTTTTCCTACAACTTAATGTTTCTTTTGTCTACCAGTTACATATTACTGAGACAGGAATGTTGACGATTTCAACTATAATTATGTATTTGTCACCTTTTCCTTTCAGTGCTGCAGACTTAGCCTCATACACGTTCAAGTTCTATTGCAGAAGCCATAACCATTTAACATGTCATGCCTTCTAGGTGAGCTGACTCTTTTATCAATATGCAATAATGTTTTTTATCACTGGCAATGTTATTTCTCTGACATCCACTTTGTTTGATTGGAATACAATTACTGAAGTTTTCTTGGATTAGTGTTTACAAGAATATATTTTTCCACTCTTCTGTGTTAAACTTACATTGTTATATTTGAAGTGAATTTCTGGAAAAGAGAATGTGATGGACAGTGTTTTTTCTTTTTTTTTTTTTTACTTTTATTTTGTTCATTTTCATCTTTCTGATAATCTTTGTCTTATAATTTGTGTGTTTATGAACACACAATTCATATATTTATTGATATGCTTGGTTTTATCTACATTTTAATTGTCTTTTGTTTATTTCCTCTAATTTTTTGTTCCTCTCTTTATTCTTTTCTGCCTTCTTTAGGGCTAGTATTCCATTTTAATTTACTCATATTTTAATAACATCTTTTGGACAGTTTTTAGTCTTGCTTTAGTCTATACCATATATATAATTTTATACAATCTACTTAAAATCAATATGTTGCCACTTAAAATGGAATTTGGAAACATTACTTCCACGTAGATCCCTTCTCTTTCTTCTTAAAGTCATGTTACATATTATAGCTGCACACATAACACACCACAAATTGTAAACTATTCTGTTATTATCATCAAATATGTTTTTAATAACTCTAGCATAGAAGAACAGTTTTTCCCATTTATCCACCTAGACAGGTACTATTTTTGTTGACCTTTTTTCTAATGTGTATACTGCTTCCCCTAATATCATTTAAATTCCTTTAGCAAGTCTTTTAGAACAAGTCTACTGACAACAAATTATTTTAGTAGTCCTTCATCTGGGAATGTCTTTATTTCCTAAAGGTCATTTTCAGTGGATATATTATTCTGCTTTAATGACTCTTTTCTTCCAGTACTTCAGCTATTTTTCTCACTTTTTGTGGCCTACATAGATTATGGTAAAATACCTATCATCATTTGAATCATTGTTGCTCTAAATTATGTTTTGATTTTTCCCTGGATGTTTTTGGTATCATTTGTTCATTAAAACTGTTTAATTGGGGCCAGCAGATGATGGGGTGGTTAAAGTGCTGGATTCCCACATGGTCAATCACAGTTTAAGTCCTGGCCCCGGGGACTTGAAAATCATGCCTACTGTGTGTGTGTGTGTGTGTGTGTGTGTGTGTGCGCACGCACACGTGCTCAAAATCATGAGAGGAGAATGGAGGTGAAGGGATTGTGGAATGGCCATCTTCCCTGGGGTGTGATTTCTCAATTTCTTTCTCTGTCTCTCCAATGAGCACATGCATCCTATAGAAAACATTTAAAAAAAAAAGAAAAGAAAAATCAAGTTTAATTATGACATGACTGTGCATGGGTTTCTTTGAATGTATCTTGTTTTAGAGCTTGAACCTGTAGGTGTGTTTATCCTCAAACTAGGGATCTCAAATATTACAGGAGGCTTCATTCTCTTAGAATTGACAGTCATGTTGATTTTTTGTTACATTTCAAGAGATTTTGTTATATTTCCTCTCTATTTTTTTTTACAACTTTTAAAAATCTCTGTTGTTCAGATTGGATAATTTCTACTATTTTGTCTTCAATTTCTTTTCTATATCATATCTAAAGTGCCATTAACCTTATCTTGTATGACTTTTTTTTTTTTCTTTTTTTGGAGAGGTTTTTGCTATAGGGCGCGTGCGCTCGCCAGACAGACAGAGAGAGACAGAGAGATAGAAAGCAGGAAATCACCCCCCAGGGGGGATGGCCACGCCGCAATCCCTTCTCCTCCATTCTCCTCTCGGGATCTTGGGCACGCACGCACACGCGCCCGGCGTGAGTTTAAGCCGCCGGGTCCGGGACTCGAACCGCGGTCGACTACGTGGGAGTCCAGCAACATAGCCATTACGCTAACTGCTGGCCCCTTTGTTTGTCTTCTTGAACAAGTATTGAAGATCTTGGAGTATAGATATAGCCTTGGTCTGATTCGTTTGCTTTCTCAGAGTCATCTGCAGGTAGCTAACAAGGCTTGACCCTTTGTGAGGTATTAAGTTTGCAATTCCCAGAACTTTAGCAGTGGAAGGAGAAGAAAGGAGTGCTGAATAAGTTCCCTTTTTTACTGCATGTAGTCAAAGGGGAGAGTGTTTCATCCTTCTAGGCAATATGCTGGAGAAATCAGTACCCATGCGTTGCAGGAAATTAAAGGAGATCTGGTGAAACCTGAAGAAGCTGTGTGTCTGGCTGCTATACCAAACCAACCAGGAGAGTCAACAAATCTGCAACAAAAAGGCAGGAGCTACCCCAACACCTGGCTCTGTATTGCCCTTCTGAGTCTAAAAAGAACTTGGCTGCTGCTTCACTTTGTTCTCCCACATCGTATCCAAAATGTCCCTTGTGATCCATGATAACCCAGAAATACGGAATTTAAACATTTTTGTAACGGTTTAACTCAGTTTTCTCAGTGCAATTTCGCAATAATTAGTAGGAGAACATAAATTGGTCTATGGAATTTTAGAAAGAAGCTATTGTAAAAGCCTGTGTTTGCTCGGAGAGAATCATGAGACTTGCAATTCTGAGAAATTTCTGTATCAGTATGCTGCCATCAGGCATTATATTTTTAACAATGTATTAGTACTTTAATGCATTTAATTTAATGAAAGAGAAGTATCTGTCTAAATGGATTGCTAAACAACATCAGTATTTGAAAACGCTGTGTCCACTTTGCCTTTGTTTTCCGTGATAATTTCTTTCAGTCTTCACATGGTAATTCCTGTACTGTCATGTATACATAATAACTGTTAAAATTTTGTTTGCAGGCATAATCATGAATTTCTAGGGGAATCATAAAACATAAATTTGTCCAAAGAAATGTGACTTTGTTTTATAACAGAAAACGATGGTACGAAGTTTGACCAAATAACACACCTAATGTGATGTGAGAGCCGTTTGTAAAACTAAATGAAAGAAATCGAAACTAAAGTTTATCTTATGTGCTTTCACATCCATTTAGTGCCCATTAAGTATACTGAAAAATAAAGTCAAATTGATTCAGCACTAAAATTCTACGATGCTTTTCTAATGTAGTGCTAATGTATTATTCAGATTTTGAGTTTCATTAACAGTGAAAAAGAATGAAAATAGGAGTTATATATTTTTCCTAGAAATATTAAAATGCTAGAAAATTCCACTAAATGTTGTCATATTTGAATAGTAGGGAAATCAAGACAAAACAGAATACTATCATTTCATTCTCATAACATTTTTTAATGATGTAAAGTTTTTACCTACATGATGAACTATCCTAGAAGGTTACCAGTATAAGCCAAAAACCTGAATTCATTGCTTTTTAAGCAGTGAAGGCCCTATAGATAATCATTGTCTCTAAATTTCTGTGTGTTTTGTCTAGTCCTCTTTTCCTCTGGCTTTGTTAGCTAGTTGAGAGGCAAACAACTGTGAAAACAAGTGCAAAGTACTCCTCACACAGTTTTTGTAGCGCCCTCCAGCTAAAAATATATCACACACACACATACACACACACACACATACGCACACACACAGTATGTATATATATTGGGTTTTTGCCCTAGAGTGTGTGCACTCATCAGAGAGAGAGTGAGAAGGAAAGTGAGAAATCACTCCCCAGGGAAGATGACCATACCACAATCCTTTCTCCTCCAATGTCCTCTTAGGTTTTCATGTACACATGCACATATACTAACTGTAAGTTTTAGGCTCCCAGGTCCAGGAATCAAGCTGCAATCAACCAGAAGGAAGTCTAGCTCCTTAATCACCATGCCACCTGATGGCACCTATATTTTATATATTTAAAGGTTATAAAAACACATGACAAAATGAACAACTAAGAAAAAACAGCATATGTTGAGGCTGGTTTGGTTAAGGTGCTGGACCACATGGTTGACTGAGTTTGAGTCCCAAACCCAGTAGCTTAAATCTCATGCCTGGCATGAATATGTGCATGCCCAAAATCCCGAGAGGAGAATGGAAGATGTGGGAGGAGGGGGGGGTGATTTCTCACTTTCTGTTTCTCTGGAAATCCCTATAGCAAAAATATCTCTAAAAAAAAAAAAAAAAAAAAAAAAAAGACAGACCAGCAGATGGTGTAGTGGTTACCTCGCTGGACTCCCACGTAGTCAACTGCAGTTCAAGTCCCAGACCTGGTGACTACAAACTATCACCAGGAATATGATGTGCATGCATGCTCAAAATCCTGAGAGAGACTGGAAGAGAAGGGATTACGGCATGGCCTCACCCCCCACACACACACCCCAGAGGTTGATTTCTTGTTTTCTATCTCTCTGTTTTTCTGGTGAGCACATGTACCCTATAGCAAAAGACCCTCTAAAAAGAAAAAGGAAAAGCAGCATAGGCAACCAAAGGCCACACATGTCTGATAAAGCCTAACATATTTACTAGCTGATCAGCCACAGAAAGTTTCCACAATATGGACTAGACTACCTTCAGGGACATTACAACTTATGCACTATTCACCTTATATGCTTAGACTAATTATGTATCCTTCATACATAATAAATATTCAATGACTACTTATTGGATTATGAAATATTTTGCTGTTCATTGGAAGGGGCACATCGTGTCAAGTTTGGCACTAATTGTGTAACTGTCTATTAAAGTTTTCAAGTGATGAATTCCAGTATATTGGAGCTAGGCTCCCAAACATGAACTGATGGGGCAAAATTAGCTATTCTAACAAAATGTGTATTTTTACTTTTTAAATATAATATCATGGAAAGTGATTTTCAAGTCAGAGACTATTTTTCAGCTAAAACAATATCTAGGGGTAGATACACTACCAGTTCTTATCTGAGGGAGCCAAAGCTTTGTATTTTCTATTCTTCATGATGGATTAAAAAAGCAACCAAAACATAATATACACACATGCATATATACACATGCAAATAATGTGTGAGTCATAAAGCTACACTAATAAATTAAATTAAATAGCCACATTACAGCTCAAGTAATAGAATTGTGGTAGCACCATGATTTTTTCTATGTACCTTTATAAATTCAGTGCCAATTATCTTGGATTTCACAATAATTATTTTAATTTTTATTTTTTTTACTATTTGTGTACATTTTGAAATAATTTAATATTTGTCTAAGTTTACTTATTTCTTAAACTTGTCTAAGTTTACTTATTTCTCATCATGGAAATTGAATAATATATTATGAA
The DNA here is from genome assembly GCA_026018925.1 of Tupaia tana. Classification (NCBI taxonomy): domain Eukaryota; kingdom Metazoa; phylum Chordata; class Mammalia; order Scandentia; family Tupaiidae; genus Tupaia; species Tupaia tana. The sequence continues at coordinate 99,605,987 of JAKSZU010000002.1, read as the reverse complement.
TTGGGAACCTTTCATTCAACATTTTGTGAAATCTATCAATAGTATAAGAAGGAGTATACCAGTGTTTAATTATAAAACAGTACTTTGGGGGCTAGCATGTGTCAGGGTGGTTAAGGGACTAGACTCCTATATGGCCAATCCGGATTTGAGTCCTAAACCCAGGGACCTGAAAATCACACCCAGTTTGGAAGAGAAGGGATTGTGGTGTGATAATCGCCACCCCTCCCCATGGGGAGGATGACTTCTTACATTCCTTCTCTCTGTCTCTCTCTGACTAGCATATGTGCCCTATGGAAAACAAAACAAAACAAAACAAAACAGTATTTTTTTTTATCAATTTGTTATCAATGGGGTGATTTTTTCCAGTTCAACTTTTATAAATAATGCTTCCAAGAATAACCTTTACTGGGTCACTTAATTGCACAAGTATGTACGTGTTTCATATATATATATATATATATATATATATATACACACACACACACACACACACACACACACACACACACACATATAATCATAGAATGTTTATGCATGTAATGGAGATTTTATTTTTTCTTTTCTTCTTCATTCTTTCTTTCTCCCTTTCTTTCTATGACTCATTATGGTTAAAACTTCTCATTGTTGGTAGGTGAAGGTGAAGCTGTTTTCCTGATGTAGGAATAACTGAGAAAACTACAGCATGTCAGTATAGTCTAGGTTTTGCTGTGGCCAAAAACAACTTCGAAACTTCAGTGGCTTGAAATAACTGCTTAATTTTTACCTTACACACAGTGTGTGCACCGTGAGTTACCTGGGACTGTGGCCTTCATTGCCACAGTCCTTCTGGAATTCAAACTGATGGTGTCATCATCCTCTGGGATAATAATAGTTGCCTTAATAGAGAGAATATTGCATAGTCAATCTCTCACGCTCAGTGGCATATAATCCCTGTTCAAACGTGTTTGATCAAAGCAAGCCAAATGGAGGCCAAGTGGTGCAGCAGTGGTAACGCTGATACAGCCACATGAAAATGGTCCTGGGTTTGCATCCTGGGACTTCCCCGAGCACGCTGGACATGGAAATGTGTGACCCTGATCTGGGAGCCGTCTAAAACTGGAGGAGATTATGGCTTGAGAACTCTCTTGTGAGTATCCATCTTTCTCTCTTCCTCTTCCTTGCTCTCTTTCTCTCTCTGTATCTCTTTGCCATGGAAAAAATAAGTAAATGTCAAATCAGACAAGTGAAATGGACCCTCCTGGTTTCACTGCGTTGGTTGCATGGTACTTTCACCACAGGGCAGTGACAGAAGTAACTTGTGGTTGAGTTTCACCAGGAAATGGTAGGCAGAGTGTTGTATTGAACACATTTTAGAAACTCTGTGCTTAAGACAATAATCAGTTTATAAATACCCTTAAACAGAGTTGCTATTTTGTTAGACATGTGCAGTTTTACTCATTATTGTTGATATAGTGTTATTCACAAATAAATGACATTTAGAGACATTCAAAAACGTTGATAAAATGAAAGTTCAGACTGGAAAACAGTGAAGATTGATAAGCTTCTTATTACTCTTTTAAATTATCAAAAGCATAAATCTTAGGAGCCAAAAGAGGAAAAAAATGAACTTTAGATGAATTTCTTTCCAATACTGTGCAAAACTTGTCATTGACACGGTATCCAAGTCACAGTAACAAGAGGTAAGATTTACATAAACATATTTATTTTAACAAAAATCACTGGCATAATCATTGTTATTGTTTCATGTTTGTGGAGCTCAAAATTTTGTAATAGAAAGTTGGAAGCAGTTAACATTCACATATTTAAACAGAACAGCAAAAATATGTTCTTTTAAACTGCATAGTTAAAATGGCAAAATGGCAAAATGTAATCCATAGAGCCCCTGACATTAGGCATTTTATTTTCTTTTATTAGTTTTTCATTTCATTTTCTTCCATACATTCAATCGCATTATTATTTGTCTTACAAAATGGATATTTCAACAGGTGAACATTTCTCCCTAGTACTGTTGATAAAACTACAAAATATCTTTTATTTATTTAAACTTTTCCAGAAGGCACCTGTGCTAACCAGAATGAGAGAGAGAAAGAGAAAACCCAACCTGAGGGGGCATGGTCACACCATAATCTCTTCTCCATTTCTCCATTCTGTCAGGATTTTAAGCACACATGCATACATGCTTGGAGTGCTTTTCAAACTGCCAGGGTATGATTTGAACCATATGGTCAGACAAATGGGCTCCAGCTCCCTTAACTACTAGGCAATGGGTCTCCATCCTGCCATTAGGCATTTTAAGCAGTAAAAACTTCTAATACTCTATTTTATACTAAAAGGGGCAAATACCATAAGTAAAAGTTAGAAATTAGTTTGTTAGTACTTGAAGAAAGTAGTTTCAAGGAGAAATAATTACCAAAAAAATCTTTGTTGGGCTTTATATAGAAGATATCAAAAGAATATCAGGAATATAGTCTTTATCTGAATTATCAACCAGAGTTTAAAAAAAAAATTACAGCTGGATGTTTCAATATGATATATATGTCAAAAGCCAGCATCCTCCTTTCCCCTCCCTCCCATCCACCTTTTCTAGCCACCATAACCACTATTCTATTTTCTGCTTCTACTAGGACATTTTTAGTTTTCACATATGAGTTAAAATGTGATTGTTCTCTTTTCATGCTTGACTAATTTTTCTTTTATAATGTCCTCATCCACATTGCCTGGAATAACAGAATTTCATTCTTTTCTATGCTGAATAATATTCCAGTGTATATTTTTTGACTTTTTAAATATTTGTTCATCTGTTGAAGAATATTTTTGATATTAAGAAAAATTATATACCTATTGAGTCAAAACAATTCAATAAAAATTAATAATAAAATATATTTTTATTTTATGATGTTACTCTTCTCATTAATGGATTAATTTATATTTTTACTAGCATGTTTTCTTTACTCTTTTTTTCCAATTTTCCTTTTCTAATTCTTGCTTTAGAGAAAATAATCACTTTTAAGTTCTATTTTAGTTGGACCCCATGCTTCCTGCAAACAAGAGTTTTGTCATTCAATCCCACATACATAAAAGTCCAGTATAATTCAATATTTTATTTACTCTGTAAATTATTTAAGAATATGTTTCCCAGACATGCCTGTCGTATTTGTTTGTTGGTTTATCTTTTTGTATTCCTTCTAATATCATTAGCTTAGGGTTAGTGAGTATATTCTGTATGGCACTTATTTATGTTTTAAGAGTTCCATTATGGACACATGTGTAATGAATTGTGTAAGTTCTTATGCCTACTCGTAAACAATATATTATTTTATATCTCTTAATTTTGGATCTAAATGTTCTCGCTCTCTCTCCCTCTCTCTCTATATATATACATATATGTACATACACACACACACACACACACTCATATACATATCAATTAACTTTATTACATTTATCATCTATTTAGCATACGTTGTCTTATAAGCTATCAAGATTTGTGAAATTTTATTTTATTTTATTTTTTGAGAGAATTTTGCTATAGGGCGAATGTGCTCACTGAACACACAGAGTAACAGGAAGCGAGAAATCACCCCCTCCCCCCCACACACACAAGGGGCATGGCTATGTCACAATCTCTTTTACTCCATTCTGCTTTTTGGATTTTGGGCATGCTCATGCACCCCATATGAGTTTTATGCTGCCGAGTCTGGGACCTGAACCAATAGACCACATGGGAATCTAGCTATATAACCCTTTAACCATATGCTGGTCCCCATAATTTGTGAAATATTTGTATTAAAACTATCAACATTGTTTGATTCCTGGACGTTGTGATGTGAAAAGTACATTGGGCAAGTGTGTGGGCAGCCCCAAAATCCCAGGAGAAAAATGGAGGAGAAGGGATTGTGGTGTGGCCATTCATTCCCCCTGGGAGATAATATCTCAGTTTCCCTCTCACATGGTCCCTATGGCAAAACTTAACAAAAGAAAATCACTATTTTTGCATAATAATAATTTGCTTACCCATGAAAAATTTATAGTTAGGACACTATTTACTTTATGGTCTTTCTATATTTCATTTCATAGAATTATGTTCACTATAGATAAGGGCTTTATATGTATTTAAATTTCACCACTCTTGTATGTCTAGTAAACATATGGTCTTTTTCATGCCAGTGTAATATTATGTCATAAAATGTTTGCATGTAGCAAGATGGAGCTGCATTTCAAAACCACTCATCTAAATATACCATCTGACAGACAGTGCCGTAAGTGTACATGTATTCAGCTGCAGCAAAAACAAATTTGACACACAAATCTGCCATTGGCAGCATCCCTGGTAGTTTGTAGCACACAAATTGAGAACTATTGGCATGGACTCTTCTAATTTTCTGCCAGCTACTTGGCCCCAGAGTGCCTCATTATTTTTATGCAATTAGAAAATTTATGATTGAGAGATATTTTTTAGAGTAAAAATTAAACTTGACTGAAATAACTAAACAAACCTGATGTTATATACAAGTGATAGGGAGAAACAGATACAGTAAGTAACAGTCTTGAATCCGTTTACTTTCTCTTCCCTCCCTCCCCTCCTTTCTCCCTTCCTTCCTTTCTGACAAGACTTTCCTAAGGTACTATTGTCATATCCTTCATCAATTAAAATTTCAATACATTCCAAGTCCCCTAAAATTTGTACTCTTTAAATCACCCTTCACAGTGGTGCACCAATAAATACAAGTATTTTGAGGACCAGCAGATGACGTAATGTTTATGTTGCTGAATTCCCACGTAGTTGACCACAGTTCGAGTCTCACACCTGGGAGACGTAAAACTCCTTTAAGGTGCATGCTCAAGATCTCAAGAGGAGAATAAAGAAATGATTGCAGCATGGCCATCCCCCCCAAGGGATGTTTCTCCCTTTCTGTCTCTCCAGCAAGCACACACACCCTATAGCAAAAAATCTCTCTCTTAAAATAAACCCAAAATCCCAAGTATATCAATGTATGTATGTTTAAAGCAACAACGTACACATAACAGCAATGATCGGAGATGGACTTGCCACAATAGGTGATAATATTCATTATTCTGCATGATATCATCCAGTGACCATTTTGTTTCTTTCCTGCGTGGATTTATTTTTTTTATTATTCACATATACCTTGTATTTAGGAAAAGGTGAAGTTATCCAATGCTAAGGAATTGATGTCCCTTATTAGGCCCAGGAAATCAGCACTGGTCTAAACCCGTAAGGGTTATTAGATTTCATTTGGGAAGCTGAGGTAAGGAGATTGTTCCGATAGATTATAAGGAGAGTCTTGTTTTTCTATTAATAAATAAATGGCCTAAAGAAGACTATGTTTCTGTTTTTATGTTTCCTGATTGGTTACTAGTGTGTGCCCTGATGTAAGGAGATTGTTCCGATAGATTATAAGGAGAGTCTTGTTTTTCTATTAATAAATAAATGGCCTAAAGAAGACTATGTTTCTGTTTCTATGTTTCCTGATTGGTTACTAGTGTGTGCCCTGATGTCTTTCAGCCAGGTTGAGAGGCATGAGCTGTGAAAGCCAATACTCTGTGGATGTGGAACAGAATAACTAAAGGTGCTTTGGTTCTTTACACTGTATATTTTGATCAATATCTTTCCTTTCCCCGTCCATCCCTACCTCCACCGGGTAACTGCATTTCTACTCCTCTGTTCCATGAAACCTACTTTTTTAGATTTCACATGTAAGCAAGATCATACAGTTTGTCCTTTTGTAACTGGCTTATTTCATTTAGCTTAATGTACTCCAATTCTATATTGTCACAAATGACATAATTCCCTTCTTTTTTAAGACCACATAGTATTTAATCATGTATACGTACCGCGGTTACTTTATCGATTCATGCATTGATGGAAAATGAAGTTGCTTTCTTAGCTATTGTAAACGTGTGACAATGAATATGGGAGTACAGATATTATTTTGACAGACTGATTTTATTTCCTTTGGAGACTATACAGATCCAAAAGTGGAATTATTGGACTATAAGGTAGTGCTGCTTTTAATCATTTTGAGATTCTTTATATATATTTTTTCTCTAATTGCCACACTGATTTATATATCATTCAACTGTGTTCAAGGTTTTCCCTTTCCCCAAATCACCTCCAAAATTTGTTACTTCTTTTAGATAATAGCCATTTTGATAGATATCTCATTTTTGGTTTTAATTTGCATTTTTCTGATTATTAGTAATGCTGAACATTTTTTATTATTTATTTTGACAATGTTTATGTTTATGTATTCTTTTGAGAAAGGACTCTTCAGGTCAATTTTCCATATTTTAATTGAATTAGTGTTCTTCTATTTTAAATTTATTTAATTTTATTTATTCATTCACTTATTTTAACTTGACCACACACACACACACACACAGAGCGAGAGCGAGAGCGAGAGAGAGAGAGAGAGAGAGAGAAAGAGAGAAAGCAAGCCTCCAGGTTTGGAACTTGAACCATGGTCAGCCATGTGGGAGTGTCTAGTGTCTTAACGAGCACGCCACCTGCTGGTTCTGAGTTAGTGTTCTTAATGTTGAGGTTTTACTGCTGCTGCTGCTGCTGCTTATCCTTCTTTTCCTCTTCATCTTCTTTTGACAAAAGGTTTGTGCACTCAACAGGGAGGGGAGAACACCACTCCTATAGGGCATGCTAAGCCACAATAACTTTTCCTCCATCTATCAATTCCCTTTGGATTTTAGGCATGCACACATACATGCATCTGGCATGTTTTTCAATCCAATGGGATCAGAATTTGACCTCTATCAGTCATGTGGGATCTGGTTCCCTATGCATAAAGCTTAATTGTTAGTACAATTTATTTCTAAATATAATTTAAAAGTTATTATAAATAGGATTGCTTTCTTGATTTTTTTTTTTCCAGGAAATTTGTTGTTACTGTGTAGAAATACTTCTTTTTACATATGTAGATTTTATATTGTGTAACTACAGCGAATTCATATATTGTTTCTAGAAGTGTTTATATTTCTGATATAGGTCTTTAAGGTGTATATATATATATATATATATATGTGTGTGTGTGTGTGTGTGTGTGTGTGTTATCTGTAAACAATGACAATGTAATTTCTTTCTTTTCATTTTGAATTCCTTTATTTCTCGTACCCAATTGCTCTGGCTAGGGCTTCCAGTACTATGTTCAATAGAAAAAAAGAAAAAAAAAACTCAACTTTTTACCATTAAATATAATGTTAGCTGGGGGCTATTGAAAAATATACTTCTAATCTTACAGAAACTCCTTTATACTCATTTTTTATCTTTTATCTTGTCGCTTTTAGGATCATCTCTTTATCACTGAGATTCTGACAGTCTGATTGTAATACATCTTGCTATTGTCCTGTTTAGATTGGATCTGACTGAAGACTTTGGACTTTCTTATACCTAGATATCTATGTCCTTTGCCAAGTTTGGAAAGTTTTCTGTTATTATTTTTTAAATATAATTTATAACTCTTTTTATTTTTCTTCTTGATAAAACCTTAAACATTTGTCTTCTGATGCTGTGACATAAATGCCATAAACTTTCTTCATTGCTTTTCACTCTTTTTTTAACTTTTTTCTCCTCTATGTATTTTCAAATAACTTGTTTTCAAGCTTATAGATACTTCCTTTGCTTGATCAGTCTGTTGTTTATTCACTTTTTATTTATTTGTTCTATTTTCCAGGTCAATAATTTCTGTTTTTTTGTTTTTTTTTTTTGTTTTTTTTTTTTTGTTTTGTTTTTTTAATAATGTTAGGGTTGTCCTTGTACATAGTGGCTTAATCTCTAAACAAGGGAGCCAGATCCAATATGGCTGACTATGCTTTTAATTCTGGCTCCAGTACCTTGAAAAACATACCAGACGTGTGTATATGTCCCATATCTTGATGGGACAGAGAAATAAAGGAAAAAGTACTGAAGTGTGGCCACTCCTCATTAGGATATGTTCCTTCTTTCTCTTTGTGGCTAGTACAAACGTCATCTGGAAATTAAGAAAATAATAATTTCAATCTTTTTCTTAAATTTCTTGCTTTGGTTAGTTCTTGTTTTTGTAATTTCATGGGATTGTTTCTCTGTGCTTAAAAAAGATTTCTGAGATTTCTTAAAATTCTTATTTTGAATTCTTTGGCAGACAGTGTCTCGGGTCAGATACTGAGAGATGATTGTGTGCTTTTGGTGGTTTTAAGTCTCTTGGCATTTTATTTTTATTATTGCCTCATGTGGACATTTGTGCATTTAAAGGAATACAGACTTATTCTAGTGTTTTTACACTGAATTTATCTGAGAAACCTCTTTACCAGTCAGTCCACTCAGAGATGTCAGGCAGGCCTCTGGTGTGATCTAAGATTGAGCTTGCTGTTGCCATCCTCATGCAGACTAGCCTGGTTCTTGGGTCAGCAAGTGGGTGGGCCTGGTGTTTGGATGTGCAGGGCTGGGCCTGAAGCTTGCATCCACTGGAGGGAATCTGTTGACTGGGTCTGTAAAGATGGCCCTGGAGTCTGTGCTTATAAGGCAGTCGGGTAGCCTATATCAGTATGTGCTGGCCTGAAGCCTGAGTTCACAGGTACTGATGTGGAACTGCAGTCGGCCATAATCCTGAGTCTTCAGGGGTTAATCAGGCACTAGAATGGGATTGTAGTATTCACCTACTGGTATGGGCCTGGATACAGGTTCACAAGTATAGTCTTAGAGTCTCAGTTCACAAGGCCTGTCCTAGTACCTGTATCCATTAGAACAGGCTTAGACCATGAATTCTTTGGAGCCTGAGGTTGGGCTGATTCGGGGGCTGCCATGGAGCCTGGATCCACTAGCATTTGTCTGGAGTCTAGAATTACAGGCACTGATCTGATGCTTGGAGTCACTGGGGCTGGCCTAGAGCCTGAGTCTACAGAGACTGACCTGAAGCCTTTGTCTGCTTATGCCAGCTCAGAGCCTAGGTATATAGATGCTGACCTAGAGACTAGGTTCATGATGGTTGGGTCTGAAGATGGTGCTCGCTTCTCTTTCCTCCCACCAAGCAGGAGATATCTCTCTCTGGATTGTGTTACCTGGTGTGGGTCAGGGGTGATATGGGTAATGGAAAACTATTCTTTCTACCCTATTCATCCCTATTCATTGTTTTTTTCTTTTTTGTGTGCTATACCCAGGTGTTGTAATCTCTTACCTGGTTACCTTAGTTCACATGAAGGTACTTTTGTGCATGGTTAGTTGTTCAAATTGGTATTTCTGCGGGGAAATTAAATATAGAGAGTCCTATTTTGCCATTTTGCTGATATCTGTTCTCTGCTTTAGAATTTTTGTTAAGAAAGAATAAATACCCTAGGTTTTAAGCCATCATAGGATTTGTGGATGAAAGTCCTTCTAATTCCTATCTTCAGGACACCTATTGCTGATGCAAAGCACATAATAAAGATAAATGTGAGACCCATCCTTTATGGTGCCTTGAGATTTTATTCTAAGAACTTTAACTGTATCAGCTCATTTAATCTTTAAAACAATATTTTGAGATAGCTATTACTATACTGACTGAAGAAAAAATGGAGATAGAGAGCTCCATAATTTGACAAAGATAATATGATTAGACTATGATTTAATCAGCATTAAAACCCAGCCACTTTGACTTAGGCATCCAGGATTTAGCAACTAAATTACATGAAAAAAATAAAATCAGACAAAAAAATTCCCATGGAAAGCAAATATTTCCTTCAAGCTTTTTATTCCCAATATAACTTGGCAAACTTGAATACCATAGAGCAACTTATAATGAGCCTAATTTTTAGTGACTATAGCCATTTAATAATCTACCACTGAAATTTTAATGTTTCTAAATATTTCATTAAAGCCTATAGATTTTAACTTGTCAAATGCATATTATTTCATGATATTTGTTTTCCTCTAGTTCAAAATAAGCACAATGACCATAACTATAATAGAGTAATTGGAAAATTGGGTATACATTATAAAGAGTATTGTACTTTCCATCTTTTCATTAATAAATATGAATTTTTTATAGGACGAATCATGTAACTACATAACAAAATTCCAGCTTTTGGGCTATGAAAAATCTGAGATATATATGTCAGCATATCTACATTTTCTGGTTCACTGAATTCTTATATTTTACTCATTAGAGGGAGAGGAAAAAAGAACGCTATAAAGTATACATTTTACTTAGTAATAGTATAAATTTCAACTTGTTTCCATTATTGGAAATATTTCATTGTGTAAGAAGAATGCAGATGTTTTCTGATTCATGGTGCATTAACTTGCAGTTTTGTTTGTTTACTTTTGTTGTAACTTTAAGGTACTGTAATAGTGGTTCACATTCTGTAGACATTGTACTTTGGGAACCCCTATAACCCTTCTTTCAGTACAGTACTCTATAAATTACATAAGCTGTTCTATATAGTTCATTACAAATAGTTTGTGTTAGATAATTTTGCCCAGTCATAAACTAACTTAAATGTTCTGAGTATGTTTATGGTAGGCTAGGTTAAGCCATGATGTTTAGGTGTACATATTAAGTGCCCTTTTGATTTCCAATATTGTCGACTTATGATGAGTTCATTAAGAACTAACCCATTATAAGTTGAGAATTAACTACATGTAAAATAATACTGGCTCCTCTGAAATAGTGACATATATTTATATGTGGGTATAGGATATGGATGTGATAGGATTCTACTTGATATATTTGTGCCACTTAGGGAATAAGTAGAATAGATTATTTCAGGCTGACTTTGAAATTATTTATTTTGTTAAATACCTTCATAACTCAATACTCTGTGACCCTTCTTGCAATATTCTGATATTCCAAGTTTTCATTTCATTTCCTGGTACCTCAGTCTGCCCCCTATGTATGTTACAAATTGAATTATATGGTTCACTTTGATATTCCAAATTTTCTTCTGAACCCTTTTTTATATGATTAACCTAATTTTTATGCTCAGCAAACTGTAAGTCATGAAAGAATTCCTTCTGTGCTTAATTTAAGCCTGGGGTTACACATATTACATTCAACATCCGGGGCACTGACTTGACTTGGGGGAAGTAAAAAGTAGATCCAAGACAATAGTGCTAGGATCTGACAAGACAAAAAGAGTTACGTTTAAGGTCTTATTTAACTAGGAGTTTATATTTTCAAACATCCCACAGACTATTTCAACACACACTACAAAATTTTTATGGGATTTTTTTTTTTAAACAAACAAGAAGAGAATACACATTGTGAATGGATTACATTGATTAAATTATTCATCCAGTTGTCATGACAACTCTCCTATTTTCTAAAATATGTGGACTATTAAGTGTTGAACGAGATGTGCTTTTTAAAAAGGTACTCACATTCAGGAAGACACTTTCCACTAGAACACTTTGAAAGAACCTCAGGATTATTACGCTTCAACAAACAACCTGTCATCCTTATGCTATTCCTTTGGATCATAAAATAAGTGAGAAAAGCATGAAAAACACCCTAAAATATCAGGGTTCAATGATATTTTCTTTAAATGTCAGGTATTTCAACCATCAGCAGAAGCTTGAGTCCTATTTGCAGAATCTGTGACAGCTGTTGCCCAGCTAATACCGCCAGCAATTGTGAATTCACCACTTCCACAGGGAACTTTCTTCAGAGTAAAGAATTCTCAGCATTAGAACATTCTTCCGAAGTCGCTCTCCTCTTACCATTCAGTCATTTTTATCTAATTTATAAATTTAAAATTTCTTCTGAATTATCACCCTTGAAATTATTAAAGTCCTCTAGTTATTAAATTATATAATACAATTTCCAACAGTTACATTTGGGCAAATACTTATGAAAGCTTATCTCACCTTATTTTTTAATGAATTAAGTACTTCATATTTGCCTAAATAAGAACTCAGAGATCACACATTCCTTTATTCATCCTATATTTGAATAATTCAGAAATATTGAGCTTATCATTGTTTTTAGATAACAATCACATGACTTCAAAAATGGATTTAGCTATAAAAGAAGTGACTCCTTTAACTCCATCACTTTTAAATGCAGTAAGTGCCCCTAATATCACCAAGTATTTGTTTGCACAAGTCAGTCACTTGGTCTTTTAGTTTTCTTATTTATTCTAGCCAACCAATTGATCCTGAAGTCTAAATATGTAGCAAAAGTTCAAAATTTGAACTCTTCTGGAATAATGATTCATTGATTTTTTTCTTTTTGATTTTTAAAAATTTACCTATATAATAATAAAATGAATGTTTATTTTTGGTATTTATATATGTAAGATGTTTATTTATCTGGCAAGATTATCTTCCATATGGGAAGAAAGGTTAAGGCCTTCTCAGATAAACAAAACCTGAAAGAATTTGCCAGCACAAGACTAGTTCTTCAAGAAATTCTGAAGTGAGTGGTATATGAGGAAAACTAAAAAGAGACAGACAGAAATAAGAGAACAATAATAAAAAAAAAGTTAAAAACTGGCCAACTTAAAGGTAGGAACAAGTCCAGAAATATAGATAATAATGTTGAATGTGAATGGATTAAATTATCCAATCAAGAGACACAGATTGGCTAAACGGATTGAAAAAAATAAAAATAAGAAATAAATAAAAATAAACCAGAAACTCTATGTTGCACGTCATGGATAAAGACATGCATAGGCTAAAAATGAAGGGCTGAATAAAGATATTCCATGCAAATGGAAACCAAAATACAGCTGAGTTGTGATACTGATTTCAGACAAAATAGGCTTTAAAACACAAACTGTAAGAAGAGACAAAAAAGGCCTTATATAGTAGTATAAGGGCTAATTCGTCAAGAAGCTATAAAGCTTATAAGTATCTAACCCAACTGAGGAGCACCCAAATACATAAAGGAAAGATTGCTATATCTAAAAGGAGAGATAGACTGTGACATACTAATTGTTGGGCATCTCAACACCCCACTATCTCCTTTAGACAGATCATCTAGACAAAAATAAGCAAAGAGATACCAGATCTAAACAATACCATAAATCAAATGGACTTGACAGACATCTATAGAATCTCCCACGCAAAAACCATGAAATATACTTTTTTTTTTTTACTCCTTATGGAAACTTTTTAAAGATTGACCACATGGTAGGGCAGAAAGCATGCCATTACAGATTCAGACATAGAAACTATATCCAGCATCTTCTCTGACCATGAAAGAATTAAACTTGATATTAGTTTCAGGGAAAAAAATCACGAAAATACACAATCATATGGAAACTAAATAACCTACTCCTAAATGATTTCATAACTATTGAAGAAATTAAGATTGAAATAAAAAGATTTGTGGAAACCAATTATAATGAGTACATTATAATCTATGGGACGCAGCAGAAACAGTCATAAGAAAGGAAGTCATATTTATTCATTTTTATTTTTTATTTTGGTGTGTGAGTTTTCAATAACTTAATATATCATATTGCCATATCACTTCAAATAGGCCTAAAGTTTTCTGTTTTTGTTTTTGTCTTTCCCTTCACAGTTTCTTACCATGCCATGGTCTCCACTCAATTTCCAACAAGCTAGGATCACACGCAAGCCCACACCATGTTCTGATTGACCCATGATCCTAATTCAGGATATCCCATGTAGCGTTAGCATCAAGCAGTGATGCCCTATGGCCTGCAACACCGTGGTTGAGCCCATTGATAACTTTTAAGCACACTGTTGAGAGTGATGTGCAGTTTTTTCCTATAGAAATCAATATCTTTTCCTTAATTAGCTGGAAAGACATTTGAAAGTCACTTCTTATTTCCAACACATTTTTATAATATCTAACATAGTTCAGAAGACATTTAATAAAAAGAGATAAACACAATATTAACATGATTATATATGATTAAATGACTTATTATAATAAGTCATCTGTTGTATTTGTCAAATGATTATGATGAGTCAATTTTTTGACTTCAGATTCCAATCATTTTTATCTTAGATAAGTCCTACATATGTGTGTGAAATTGTCCCAATATAAAACATTGGCCGTGTTTAAATTTTTTAGGTGCAGAGGATTTTGATTCCAAGTTGGGAAAGCTTTGAATTCTTCAGTACATCTCTGAGACAGCTTGACATCTGCCTTATAATACACAAATTGTTAAAAAAGAAAAAAAAAAACAATGGAAGATAATATCCTTTTAAACTATACTTCTGTCAGAGCAGTCATTTGTAAAACTTAAACCTCAACACATATATAGCCTCTAGTGGGCTCATGGTGACTCATTGTATGTGTCTGGGAACTAATTCATATCTACATAGAATTACAGAATCATTATTCTTTTGTGACAATTCACACTCCGGAAGACAAAGCTATGTCCTAGAACAAGGGGAATGAGATTGCTGCCTAGTCAAAACAAGCCAGAATACATGGCAGAAAACAGACATCATTCATGAGCAATAAATTGCAGCACATGCTTAATGTTAAACCCTTAAAGAAAAGTCTTGTATGGTGCTCTTCAATAGCTCTGTTCAATACAAGAAATATATCAATTCTTGTATATTAATTTATGGCTAAGTTAGTCATCATATATTGTACCAAGACCGAGGTTCTGTCATAGCTCTGTTACAGACAATTTACGTTGGGGAAACTACCTGCCATTTTGGTCCAGGTGGGCTAATTTTCCTGTCTGTCAAATGGTGCAGGCAGTATTATATGGTGCTATGTGGGGATATTTCTTTTCTCAATACTATTTAGGAAAATAATGTGACAAATATCTCTTATTTGGCAGAGCTGAAGCAGTTAATTTTGTTGGTTCATATACAGAGTTAATGAGGTCAGTGTTTTGATGTGAATATCCACAGGGGCCTAGTTAGTTTTACACAGAAAGTTTTGTTCTAATGCAATACATTATACCTTGCCATAATTCTGAACAGCTACAGCTCAAATATCTTCTCTTGATTACCAGGAAGATTTGGTAAGGTTTAAACTGCCCTCATTTATAGAAAATAAAATACATGGTACAAATCTTTATTTAACCCAGATGTCTTTATTATAATTTTCCATGTGACTATATTTTTCAAGTAGTAACAAAATGTATTTTTAAATGTGCATTGTATCATCTTTAGAATATTTTATTGAAGAATAATAAATTGACATCACATATTTATTATATCATCCTATAAAAAATGCTGTCCTTTGCTTGGTATTTAAAATATTTTAAAATGAACTGAGATCAGTCTGTACTAGAATTCTTGAATGACAAAAGCTGTAAATACAATGAATGATTTTTTATATATTCAGATCTCTCATCAGGGAGAAAGAGAGAGAGGGGTAGGGGCAAGAGTGAAATAGACAGTACTATTGACAAGAGCTTGACCACCTGCAACCTTCCCCACAGCCTCCCAGCCAGCCATGATTACAGGCACATATGGGCATGCCCACATGTTCAAGTTGGGCCAGAATCCAAACACAGGCCTCTCGTGTGGCTCCAGTATTTTGAAGCAGTGTCCCTTTCTGTGCTACTGTGACTGGGTTTCCCTAATTGAATTTTAAAACTGGAGCTTAGTATGCCAGTTAGATTAGGCCAGCCCTCATAAACCTGGCCTATGTGAATTAGTGGTAACAACAAGATTGGAAATTTCTGTACCTTAGAACAACAAATGTAGAGTGTACTCTCACTTGTAACCTATTGCTAGCTTGGTGAAGCAATTTAGGCATTCACCTTCACGTGTTTCTTTGGCATGTTAGACCTCTTCAATCTTGTGGAATCACTTTAACAAAGGAGCTCCCGTACTATTATGACACTGGCAATTAGATGCTCTAACAATGTTGAATTTTACCTGAGTCCTGTGATTATGAAAAACAGGAGCAATTGAAGAGATCCTCTATCTTTGTTGTGTTCTAGAAAACAGATGATTCCTTCACCCCAACTCTGCATAATTTAGATAAGATGCAAACATGCCTCCATCATTACCTATGGTAAGGACAAAGACCTTCCAATTCTCATTCCTTGGCTGAAAAATTATTGACAAAATAAATGGTTAATGAAACTGCTCATCCCCCACTGTTCAATTGAAACAGAATGCTTACTAACTAAATCTCTCTCCTTTCTGCCGGACTCCTACTTGAACTCATCCTCAGTCTAAACTAGGATGCAAATTCTCCTTTTTTTTTTTTTTTTTTTTGTTTGTTTGTTTGTTATAGGGTGCATGTGCTCACCAGACAGACAGAGAGAAACAGAGAGACAGAAAGTGAGAAGTCACCCCCTAGGGGGGATGGCCATGCCACAATCCCTTCTTCTCCATTCTCCTATCTCTGGATCTTGGGCACGCACCCACATGCGCCCAGCATGAGTTTTAAACCACCTGGTCTGGGGCGCTAATTGCAGTTGACTACGTGGGAGTCCAGCGACACAAAGTCTCCTTTTAAAGAGTTTATTTTTATTTATTCATTCTGAGAGAGAGAGAGAGTAGGAGAGACCTCTAACAGGGTGTTCACACTGTTATCTATCCCTAGCAGCATCCAGCTTGTATTGTGGGCACGCACACCTCCAGTGTGCACAGAGACCCCAGGACACTAACCTGGGACCACCCTGTGTGGGCTCAGCATTGATATCACTGTGCCACAGTGGCTGACCCACATCTTCTCCCTTAAGACCCTTAAGAAGAACAAGCTGGCCCCAGGGTAAAACATTCTCTGATGTACCACGATGGTACATCCTACTTTCTAACATCTGGCACTTTCTGGTTTGTTTACTACTCCATATAAAACAAAACAAAGCAAAGTACTTTTTGCCTAACCTTTAAGACACGTGGAGATCTTAGGGTCTGTCTGAACGTTTTCCCCCCAGCTATGACAATGGTTCCGTCCACCTGCTCCCTAGACCTGGCAATGACCCTTTTGAACTGCTTTGTCTATAATGTACTTGGATTTTTTTTTCTTTATAACTTCTGTTCAGAAATGGCATATTTCAATTCTGTTCACATATCCTTCGACGAAATGGTTCACATAGCTCTGCTTGACCTCAAATGTAAGGTCAGGAAAAGCTATCCAAAATGCTCTTGGAAGAGTAAAAATTATTCATCCTTTGTGTGATTCACAACAAATTATATAAGCATTTTTTTATACAGGAAGAGAGAAAAGATCCTCTCATTAAGACTTTCACAAAACTTTAATATTAATTTCCTAAATAAAATGTTATACTTATTTTTTGGTTGTAACATGTATGTTCTCCCTAATGTCATGATGTTATTTTAAACTTTATTTAGATATACTTCAGTTCTTTCTCAGGTTTGACAGTATTCTGTCATGTTACCCAATATAACATCATGGCACTCTAAATTTAGTAATTTAGATGTTACGTTTAATTATTTTTAAAAATGTATTTCATGAGATCACTGACTAGTCATAACAATAATAGTTTAAACAAAGAAATTCAATAAAAGAGCAAGATGATGTAATTTATCATTATTTGTTTCTAGAAACACAAAAGAGCTTCTATTCTAAACATAATTTATACTAGTTCATAAACTATGACTTTCATGGTTTCTACAGCCCAAATTTCTTTTCATAGTCCTAATGCTAATATTTTCCTTAAAATTCTTTAAATGTCATAAAACAGCAACAAATGCAAAAAAAAATTGAGGAAGAATATACCTTATATTACTCACAAAGTCAAACATATTTACTATTTGATCCTTCTGCAGTTAAAGTTTTGCTGATCCCTGATTTAGGTAAATATATGTTAGTTTAAAAAAAAAACTAAAAATATGTAAAAATACTGTATTTTTAATTCACTTTCATTTTTTAAACATTTTGATTAATTCATTCTTAGATTTGTAACTTATATAAATTTTCCATAAATGTTATGTATACACATATTGTTTCCTTTGAGTTATTTCAATTTACTAGTAGTACTGTCTGAACATTCTCCTAAAAAGGGCATTAAATGAATTTACAGTGTATTGTTTAAAAATGTAAAATGTTTCTATGTCTCAGTCTAAATATTAGTAAGTGAAGGTATATAAATTTCACATATTCTGAACCTGTACTCTATTTCTCGGCACCTTTATCTGAAACAACACACTAGCCTCATTGAGTACATGAGGTAAACAATGTATTTCACATGTAATAAGTTTTGCCAGGGCTCAATTATGCCACTAGATGGAGCATTTAGCACTGCAGAGAGCTCTTGAAGGAAACTCATGAGTTTTTGGGTTTTTGTTTTGTTTTGTTTTAAATATATTTTAAAGGGGAACTATATAATAGATGCCACACTCACATACGAAGAGTCTTAAAACTTTTGACAAAGTCATCTAAATACTCTTATTACTTTACAATCAAAATCTATTTTTTAGGCTATGAAAATTGATAAGCAAGTTCAGAGATCAAACTTTATTGAAAGAAAAATTGCAACAATGTGCTAAATTAACTTTCCAATAGTATTCTTAATTTCTTCTGGATTTGGCATACATTACAATATAAATGTGGTTTGGGGCAGTTTTGAATATAAGGAAATATTGTTTCTGTTAACATAGAAAATGTCAAGTTTTACCATTCATAATGGAAACCCTTTTGAGTTGGCCCTAGCAGAGGAGAAAAAAAAAGAAGAGAAACAGTCGTGTATCAACGAAAAGGATATAGCAGCGGATGGTGCACTGTCACTGCACGGCTGTGAAAATCAGAACTGTGTAGCAAAGAGTTCTCTCAGATTCCTGGGCCTAAGAAGATCAATCAACGTGGCTAAGATCCCTGAGGCAGAAGGTCGCAGCCTTTTGGCTCAAGTCACAGGGATGAACCAATGCATGCCGAGCGTCATTCATCAGGCTCCATTTTTAAGACATGTTCTTCAGCCCAAGAAGCAACATAGATGTTCAGGAATCGAATTTCAAAAGGCTATTTTTCAATACAGGTTAATTTACTCATCTCCAAATTTATGCTTCACCAGCTTACTGAAACTTCTCATTTAGTCCTGTTCCAAAGTGTAGCTGTGCAAATGAGATTGGAAGCAATTTTGCCACATGATGCTGATGTCAGTTAAAGGCTGAGTATTAGCAGAATGAGGAAACATCAGATGAGTGTGTCTGCAGTGCTGATCAGTATTCCCTGAATCCTAATGAATCTTAGTGGCGGAGCAGCCTAGCTCATTGAGCTAGGAAGTGAAATGCAAACCTATTGACTGTTACAGACATACATGTATACCAGGGGAAACATTTAAATGAGACTTTTTTTTTTTTTTTTTTTTTTTTTTATCCCTGGGATACATCCAGAAAAAATCTGAATAAAGACTTTAGGCAAGGCAAGATACAAAACTGCTAAGCATGAAAATGATTACGAATGGCAGCTTATGTGAGAATGCATTAACCAGAAAAGATTTCTGATTTTAGGACTATGTTCTGTGACAACATAACTCTACTCAACCCAAACAGTATTCCAGATGAAAAAATACAATTGCTTCAATATTTATGTGAAAACTTACATATATACATATGTATGTGTGTGTGTATATATATATATATATATATATATATATATATATATATATAATATTCCTTTCACAAAAAATTACTTTTAGAAGTTCACTAACAAATGTTATTTTAACATGAATTATTTATGTAGTGTAGGGCAAAAATTGATAATAAGACTTAAACAGATATTTTAGGAGTAATTCTATGAGGGCTTTTCTTAAAGTTCATGGGAAATGTATTTTATAAAAAAAAACGCACAGATTTCTATTTTTCTGCAACAAATAAACTCCATTTAATTCTATTTTTCAATAAACATTTCAAAGTATTCATGTACATAGGCAAATATAATCACAATATTGTTATTTTGGAATTTTTTTGCATTCTTTGTGTGTGTGTGTGCATGTGTTTTTTTTTACTTCTGCCAATTATTAAGACTACATTCATGGTATACAAAGGACCTTAACTACTTTGCAGGAAAGTCTCAAGGTAGATTCATCTGCCTGGGATGGTCATTATTTTCTCCTTTTAAACTTGTAGATTCAGGAAAATTTCCATGAAAAAATAATAAACTATAGGGAAAAAATGTTTAAACTGAAAAGTATATGAATAGTAAATAATTCAGGAAAAGACCTGACTATAATTATAGAAAAATAGTTATATTTCCGTAGAATGATATAGTGTTCTAAAAATTTTGTCAATGCTTATTTAACTTTTTACATTACTTTTTATATTTTGATAAGGAAATGCCTAATCAGATGTTGGCCAAATAAAATTTAGGTCAAATATACAAGTCCTGATTTAGTTGGATAAGATAATTTAATGTGAATATTAACTTGTTACATAAGTATCCATTAGAGAGTGTTTTGTTATAAAAGTCTATTGACTCTTTGTTTTTTTGTTTCTGTTCTTGTTTTTGTTTTTTGTTTGTTTGTTTGTTTTTTGCTGTAGGGCATGTATACCAGCTAGAGGAGACAGAGAGACCCAGACAAAGGAAAGCAAGAAATTACCCCCCAAAGAGAATGAATATGCTTCAATCTTTTCTCTTCTGTTCTCCTCTATGTATTTTGGAAAAACACACACACACACACACACACACACACACACACACACACGCACACACTGAGCATGATTTCAAGCTGCTGGGTCCAGGGCTTGAACCTTGGTCAACCATGTGGCAGTCCAGTGCCTTAACCACCTTGCCACCTGGTGGCTCCAGATGAACATATTTTTAGAAAGAAAACATTTGGGAGTCAAACACCCTTAGTTAAAATCATAATTTACTTTCCAGCTACTTAGTGTATATGACCCAACTAAACTTCTTGAGTTCTAATCTTTACATATATGTAAAAGAGATGCCATCTCACACGTTTATCAGGATTACATGATATGGTACATTACTTTTGGTATATCATTATTGATAGTAGTAGTGTTATGGTAATACTTTTTATTTTGAATATGTTAAAATTGTTTTCTGTATGTATTGCTTTATAATACTCTTGGATAACAAAATATAACTATTTTGGAATCTATAATAGATACAGAGGTAGAGAAAGAAATGGAAAGATGGATGGAGAAAGGCTACTAGGAGCCATGAGGCTTGGTAGGCTCTGATAATACAAAAGTGGAAAGACAATTCACTTGAAAATAAATGGATAACAACCATTACTGGACAGCTCAGTGGAGAAACAGTAAGTTGCTACTCAAGCAAAGCTGGATGCATATGGAAGATCGTAGATTCAGTTTCCGGGAGACATGTGTGCATGGGCATGTGCACCCAGGATCCTTGCTGACTGGGAAAACTTGGTTGGGTGGTGTGGTGTGGTATGAGATGCTGTTTAGGGCACTCATATTTCTCTCTTTTTCACTCTCATAAAAGACATGCATTTTGAAAATTCCATCATCATCATAAGTGCACACAGAAGTTATGAAAAGGTCACTACCAGAACGCAGATATAAAAGTTCTCAATAGCTGTGATGAGCTGGCTCTATGGCTGGTGGTTAGGATAGCTGGATCCCACATGGCCTATCCCACAGTTCAAGTCCTAGACCAGGTGGTTTGAGAAATATACCCAATGTATGTGCACATGCCCCAAGTCCTGAAAAGAGGGGAGAGAGGGGAAGAAATTGCAATACGACCATTCTCCATGAATGGTGCTTTCTCCCCTCTCTATCTTTTTCTAGTGAGCACACTTGCCAATCAGGAAAAAAAAAATAATAAGGAAAACAAAAACTGTGATGATATTCATGTTCAACTAAGAATCTGAGGTTTAACTTCTGTTACCAAATATACATATGCAAATATGTTCATAACAGGCAAAGGGAAGTGCAGCGCAGCCTGATTCTTTTCATTCCAAGCAAAAGGCCCATATTTAATATGGGCTTCTCGCAATATGTAGAAGCAGATCAGTCTCACAGAGTTCCTTTTACATAGTCCAGAAATAGATGGAAATACACGTGGTTCCATTCCTAGGTCTATAAATCTATCCATCACTTATTGTTGTGGGTGATATTAACTCTAGAGCTCTTTGGGTGGAGGTAAAATTTGAACTGTTCAACATATTTGTTCCTATACCACCACTATCATTAGTTCCTATCAAAATATAAAACTATATATACAAAACCAAGTAAAATAGATTAATAGTATAATAACCTTAATTCAATATAGAACTTTAATAAAACAACAAATACTTTATTGGCTCAAATAGTAGGTAATTGTTTTTTAACATATCTGATGTCACTAAGCACTTAGGCAAACTCTTCAGTTTTTCTTTCTTTTCTTTTCTTTTCTTTTCTTTTTTTTTTTTCAAATATAAAACCTTTCTATTTGAAAGCATTATTTAAAGTCATGCTTTGGAATCTGACACTTGCTACCAAATAAAGACTCTTAAAAGTATATTGTGACTTTCTTGATATAATCATCTCTTTATAGCCATTGCAATCATTCATGTAAATACATATTTAGGGAGGCATGAAAAGCAGATCACTCACCTAATGGAGCATGACAGGTGCAGAGGGTTTACTGTGTGTTCATTACAGCAGTCATCCCCAGATTTAATTCACAAATACCGCTACCACGTCTATGAGTAGATATCTATCATTCACTTCTCTCTCCTCATGATTTCAAAGGGAAGTCAATTCTGTGTGGAACTCATTATTAGGCATTTGGAAAAAAGTTATAAGAGGAACACAATTTCTTCAGAAAAGGCATTTTAAAAGGAATGTATTAATTCAAATGCCTTTCCTTGAAGAAATATGAGCAAATATTCAATAGTAGTATGCAGGATGTACTTAATACTTCATTTTTGAAGAAAACCCACATATATTTGAAATAAGTGCTCTTGCATATCTTCTATTAATATTTCTGTAATTTAGGTTCAGAAATATAGATGCAGCACTTAGTGAAGCAATTTAAAATTTTATGTTAATGAATGTCAACCGTGCACACGACACCGTATTAGAGTTGGAATGCTCTTGGGCAGATTCTTTTTTTCTTTTCTCTTTATAAGTTACTGACAACCGTTGAAGGACAGGGCAGGATGAGTGAATGAGTACAGACTATTCATACAATAAAAAGGATAACAGGACAGATTTTGTTGGTTGATTTGTTTGCTTGCTTGGTATTTCTTGTCTATTCAGGATAATAAATGGAAAATTTATTTCAGAGATGCTTTTTATCAGGTGATAGATTTAGATGATAGGTAGATAGATACAAATAGAGATAAGTAAAGAAAAAATTAACTAGATAGCTGGAAAAATCAGTTTTAGTTCCTAGCTTGTAATCAGTCAATAAATGTATTTTTAGCTACAATGGAAACATAAAAAATAAGCATTCTATTCTTTTCACAGTGAGGGATTTTTTAACTTCTAAAATTAAAAAAATGATTTATAAATTTATGTCATTCTTTTCAGTATTTTTATAAACATATTATCTATCAGTTCAAAAATACTACCTGTTATTCCATCCTGTAACAATGAGTGCCCACTTCTTACTGATATGAGAGGATGGTACAATACTCTCCTTTAGAGAACATATACTTATTTAGCTCTTCTTCTCTATTATCAGTTCCATCTGTTCCTGGAACTAACTAAATCCCCTAAATTCTGGCAACAGTATTGAGTATTCCATTTTGAGAATCACAGTATGAACTCACTGTTAGTCACAATTCTTTGAGCTTATTATTTCAATATGCGATAGTGATACATTTTTCTTCCAAACTCCAAGCATTTTAAAAGAATTAATGGTACAACACCTAAGATCTTTACAAAAAGACACCTGATTATAAATATTGATTATCTTTGAGATGTTTCTCAGATAAGGGTAAGGCACTGTTTAATATTAATCATACAGCATAAATTCTTTGAGATGTATTGGTTACATTATAATGCAATACAGTAGATAAAAGACTTTGAAGACAATAAAGTTCTTGAAATTATAAATGGCTTTAGAATTGTAAACAATGTCTTTTTTCTGGAATATTAGTTCTGTCTTCTTTTTTAAACCAAAAATGATTGAAAGAGACTCACAGACTTTATATTCATCTATTCAGTTTAACATAAATTATATTTTATCAAGATTCTAAATTGATTTGTCTCGATTATCGTTAACTACATTACTGAGAAAAGAGTCAAATTTGATTTTAATGTCCAAAAATCATTTAAAAATAAATGTGTAGAATATCTTGAATATATAGACAATTATAACCATCACATTATTAAAGGTAAAATGAAACATATTAGTAGATATATGTACTTTTTGCAAATTTTTATAGCTCTTATTATATGACCTTTTGTTTATTTTTCTTCTTGCCCAAGGGAATTCATAGTGCTTGTCTTTACAATACAAGTTTGCTTTTTATGCTCTTATTATCCTTATAATGTCCAAATTAAATGTAACAACCATATGAATTTACAGAGAAGAGTATGTTTTCTCAAACGTATATATAATGCTTTGGACAAAAAACATATACACTACCTCAAACTCTTTTTTCAAACTGAAAAATAAAATAAATTCTTCCTTCAAAACTGGAGCTCAGGAAACAAAGCAAAAACACTAAACAGACATAACAATAGAAGTTAGCTGTAGAGGATGATCTCTATGGCAGTACTTTTGACTTGATTACCATGAAATTAATGTATGCCTTGAAAAATCATATTGTTTCAGTCCCTTATCCAAGGTAGGGTTTGTAAATATATTCTCCCACTCTGAGAGTTGTCTTTTCTTTCTAATTATTGCTTCTTGTGCTGTGCAGAAGCTTTTAAACTTGATGTAATTTCACTTGTCTATTTTTGGGGTTATTGCCTATGCTATGATATTTTTATTTAAGAAGTCTTTGTCTACTGCATATCTCCAAGAGTTTCATTGTGTTTTCCACCAGTAGTTTTATAGTTTGAGGTCTTATGTTTAGGTTTATGCATAGCCACTGTAGAAGAACAATATGGAGATTCCCCAAAGACCTACAAATGGAACTGCTATATGATTCATCAGTTCTTCTCCTGGGTTTCCCCAAAAGATATATTTACTCTTAATTGGAAAAACAGTTGCAAATCCATGTTTATAGCAGTATTATTCATTATTGCTAAGACACAGAAACAGCCTAAATGTCCAAGAACATATAAATGGATTGAAAAGTTGTGATACATATACCCTCTAGGATTCTCTCGTCAGCTCAGCCTTTTATTTTATTTATAACACATTCAACTAGAGAACATATCACATATTTAGATATAGTTATCTTCCTCTTACATCAAAGAAAACTTCTAAAGCAGAAATTCTACTATTTCTCACTGCTGTATATCCACTCTCTTAGGACAGTTTTTAATTCATAATGCAAAGCCATCATTTTTAAATGAATGAATATATTACCTAAATATACAATAATAGTTTTCTCATCATTTCTTCATTTGTGCTTTAAAATTTTTTCATAATTCCCACAATTGGTACTTTTTTTTTTTCTTTTTGAAGAGGTTTTTGCTATAGGGCGCGTGCGCTCGCCAGACTGACAAAGAAAGGCAGAGAGACAGAAAGCGAGAAATCACCCCCCGGGGGGTGGCCATGCCGCAATCCCTTCTCCTCTGTTCTCCTCTCAGGATCTTGGGCACGCACGCATACGTGCCCAGAGTGAGTTTTAAGCCACCGGGTCCGGGACGTGAACCGCGGTTGACTACGTGGGAGTCCAGCGACATAGCCATTACGCTAACTACTGGTCCCACCCATCCCTAATTTTATTACTTAGTCTAGAAACATATTTCCTAACACTATATTACTCTGTGACTTTAGCTCCAATTCTAAACAGTATTAAGGTAAAAGCCATCCTGTTGACATTACTGAGCCAGAAATTCTTGCAAAATCATTTATGTAATGGAAACAGATTTTGCCAATTCTTTTTTTTTTTTTTTTTTGCAACGTTTTATTGTCTATGGCCTAATACATAAATCCTTTACAGGTTGAGTAGACTTCTCTTGATGTGCACCTTCTTGTTTTCTAGTAAATTACTATTAAATTTAACCTCTTGCATTCAATATTCAGTCACATTATCAGCTTCCTGTTTTCTAGTTTATTTTTTTTCTCTATGCCAACACCTTATCTCATTTCTATTTTTTCTAATAGGGAGAACTCTTGTGTCAGCAAGTCTGAGTGCAGTGGGCTATTAGATGTTTTATTATGTGAAGTCATTCTTTGCCTTTATCTGAATTTGCTATGAGTTTCCTGCAACCTGTTCATTAATATGTCTTATTCATTGGCTTATGAAATCTTTGAAGACAAAAATCAACTTATTTAATTTTATGAAACAAGATATGACATCCAGTAGTATTAAATGCATTTTTGCTATGAGTAAACATGTTTACCAAACTATTTATACAACTACTTATTAAACACAATAGCAATAACTTATACTTTTTTCTGAACTCAGATAAAGCATGAATCACATGGTGTGATCTGTGCTGAGACTGAGGGCATATAACAAGGTAACACTTTTTTTTTTTTTTTTAAACAACTCTGATTGGAGAAAGGGAGAAATTAGCAAGATAGCTGAAGGCAGCTTTGAGACAAGTTCATAAAGTTGTCTATATTAGCAAATAGTAAATGCTCCAAGAACATTGGACACTTTATATATGGTATAGACTACAAAGCCATAATACTTTAGTAGTAGTAATTTTTTCCAATTTGTCTGATCCTTCTTTAATAGTGTGTATAATTGAAATTTTGATTTTGCAAATATCTTTTTTTAATTCAAAAGTTTTTATTTAAAAAATATATTACAGACTAAAAATCATTTGCTCCATATCTTCATTTAAAACAACAAAGTTATTTGACATAAATTAAACATTGCTACATATCTCAAATCTGTATAGAGCTTCATGCTTTAAAATTCTCCTCTAGTTTACTAAGTAAAGGTGAAATATTTCTTCATAATACTGAGAAGTTACATCATAGGCAATGTACAGAATGGGAGAAAATATTTGCAAGTTGTAAGTTACATATCTAGCACCATATTAATAACCACAATACATAAGGTACTCAAACAACTCACCGGGAAAAAGAAATAAGCTCAACTAAAATGAGGGTAATGCATCTGATCAGATAGTTCTTGAAAGAAGACATACAAAAAGCCAAGAGGTACATGAAAAAATGTTCCACATCACTAATTATCAGGAAAATGCAAATCAAAACCACAATGAAATGTTATTTGACAACTGTTAAAATGAGCATTATCAAAGAAACATAGAATACCAAACGCTAGCAAGAGTGTGTAGTTTACTATTCACAATAGCTAATACATGAAATCAACCTAAATGCCCAATAACTAATAAATAGATAAAGAAAATGTGGCATGTTGAGACCAATACATGGTGTGGTGGTTGAAGTGCTGGAATACTACATGGTCAACAGAGGTTTCAGTTTCAGACTTGGATGCTTGAAAGTCATGCCAGGTACATGTGTGTGTGTGTGCCCAAAATCCTGAAAGAAGACTGGAAAAGGAATTGCAGAATGGCCCTCTTCCCAGGGGTAATTTCTCCTTTTTCCTTCTCCCTGTATCTCTCAGACAAGTGCAAAAACAAAAACAAAAACAAGGAAGAAATAAAATGTGGTGCGTGTATATGTGTGTGTGTGTGTGTGTGTGTCTGTGTGTATGGGATATTTTTCAATTATTAGCATGATGAAATTTTCCCATTGTGAAAATATTGGTGAACATGTAAGAAATTACTTTAAATAAAATTAGCCAGAAACTGAAAGGCAAATAAAATATTTTCATGAAGAATTCAGTAGCGGATGTACTGGTATAGAAGGAGAGAGTGAAACGGTGGATACCGGAAGGGGAAATGTGTGAGGAGGATCGCTAGAGGATAAGTGGGTTGAGTTCTGAGTAACTATACTTGGTGACAATGCAATATATTTTTAAAAATAAGTAGAAGAGGGGATTTGGGATGTTTATAGATCAAATAATGCTAAATGTTCGAGATTGTTAATACGTTTATCGCCTGATTTGATCCTTACACCTCGTATTCATGTATTAAAAAATACAGACTGTATAATATATATGTACAGCTATTACATGCCAATTAAAATTCAAATGATAAAAAGAAGTTACATCCAAGCTAGGCAAACTCATTATGAAAGTGTATTATAAATTATTGTAGGTATCTCAGGGATTTTTTTTCCCCCTCCTCATGACATCCAACCTCTGGTAATTGGATTTCTGACTAAAGCTGTAGCAATACAAGTATTTCCCTGCAAAATCATCACTTTAGTTGTTTTGTTTTGGATGCTGTAGAACCATGCAGAGGAAACTGAATGGTAATTTTCTGTAAGGGACACACCAAAGCAAAGCTAGTTTGTTAAGAGAGAAAGGCAAATCAAGTGAAAATAAGGAAAGATAAATTCCGTGAAATTTCAGAAAGGAAAATTTTGACTCCAAATATTCTAGTTCCTTTCTTCAGCTCTGATGACTATATTTCTTGCTGTTTCATTTTGTATGACATCCTATATTGTTTCAATATGTCCTCCCTTTCCCAGAACTAGTCAAATATTGATTTCTATTGCTTATCCATCAATGACTCCTGATTAAGAGCCAAACTTAATTTTTTGTTTCAGTTTGTGGTAATCTCTTTTCTTAATGTCCACCTTATCTCGCTTTACTTGTTTGGTCATATTTTTTTATTTTTTATTCTTAATATGCATTTTAACACCTCCTAGTGTCCAGACACTGTCATAAACACCTTAATATATGAATATATCTAATTCTCATAACAATCTTATGAAACAGACATTATTTTTGGCTTGATTCTACAAATGAAGAAATATGGCACTGGCTAAGAAGATTGCCGAAGATCACACAGTGACTACAAGGCAGAGTGAAGATAGAACCCCAGGCATCTGGCTCCAGGGATGTAACCAATACCCTCTGCTCCCTCTATTTCCACTTGGAAGGACTTTAGAGGATATAAATACATTTGTTATTTAGATTAGCTTCTGTATTTTGAAAATCTGCAAGGCATTACATAGTATGTGTCCAAGCTTAGCTCAAGGTCTAATAACAGAGGATACTTGGTAAACCTTGCATGATGTTGAGTATAGCTGAATGTAAGTACCTTGTGAAATATAAAATTAAATAAAGTTCAATTACTATATTAAGAAAAATATATTATAATTTCTCTCTCTCTCTTTTTTTTTTTTTTTTGAGAGGATTTCACTATAGGGCGTGTGCGCTCGCCAGACAGACAGAGAGAGACATAGAGACAGAAAGTGAGAAATCACCCCCCAGGGGGGATGGTCATGCCGCAATCCCTTCTCCTCCATTCTCCTCTCGGGATCTTGGGCACGCACGCACACGCGCCCGGCATGAGTTTTAAGCCACCAGGTCTGGGACACGAACCGTGGTCGACTATGTGGGAGTCCAGCCACATAGCCATTACGCTAACTGCTGCTTCCCTATTATAATTTGTCTTTTACATGAAATATGCAGGTGTCCCTTGCAAAAAACATCTCTCTGTGTTTCAAACAGAGAGAGTGTCCTTCTTAAGTTAGGTTTATTTAAACACAAATGCTTTCTTGGGCGTCTTCAAGGTGGTGAAGCAAAGTATCTTCTAGAACAAAGAGCAACATAATTTTGAGCAACTGGCTACTTGCCTATCACGTGAGGCAACCAAAACTAAGTATAAAGGAAATCAAGTGATACCTTTCTCAAGGGCGATAAGCAAAGGGTGGTGAAAGTCTAAGAATATCATACATCAAAAAATCTGATTTTCGTGACCTGGAATTTATACAGACTGACTCCTTAGTAAGTAACCAAACTAATTTTTTATGCTAAGAAAGAAAGATAAAAGATTACAATGTCATTTGCCTTGCTTTGAAAAATGAGAAACTAATACTTGGTTGTAGGTTGAGTCAAGGAATCAAAAATCATTACACACAAAGTTTCCTTTTAGACTTTCTAAAAGAGTGAAGTGAAATATTATTGGGCAGTGTCTCCTCACCACAAGATTTGAATCAGATTCTTTCATGTAAGTGTAGCAGAGTACCTAATGACTTGCTGTTAGTGATGTAGTCATTAAGCTGTCATCATTCTTACTATTACTGTATTAGTTTCTTGTTTGTCTCTGTCCAATGACCACAAACCTAATACCATTTTTTTCCCCCTCTTATCATCCTGGAAGTAGGAAGAACAAAAACAGTTTCACTGAGCTAAAATCAAAGTGCCTGTAGGGCTGGTTCTTTCTAGAGAGTCTGACGGAAGAATTTGTTCCCAGGCCTTCTTCAGCTTCTGTTACCTGTACCACATGGCTTATGACCTCTACCTACATTTTAAAAGCATGTTACTCTAATCCATCATCACATCACCTTCTTTAATGATGACTCTTTCTGCATGCCCTTTCTAAGGACTATTGTAATTACATTGGGCCCACTGGCATATTGTCTCATCTCAAGACCTTGACTTAATACAATGTGTAAGGGTTTTTTTATCCTTTTTTTTTTTTTTTTTTTTTTTTTTTTTTTTTTTTTTTTTTTTACTGTATGAGGTAATATTTATAAGTTTCTGATCTAGGCAAATACAATATTTTAGGGGGTCATTATTCAGACTCAATTACACACTCATGTGTTTTTATTTTTGTCATTAGGTTTAGGACCTTTACTTTTGTTATTCTTGAAGAGGAGAAAACTTTGGTGCATAGAAGATCTTGGAAGGAAAAAAAATAACAGGAATAGAATTTATGGTATGAATTCTGGATTCAGTTTCCTTTTGGACATAGTCAACTGAGCTCCTGTTTGGAAGGTAAGGTAAGTTACGAGGTAAAAAAAAAAAAAAAAAAAAAAAAAAATAGATAAAATGATCTGGCCCAAGCCAATCCACAAAGTGTTGAGTTCCCAGATAACACTGTACCTGAATTAAATAGAAGAGTATCCTGTCTCAATTCATAATTCATTTCTATCTGACCTTCAAGAACAGTTTAGATATTATTTTCAAGATATTTAGAGTTGATAAGTGTTTTGAAAATATATTTTTTGAATACCAACTATGTGCAATTTATTTTAAGTCAATGTGGGAGTGAGCAGGAAGAAGGAAAGATAAGAGCCAATGCTACTGGATGGTTACAAAAGGCAGTTGTTTTGAGAGCGTGTGAAAAGTAAACTTCAGTGGCTTTTTTCATTATCAATTGCTGTATATCAATAAAATATCAGTGATAAGAAAAAAAAGCATTCATTGTAGTATTCCTTAACAATTATACATTAACTGGAATCAACTGAACATTGCTTCTACTAATCTTTGGGGTCATTTAAAGGCTTTTTTTTTTTTTAAGAGAGAAAGAGAGAGAGAATTTTGCTATAGGGTGCATGCTCTCACCAGAGAAACAGAGCTAGACAGAAAGTAAGAAATCACTCCCCCATACTACCCAAAGGGGAATGGCCACCCCACAATCCTTTCTTCTCTATTCCCTTAGGACCCTGGGCACATATGTGCATGCACCCAACATGAGTTTGAAGCCACTGGTCTGGGACTCAAACTGTGGTCAGCCATGAGAGTCCAGCGACGTGACCAGTGTTCTATCTACTGGTCACTGGAGGCTTACTTTCAAGTGGTGGCTCAGGGGAAAGTCTAGAAGGCTCAGCTAAACACTGGATATCCAGAACTTTCTCATTCTTCAAAGAACCTCAGTGTTTCTCCTATTTATCTTTTTATGCATTCACTCCATAAAGTTTTGCAGTGATATAGTGAGGACTACACAAGCACTTATATACCCAGAGCATTACACATCATGGTCCAGGGTCATTAAAAAAATAGGGTGACTGGGACCGGCAGTTAGCGTAATGACTATGTCGCTGGACTCTCATGTAGTCGACTGTGGTTTGTGATCCAGACAGGGTGGCTTAAAACTCACTCTGGGCGCGTGTGCATGTGTGTCCAAGATCCCAAGAAGAGAATAGAGGAGAAGGGATTGTGGCGTGGCCATCCCTCCGGGGACTGATTTCTTGCTTTCTGTCTCTCTGTCTCTCTCTCTCTCTCTCTGCAGGTTGACCAACTACACCAGTTTGCTTAGGCCTGAAGGGTTCCCCAGACACAAGACATTCAGGGGTAACGTGGGCAATCTTTGAGAAACAGTGAAGTTGACCACTCCTAGGTAAAACAAGGTTTGGTGGATTGGGGGTATGAGGAAACCTCAAGAAGTTTGTCAGGTCATGAAATTAAAGTATGAGTTTATCTTGGTGTAAATAAAAAATTAAAATGTATGCCTGAGTTTACTATTAATAATTTTTATGGGTTGTTTGAAGACCCCCCTCATATGATAGCTGTCTATTACATGAAGGGAGACTATTTAAGCAAAAGATATTTGAGTTACGTAGATTAACATATTTTTCTTCATCTGAATTTATTATCTATTACCTATTTCAAACATTTTTAAAGATGAAAATACAAAGGGTCAAAATCTTTATTTTTCTCATCTATAGTTAGCCAACCATAGATGAGAATACTTGGATTTAAACTTTACATGTCTGTCATCACAAAACACTTTTAAATTTGATTACTATGAATTTGTTTATATTTCTGGTTGCCTCTTTTCTCATTAAAACTTGATGTTTGGCTTTCTGGCTTTTTTTTTTTTTTTTAGCTATAAATGGTGTGGGACCAACAGATGGCATAGTGGTTATGTCACTGGACTCCTACATCCTCAATCACAGTTCAAGTCCTAGACCTGGCAGCTTAAAACTCACACCAGGCATATATGCATGCATTCCCAAAATCCCAAGAGAATGGAGGAGAAGGGATTGAGGTGTGGCCCTCCCTCTGGGGTAGGTGATTTCTGGCTTTCTATTTCTCTGTCTCTCTGGCAAGCGCATGCACCCTATAACAAAAAATCTCTCTTTGGGGAAAAAAAAAAAAGCTATAAATGGTGCATGTCACTATCTTGTGAGATCCTGAAGAATAGAGATTATATTTACTTATTCTTTGTTGTAGCCATCACAGAACTTGATATCTTTATTGGTTCAAGAAATATTTGTGAATAACTAACACGAATTCTTAAACTTGAAAAAAATTGTATCTTATGTTCTTTAATTCTACATTTCTGTTCCCAAATGTGTGAAAATTGCATAGTAGTTTAACATTTCCCATAGGTATGGTATTACTTTCCTGAGGTTGCTATAATAAATGATCAGAAACTTGGTGGCTCAAAGCAATACAAATTTATTCTCTCACAAATTTGGAGGCTAGAATTCTGAAATCTGGGAAAGCCACACTCTCTCTGAGGGGATGTAAGGAAGAACTCATTTTATGCCTTTTGTAGCTTCTGTTGGTTGTCAGCATCCCGTGATTTATGGCCACATCACCCTAATTTTTACCCTGTAGTCAGATTCCTTCTGCTTCTCTGTTTCTCTACCAAATCAGCTCACTGCTGTAAGGATACTTGTAATTTGATTTAGGGCCTATCTGTATTATCCAAGATAACTTCTTTCTCTCAAATTTTAATTTTATCACATCATTTGACATACAAAGCTATATTCACAAATACTTGGGATTAGAATATGGAAATTCCTTTTCAGAAGGTACTCTTAAGCTTGTATTAGCATGTATATATTTATGCATACAAATATTCAATATTAAAAATAAAATTCTAAAATGTGTGGATAATTAAAACAAACAGTACAAAGCTATAGCAAAAACAATAGTATTTTACCTGAAATTATTAAAATCACTTTATGCTTTTTATGTTTGTATGGTCAAAAGATCTTCATTCTGATTTATTTTAATAGTGAAAATATAAATATATATTTGAAAAAATCCATTGTCTATGAGGAAACATTTGAATTTACTTCCAGGATAAGAACTGGCAAATTCAGCTTGAAATCTTAAAACTCTTCCAGAAAATGAGCTTCATAGTAATGCACTAAGGTAAGCTAAGGGTTTGTTTAAATATAATAATAATAATAACAATAATAATAATAATAAAACTACCTCCTTGGAAATGAGGAAAAAGAATGGGTTCTTTCCTTTTACTTCTGAAAGAGATATGCTTGTGTGTGTGTGTGTGTATGTGTGTGTGTATAGGTGTAAAAGAAAGAGTGAGATTTACTGTCTTAAAATTGGAATAATTCCAAGAAGGAGCATTGAGTTCTTTAGAACAGAGACAGTCATCCAAAATCAGTTTTATTTGAGCCAGCCTCATAACATAGCAATGTGTCCTGTATACAGGGAACCAGATCCCATACATGGTTGTCTGTGGTTTGAATCCAAGCCCCCATGGCTTGAAAAAACTTGCAGAGCCATGTTTTAATGGGATGAAGAGGTTGAGGGGAACAAAAAGAAACTGGCGTGATGATGCCCAGTGGTGGATACTTTGTCTTTCTCTCTTTCACTCTCTCCCTCTCTTTCCCCTTTTCTTTGGAGAATGCATGAGCCCTTCAACAATAAATAAATTAATAAAATGAGATTACTATTACTGCACAGCTATTTCAAGTTATCCTTGGACTCATGCCATAAATAACTCAATATTAAAAATGTCTATGTTTAGAGAACATAGCACATATTTTATAAAATAACAGTTTGATACTTATGAACTGTTTGTTTTCTACAAACATTTGAATTCATTAACACAAAAATACTATTTTATCAGTTTTCATTCCCTACAAAGTGGGAATATCCACAAAACACTTAATTAACGAATGCAACCCAACAATACGTTTTTTAATCTATTAATCATTCACAAGGATAATAGTTTGATGAAGATTTAATTTACTAGATATCAGTAAGAAATCTCATGTTTCTATATCAATATTTGCAAACACGTTGAAGACAAGTTATAATAAAAAGATGCAGCTCTCATTCATTTTCAGTCTTGAGCCATAACCTTCTTGCTGTCTATTTATTTTTGTTTCTTTCTCTTTGATACAGTATATCCCCTTGAATTGCATTTTAACACGGAGGTCCAGAAGTGCCTATTGTCCTTCTCTTTGCAAAAGCTTACACAGCAGATGGTGCAAATGGCTCAGCATATATTTGTGGGATTGATAGAAAAATGATCTGCCAGAATACTAACTTTTTTGGCATTTTGTCAAGTTATATCACTGGTATGTTAGAAAAATTCAGAATATATGAAACTACTGCAGTATTTTCCCTTTATTTTCCTAGTGTCTATTCTAACTTAGTAAAATATGGTGTAATTATTTCATCTTCTGAAAATAGACTTTTCCTCAAATCCTTTCTTTCTTCTGCCTATTTCTAAGGCGTCATCTAGGGTGATTATTTGCTTTCTTCCTTTCCTTTTTAAATTTTTGTCTGCTTGTCTGAGAATTTGAGTTTCAAAAAGTTAGTTTCTTGTACCCTTCAATAGATTAAAGTTACATAGGTATGGTTTTATTCTGGATTCCTTTTACAATGCAGAAAAATTATTGAGGAAATGAGAATACACTTAGTGACTTAAATTTTTAAAATGTTTCCTCAATGCAAGCTTCTTAACAGATAAAGATATTTAAAAAGTGGACCACTGAACAATTCTGGTTGTCATCTTTAAGTGCTATATGCAATAAAAAAAATAATTTTTTCTATTCTGTCAAAAACACCCTCAAATACCTTTGCTATATTTTAGTAAGCAAACCATTAAAACCTAAAACAAACAAAAAAAGTAGACCACTAGAGGAAACCACAGCGCGTGAGATTTATCCTCTCAGCTATTTTAAATAAACAAAACAATTGCATGATGATAATCAACAAGTGTAACTTAAAATTTTATTTAATCCTTTTCCATATTTTTTGTTATGTATCCTATAGAGATTTTGATGATACTTTGGTCTCGGGAATCAATTTGTGAAGTAGAGACATGTAAACCTCAGCCACATTAGCCTTTCAACCCTGACTTCCCAGTGGGAAAAGGTTACTATAAAAAAGATGGAAATCAGTGGAAAGGAAAGCAGTTTCACCCAGGTTGATCAAGGGTAGAAATGAGGTCATGGTGATTGCTTGGTTAGGGGATTTATGTTAAAATCTTTTTTATTTTGTACTGTTTCAGACAAAGCTTAATGCTTTATGTTATATACCATGAGGTTAGTTTTACATAATTCAATGCCTAAATTTTTCTTCTTTTATTTTTTAATCAAAATGCTTTCATAATGGCACAGGGGTGTGGGACTCAGGAGTGATCAGGACCAGCACCCTCAGTGGAATTAGAGATGGGGACGTAGGTAAGCAAGTGGAGTTTATTAAGGGGGAAGGAAGAACAGAGCTTCCAACGAGAGTGGGTCCTGAATGGGTTGTCAAAGAGGAACTTAGGAACTTAGGTAAGGGGGCTTTATCTGGGTTAGAGAGGCTTTGTCCATGCTTGTTGAAAGGTTGGACTCATGCATGTGTTTCCCTCATGGTGAAGGGTCACATGATGGATGATTCTGGTTATTTTTCTCCTAATTTTGGAGTGGGTATGAAGGTTAGGAGATACTCTGAGGCATAGAAGATCTTTAACTTCTTCCTGGAATGTGAAGGAACCAGAAAAAAATAAAAAGACATAATTCTTTTTTTTTTTTTTTTTTTTTCCCTTGGAGAGGTTTTTCGCTATAGGGCGCGTGCGCTTGCCAGACAGACAGAGAGAGACATAGAGACAGAAAGCGAGAAATCACCCCCCAGGGGGGATGGTCACGCCGCAATCCCTTCTCCTCCATTCTCCTCTCGGGATCTTGGGCACGCACACGCGCCCGGTGTGAGTTGTAAGCCACCGGGTCCGAGACGCGAACCGCGGTCGACTACGTGAGAGTCCAGCGACATAGCCATTACGCTAACTGCTGGTTCCCAAGACATAATTCTTATCTTTGCTCTAGATAATGCTGCTTAAGTTAATCATCGAGTCACAATGGCAAGCTTTTTCTCCGAGCAAGCAGGTTAGTGATAGCTGAGCGGTTATGTCTGCATCATAAAACTTGGCCATTTTGTGACTCCATTTTGGGCCTATACCCTAACTATGTTATTTTTCTTAAATAATTATTTATTTAATTTTATTTATTGTTATTATTTTTAATTCACCAAAGAGAGACAGAAAGAGAGAGGGAAAATTAGAATGCAAACCACCTGTCTGGCACTCAAATTACGGTCGGCCATGTGGGAATCTAGTGCTTTAGCTTCTATGCAACCTGCTGATCCCACTAACTAACGATATTATTAGGGTCCCTGTTTCTTACCTTACTTTTTTTTTTTTTTTTTTTTTTTTAAGAGAGTTTTCTGCTGTAGAGGACGTATGAGTGCACTTGCTGGAGAGACAGAGAGAGACAGAGAGACAGAAAGCGAGAAATTACCCCCACCCCAGGGGAGATGGCCACACCGAAATCCTTTCTTCTCCAGTCTCCTCTCATGATTTTGCACACATACGCACATGTGCCCATGAGTTTTAAACTTCCGGGTCCAGGATTTGAGCTGCGGTCAACTCCATATGAGTTCAGCAACATAACCGTTTTGCCATCTGCTGGTCCTAGCTACCTTACATGAGTTTTTATAAGGTGTTTACAAAGAAGTAGCAGTTAACATTCATAAGAATTATTATATCATTTAGGCTCATGGTATGGGTGCCCTTTGTCCCTAATTGTGGCCCTTTGCCACTGGTAACTTTTCTATAGTATTTTGCATGTATTATTTTGGGCCTATTGACTTATCTCACAGTTTTCTTTGGACCCATTTACTTTGGATTTCAAAGTTAGGAGTTGTCTGGTCCTAGGTTCCTGACTTCAATTGTTTTACCTAATGGAACTTAATGCTAGTTTGGGCCAGAGGGACAAAGGGCAAAGAAGAATGTAACTTCCGTTTAGTTAAAGTGAGTTGACTGTTTTCACGGCCTTTTTTTTTCCTTTCAATTCTGTCACAGCTCCCCTTCTGTTATTTATTCTAACTGCCTATCCAGAGTCTGCCTCAATAATACATTGAGAAAAGAAAACAAATCTGGAAATAGCTGGAAGCCTAATTGGTTGATCACATGTGGGGGGAAAATAAAAAGCTAAAAGATTAATTCAGTCTTCAGAAAATATATAATGAAATACTGTAATATTCTTGATTGGTATTCTTCTTCTTCCTATAGTCTCTAAAATAAAATTGTGTCCAGTAGATCTAAAATTAAATACAACTTATAAAGGTTGATTTTATGTGTCAACCTGACTAGGTTAAGTGATAAAAGAATGTGGTAAAGTGTTTCTGGATATGATGTGTCTGTGAGAGTGTTTCTAAAAGAGCATTTGAATCAATAGGTTGAGAAAATAAATCTACTAGCTTTTTAATTTTTTTAAGAGAGATTTTTGTTATAGAGTGTGTACGCTTGCCAGAGAAAGAGAGAGAGTAAGCAAAAAAATCACCCCTCTGGGAGAGAGGGCTATGCCAAAATCTCTTCTTCTTTATTCTCTTCTTGGGATTTTTGGCACATGCACACATGTGCCCAGCATGAGTTTCAAAACGCTGGTACTGGTACTTGAACTGCAGTCGGCCATCTGAGAATCCAGCACCTTAACCACTATGCCACCTGTTAGCCCCTAGAAAATCTACTGTCATCACTGTGAGCTGGCATCATCCATTCCATTTGTTACCAAAGAAATCTAGTACTGGGGACAAGCAGGTGGTGTAATGTTATGTCACTGGACTCCCACATAGTTGACTGTTGTTCAAGTCCTGGACCCAGTGCTTTAAAATTTACACCAGGTGCATGTGAGTGTGTGCCCTAAATCCTGAAAGGAGAATGGAGGAGAATGGATTGCAGTGTGGCCACTCCTCCAGGGGGTAATTTCGCACTTTCTTTCTCTGTTTCTCTGTCAAGCACACGTGCCTTATAGTAAAAATATCTTTCACAAGGGAAAAAAAAAAAAAAAAAAGAAAAGTAAAAGAAATCTAGTGCTGAACCCAAGGTCAGCTCTTTGCTACATGAAAGCCAGTACCTGAGGGATGAATGTTTGTGGAAAGGAAAATTTCTGTATTTAGGAAGCTGGTGACCTGAAGAGACAGACTATTGTCCCAAGGTCCTCTCTGAGTCCTAGCCTAATACAAGGGATTTTTAAAAGAGTTTTCCCTTGTTGAGTAGTTCATCATTTTCTAGACCAGTTCCATGAAGGACAACAGAGTGTTGTCTTCAACTGCCACTGGTTCAGCAGGACCTGATCATGAGGGCAGAAATTTTTAACTTCCTTGAGCACATCTGCTTTCTGGTTTCAAGACCTTCTGGTCTCTGATCTCTGCAAAATCTCATCAAAACTATGATTAATTTCTGTAAATATTAAAAAGACTTGTAAGGCAAAAGAAAGAAAAAGAGCTAAAGGCCAGTCTAACATATTTAACCTTTGTTGCTGGATTTTAATATGGAGCTACTTTAGCGTTTCACTTGGCCCTGTTTCACATTGAGGGCCTGACTAGAACTAAAGGAGAGATCAGCAGTAAGCATAATGATTATGTCACTGGACTCCACATAGTCAGCCACAGTTCGAGTCCCAGGTCCAGTGCTTTGAAACTCATGCTGGACACATGTGCGTGTGTACCCTAAATCCTGAGAGATGAATGGAGTGGAAAGGATTTGGGATTTTGGCAGGGCCATCCCCCTTAATGGTGATTTATCACTTTCTGTCTCTTTCTCCAGTGAACACATGTACCCCATAGCAATGATCTCTCTTAGAGAAAAGCAAAAAATGAATAAAAGGAAAAATTCTGTCTTTCTCATCTGGGAAATCTATATTATTTTGCCCTCCAACAACAGAACTCAAGTTTGAGGGACTTCCAATTCCAGCACTTATATCAGCATCTCCAATCCTTAAGGTTTTAGACCTTTGGCCTGGGGCTAGAGTTATGCTATCAGCTTTCCTGATTCTCAAGCCTTGAGATTCAAACATAACAAGAAGCAGAACAATGAAATGAAAAGGACAATGTAGAGAGAATCGTTTGCAGATGTTGGTTAAAGTACTATACAAGAAATTGTAGTAATATTGTTGGCAAAGTAGAATGTCCATGTAAATTTCATATCACAAATTTTAAAATGAAACTACTTTGGAGTGTGAATTTTACCAGAAATTATAAGCATTTGACTGTTTCAGAAGAAAAGGACAATTTTTTCCTGGGCTAGGTTTTGTCCATGAATTACACAAGGATTGAAGTGGTTTGAAGTACTTTCAATAGAGTAATTATAATTATGTTCCATGTAACCTAAGATGAAAAAGTAGAGAGTGACACTGATTTTGAATACAGTTTTTCTTGAACTCACAAGAATTAAACAAAAAGTAGGAAAATTGCAGGAAAAAGCTGAAAGACATTTGTATCTGAGTGTAAAGTACATAGGTTTTTATACTTCATAGCTGTTACCATACTTTCCTCTGCTTTCAATAATGCATTTATTTTATTTCTTTACTCCTCTTGCTCAAGTCTGGTAAGCAGAATTGCACAAAACCGAAAGTCTAATGTTTAGAGTCACCAATGTAAGCATTCAGTCTTCACTGAGTGACTTCCTAAACATATAACATTGGAATCATACTTGAAGATGTGTACCCTGTTTCTTCAACTCTAAAATGGATAAATAAAACAGTGTATTAATAAATGCTTTGAATATATCCAACACATAAAAATAATTGGTGATTATGGCAAATATAATAATAGCAAAATATAATCTATGTTCAGGTCAGAAAATTTAAGAGTTCCAGAAAGGCATGAAAATGTATAAAAACAAATTTGTTATTTATAAATAATGATTAAACATGTAATTATTAATAATTATTCTATGAATAAGTCACTGATCAATTATTATGTCAAGATCTCTATTATAAAGGTGTAATACTACTAGCTCACTTAATTCCTATCAATTCATAAAATTGATGCTGTTATCCCATTTATTTTACAGGTGGAGAAATGGAAATATAAAAAAGTCAAATAGTTTTTTCTGAGCTAATACATAGTTGATTCCTGATTTAAAGGTGCAATCTGGTTCCAGAAGCCAGGCTTCAAATATGTGATCTCTGCAATACAGTAAATGTAATTGGCATAATGAATTGAATATAGTGTACACAATCTTAACTCATATTTAAATATTAAATTTGATGTGAAAAATAAATGTATGTCAGCTCAAACATGGAATGACAGAAAATATTTCAGTTTTTTGTCTGTACCTTCATATTTTCAAATATACTATTGTTGAGAATTAAGTGACTTATCCTTTTTAATTATATAAAATACCTTTCAATGAATATCAAGGATATAGATTCCTCAATGCTCCCTAAATTATATTCTCCAGAAATATATTTAGATCTCATTTTTCATAAATAAGTATAAAGACAGTGTAAGGATTTATCAGGGGCTTAGAATAGTGTGATAATGAGGAACCAGCAATTAGCGTAATGGCTATGTTGCTGAACTCCCATGTAGTCAACCACAGTTGAAGTCCTGGATCCAGTGGCATAAATTCACACCAGGTGCATGTGCATGTGTGCCCAAGATACTGAGAGGAGAACGGAGGAGAGTGGATTGCGACGTGGCCATCCCCCTGGGGCGGGGGTGGGGGGTGGTGATTTCTTGTTTTCTGTCTCCCTGTCTCTCTTTCTGGTGAGCACACGTGCCCTATAGCAAAAACAAACAAACAAACAAACAAACAAAAAAACTCTCCAAAAAGAAAAAAAAGAAATGGGATAATGAGAATGAATGTAAAAGACAGTATAAATTTAAGCATTCAAATTTACAAAATTTGTTTCATAATTAATATAATCTGTATCATAAATTTGATTCGGCTTTTAGATGATCTTGAAGGCCAGCAATATCATTATCATTTTATCTATTAAAAATTCTCAGGTTTTGTTTATTACTATTTTTTAATTAAAAAGCTTATTTTTTATTTTGTGAAGTTCAAATTTACAAATATATTATAGAAAAGGCATTAAGAGATGAATCTGAAAAGGTAATTTGGCAGTCAATTTGGAAGACAGTTGAATGTGGCAACATGGGACCCAGTTAGAGTTAAACTGTCTAGTTGTGCAGTAATGGGAAGTTGGACTAGAGAAACAACTATAGAACTGCACTATGAGAAGCCAAATATCTCAGTAAAATGATTAAACTAGTGAAAGCTGAGAGCTGAGGGAAATGGAAAATAGGAAAGAGTAAATATGCAAAACATAAAAAATACAAGATGAAATAACATTAATTCCAATGTATCAAGCATTGAATGAAGTAATATCAATGTCAAGTAATATGAGTGAATTCTCAAAAAAAAGTATCTGACTTACCTGCACATAGAATGTAATCCTCTTTTGTACTTATCCTGTCCTTTCATTTTCTACACATGCTGGCTTTCTATAAATCTATCTGCCTCAGGAAAAGTCATTTCAACTAGTGTTATGAAAATAAGTTTAAACAGTTTTTCAAGTGCACTAAGGTATACCTAAATGAAAACATCATCCCATGTCATATAAATACACGAATACTACAAAAACCATATACACGTCCTTTCATAGTAAATTTTTAAAGTTACCATAAATTCTTAAAAATTTCATCCAATATGCTTCTGAGATACATCTCCTCACTGTCAGTTCATGTGTTTTAGGAAAATATAAATTAATTACCATATAATCCTGAGTAAGACTTGATTGACAAGCTATTAATAAATATGCTTTGAACCATATATGGTAAATTTAAGTAATATAATTACAGCTGCTTTCTACTGAAGAATTGGGTATTGCAGATGTCTCTCTAAAAGCTTTGGTGATGCAATCATTTTGGATTACCTTTATATTTCCTTTTCTATTTTCTATTTTAAACTTCATTTTTGAAACTACAATATATCCTCATTTCCTCATTTAAGTGAGAAGTTAATGATGTTCATATATTTATGATTGCAAGCATTAGATGAGAATATTGAATATTCAAAAAGGGCAGAATGGGAGAATTATCTAAAATTGTCTTATTCTATTTACATATAAATCTACATGAAGTAAGGTTTTAGTCTATGAAATATTATAACTCTCAATCAATGGGTAAATGATGGGCATTTCAGAGGCCATTAGAGCACCAAAGTGTACCTTATTTTATCATTCTACTTACTTTACTGTACTCTTCACTACTCTGCCACTCTCTACATTTCTACTTTTTTCCT
This sequence comes from Tupaia tana, assembly GCA_026018925.1. NCBI lineage: Eukaryota > Metazoa > Chordata > Mammalia > Scandentia > Tupaiidae > Tupaia > Tupaia tana. The sequence goes on along the minus strand of JAKSZU010000002.1, from coordinate 99,562,993 downwards.
TCAGTCATAATAGCTTTATTCCAATTAATTAGAGGTCTCAAACCTTGCCTGCAAAGATGCACAGTCCAGATCTTATACTTCAGGTTGTTAATGGTTAATGTATCATTTAGTAATGTACTTTTACTTCTTTTTCTTTCTTTCTTTTTCTTTTATTTCCTTTTTCTCTTCTTTCCTTGCTTTTATTTTTTTTTTCCAGGTGGCAAGTGCACTCACCAGAGACAAAAGAGAGATATAAAAAGGGAGAGGGAGAAAGCATTATCCCCCGAAAAGTGAGTGGTCACACCACGATCCCCTTCCCTTCACTTCTCTATCTTGTCAGGATTTGGAACATGAATACACACACGCCTGCTATGTTTTTTATACAGGGGCCTGAATCTGAACCATGGTTGGCCATGTTGACTCTGGATTAATATCTAGACCATGAGGCCAGTCCAACTTCTTTTTCTACTTATGTCTTTTATAAAATTTTAATTTTATTTCTATTAACTTTATTGAAGTATAATAAACTAATAAAGAGGGGTATATATTTAAGGTAAAAAATGTAGTGTTTTGGCATAGACATACCTTGTAATTCCTTAATCAAGATATTTAACACATAGTTTTTTACTTTGTATGTTTGTGTGTGCAATCAGATCTGCTCTCTTAGGAAAATTTTAGTATACAACACACTATTATTAACTGTAGTACCATATTGTATATGAGATCTATATAATGTATGTATCTTCTATATATCTATATATAGATATGTGTATGTATGTGTGTGTGTTTGTGTGTACACATACATACATATATGACTATTTCTTTATTCATTTGTCAACAGATTATTTTGGTGTTTCCATATATTAGCTATTGTGAATAATACTGAAATAAATATAATGTTTATTTCCTTCAGATATATATCCATAAGGGGATGCTACACCATATCTTAGTTTTATTTTTATTTTTTTGAGGATGGTTCATATTGCTTTCCATATGGCCTTACTGATCTATATTTTCATCAATAGTGTATAAGAATTTTCCTTTCATCTCATCTTCCCCAGTACTTATTATCTCTCTTTTTTAACTTGAAATAAATATTTATTTCTTCATTAGTAAGAGAGACAGCATCCCTACAATGGTCATGGCACTGGAATCCATCCCCAGCCTTAGATACTCAGCATGCATGTGTCTAGTATACTCAGTGAGGCCTCCGGACATGAACTCAGACCGTCCCAGTGGGATTGCCTTACAGATCTTTTTTTTTTTTTTTTTTTTTTTTTGTATACTTTTCTTTTGTTTTTAAGGTTTTTGTGAAAGGGTATGTGCACTGGCCAGAGAGGAAAAAGACAGAGACAGTAAGAGAGAAAGTGAGAAATCACTCTCCAGGGGGATGGCCACACTGCAGTATCTTTTCCTTAATTCTTCTCTGGAGGTTCTGGGTATGCACGTATACACACTTGGTGTAATTTTCAGAGCGCAGGGTCTGGGAGTCAAACTGCATGCAGCCACATGGAAGTCTTAACCACCACATCACCTGATGATTCTCAGATCTCTGTGTTTTACCACGGCATCACCATCTGGCTGAGCTTGTCTTTTCTTTCTTTCCTTTTTTTTCTTTTTGAGATTTTAGCCACAGGACGTGTGCACTCACTGGAAAGAGAGAGAGAGAGACAATGAGAAGGAAAGAGAGAAATCACCCCCAGGGAGAATGGCCATGCCACAATCTCTTCTCCATTCTCCTCCTAGGATTTTGGGCATGCTCGCATACACACCCAGTGTAATTTCCAGGCTGTCAGGTCTGGACTTGAACTGTGGTTGGCCATGTGGGAGATCAATACCTTAATCACCATCCCACCTACTGGCCCCACTCTTGTCTTTTTAATAATAGCCATCCAAACAGGAGTAAGATGACATCTCATTGTGCTTCAAAATTTGATTTTCCCTGATTATTGATGTTGAGCACGTATTCATTGACCTGTTGGCCTTTTTTATATCTTTTGAAAAGTGTCTATTCAGGTCCTTACCTACTTTTTAGAAAGGTTTATTTATTTTTTCCATGAGTAGGAGAAACAGAGAGGGAGACAAAAGGACAGAGAGACAGGCACCCCAAAAATGATCTTCATGCTAAGATCCATCCCTAGCCTCAGCACCTTCTAGCTCATGGACATGAACATACATGATACATTCAGGGAATATCTGCAGTTGCAAATCTGTAACCTTTCCAGTAGATCAGCCTCACAGAGCATCGTCCCATCAGCGCACTGTCTTCCAGTCCTTGCCCATTTTTAATTGGGTTATTTATTTATTTTTGTTATTGACTTGGATGCTTTTATTACATATTTTGTATATGACCCCCTTTTCATACATATAATTTACAATTTTGTTTCCCATTCTGTTGACTATCTTTTAGTTTTATTGAAGGTTTCCTTTCCTGTGCAGAAGCTTTTAAGTTTGACATACCACCACTTGTTTGGTTGGTTTTGGGTTGTTTATTTGTTTTGATTTTATTGCCTAAGGTTTTAGTGTCATATCCAGAAAAAGTATCACCAAGAACAATGTCAAGATACTTATTTTCTATATATTTTTAAAGGAGTTTTGTTGTTTTAGGTCTTAAGTTTAAGTTTTTAAATTTTGATTTACATGTTTTGTGTGAGATAAGGGCCTAATTTTATTCTTTTCATAGGTATATTCCAACATCACTTATTGAAAATTATATACTTTTCCTTTTGTGTATTTTTGTACTCATGTTGAACATTTGTTGACCACATAAAGATTTTTTTTAATCTGGGTTCTATTGCATTGTTCTGTAGGTGTGTTTTTGTGCTAGTACCATATCAACAAATATTCATCTTGAATGATTATTACCTAATGGTTTTTCCTTTTGCAAACATCATATAAAAATACCACACCTCCTCCTACACCATATGGAGCATTTAAAATGGGTAAGCAACTGGGATTGGAAATTGTGAGTAAAAAAAGTAACAAAAACAGCTAACAAGGAGTGTAACTGTGGAATTGGGAAGGCACGGGAGAGGAGTTCCTGAGTCAGCCATGGTCTTATTATTACCTGCAGGAAGCTATATATAGGAATACTGCTCATATTAAGTAGAATGGAAATTAGCTCCTGTACAAGTGCAAGTTAGCCAGACTAGGACAATTTCATGACTTTATAGTTCCACACACTGCTACCTCCTATCTTTACAGTTTGTATTATATCATTGACCCTACATGTCTTCTATGATTGTGCAATTTATGCACTTTACAAAGGTATCCAGCTGAGGGAAAGATTGGAGGCTGAAATATACGGTGAAACTATGCGTATGTGAATGCAGAGACATTTTCCTCTTTACAAAAGGCTTCATCTATTCACTAAGGCATGTTCCTGCAGGTCTTCATCACTAAAAAGAATCACCCTTTGCAAATTTGTTTAATCACATTCCACAGGCTGGGAACTTGTGGGCACATTTATATATGCACGATCTATGTGTAGATGTACATATTCCTATTTAACTGGTAGAAGAAAGAGAAAAATAGAATTTTTTTTTCTGTTGTGAAATGAAAAATGATCACTACAAATACCTTATTCTTTCTTATAATTTGAAATAGGGTGGCTGAGAACATGACATGTGAATGTCATCATACAAGCTGACTTACACAGTTACCTTGCAAGCATTCTTCTGATCCCATTAAGCTAAAACCCCAAAACCTAGAGATAATATCATGTGTTCATGTGTGTGCATGTGCACACACACACACAGACACACACCTATATACATATAACTTTTTATTTCAGGTTTTTGCCATAGGGGACATGTACTCACCATAGAATGGGAAAGTGAGAAATCATCGCACCCAGGGGAAAAGGCCACACCAAAATCAATTATCCTTCATTCTTCTCTTAGAATTTTGGGTGCGCATGCACACACAAACACACATGCACTCCCAGCGCGATTTTTAAGCCATAGGATCCAGCTGAGAATCCACCACCTGCTGGCCCAACAAGACATTTTTTATATTACCAGGTAGCAATGGCCTGATCATGATGGCAGCGGTAGTAGAATGAAACTGCATAATAGTGAAGCTGTATGGGAATGCTCCAAGTTTGGTTACAGGTTGACCTGAACACACCTGCATGCCTGTCAGTGTCCATGATTTTGCCTGGCTGGAGGCTGGGGGTAAAATTGTAGTATTGCAAAACCCTGTTGGGAAGGGAAAAAGTTCCCCTCTCTCTCTGTTACTCCTGAAATAAATGAATAAATGATAAACTTTAAGGTATAATAAATGGTTCAGGCCAGCAGGTGACATGGAGCCCATATGACTGACTTAGGGTTTTGAGTTCCTGACCTAGTTTATTAAAAACACACACTTGGATGTGCATGCATGCTCAAAGTCCTGAGATGAGAGTGGAAGTAAAAGGAATTGTAGCGCAGCCATCTCGCCTGTGGGTGGTTTCTCAGTTTTCCTCTCTGCTGTTTCTCATCGTTCTTTCTCTCTGTCTCTCTTAGGTGAACGCATGTGACTTGTAGCAAAAACAAAAACAAAACATAAAAACAACAAAAAAGAATGGCGCAAATGTAGAATGTTGTCCCTAGTTTATCTTTAATTTGTCATACCACTATAGCCTATTTTCAGGGTCCAATTGCAAAGCAAGTAACATTTTAAGAATTCTAGAGCTGAATATGTAATTCAAATAGCATATAAATAGGCATTGAAAAATACATGTATATAGTGTATTATTATTTGAGTTGGACTTCCAGTCTTACTATTAAACTATACTCATGTACTAGGAATAAATTTAGTGTTAACTCCCCAATTTTTAACTTTAGTATATTAGTTTACTCATTCTAAGCACATCTTTTTTTAAAAATTTCTCTTTTCTGATTTATCTGTCCCACTGGATTTCATTTTGAGAAACAGACACGAAGGTGATATCTCATCTGATCTTTTAAATTACATGAAAATGAAAGAGCATATTTCATGCCTCTCTCTTTGCACATACATGCCTCCAGTCTTGAAATAATTTGCTTGGATTTTGTGCTAAGCATAGAACAAGTGAAAAAGCCTCTAGAGAATAACTAAAATTAGGATAGTTGCTACCTTCATGAGGATTTTCAGGGTTTTATTGAAAATTTCTTTTTACTTCATCAAATAAAATTGTATATAATGTACGTTTGCTTGGTCTTATTTCTTGTATAAGAAAAAGTCATATAAAATGTTTATAAGTACAACATTTTTTACATTGCAAGCAGTGTGACTCCACCTTGACACCAAAGTTAAACCTAAATCTTACAGAAAACAAAATCAGTTCAATTAATACAATCATTATAAATAAATCTGATCAATTGTCAAGATTTTGTATAGAAAAATGACTGCTTATCAGCAATATCTTATTACTTGGGCATTATGGAACACCAACCTTCATATTTACTTTATGGAAACATATTAATATATATATCTGTATGTGTGTGTGTGTGGTGGGGGACAAACTTTTTGGATCAACCATAGTTTTAATTTGTCATTTCTTTGTAACTGTAATGCCATCTTACACATTTGCCTCCTAACCACTACATGTTTTTAATTACTGATGAAGAAATTTTCCAGCCCATCCACAGTGGCACAGGTGATAACGTGTGGCTCTGCAATGCTGGAAGCCATGTGGAAGATCAGGATTAGGACCTTAGTTGACCTGAGCACTGTTGGTGTACATATTTCCATGATCCTGAGTGGCTAGAAATGCAGGGAAGAGTGGGAATCACAATGCAATGAGACCCTGAAAAGGTTTCTCCTCTTTCTCACTCTCTTTCTCACCTATGAAAGAAAATTTTTTCACATTTATATATTTCTTCAGATATTTTGTTTGCCTGCCCATACTAAGAGCTTAAATAAAACAGAAACACTTAGGTTCCAGCTATGTTTTCCAATGCTATGACTGTAACATCTTCACCAAGAGCTCCAACTCTGCTGAACAATTTCTTCTCTGTCAGCCACAACTGATATCTTTCACTTTACTTTTGATAACCAAGATTATTTATTTCAGTTCGCTGAACCTTAGCTAACCAACATGAACAATGATAATGCATCAGTGATAATGTATTTCTTGTAAACAAAATCCTTCATTTAAATGAATGAGTTTGTTTTCTTGTTATTTCACTAGGGCCCTTAGCTTCATTATTTACAAATCATAAATTTATATGTAGAGTACAAAGAACAATCTCTCATATGGGAGAATACAATAAGCGTTGTTTTCCTATAGCTACTAACATGCTTTATTTTTGAGTTTCCCAAATGTTTTAAGATATTTTGTAAAACTATACCTTTAAAGTGTAATTTTTAGAGATAAAAAAAATTCTTAAACTGCTTGAATTCTAACACTGTCTGGGGATAGAGCATATAAAAATTAAATCCAGCAATTATCCAAAAGGTTTAATTGGACTATCTCACCTTTTTGTGTATAACTGCTAAATAATGCAAAATTGGCCTGTATAAGTTTATATCTATATTAGGGAAAATTCAAGAACTACACGAGTGTAAAATGGCTGATATATACCACAAGTTCATTTCTCAGTCAGGCGTTGATGAGGTGGTAGGTGGCGTTCTTCTGTGTAATTCAATGACCCAGCCTATTTTTCCATCCAATAGTTTCATTATTCCTTTGGTGACGTTGTCTTCCACATATGGTCAGCTGAAGGGTGGTGATCTCTCCACTGAGTTAATACTCTTTTTTAAAGTCTTTTACAAAAGTGTCATAACTTACTTCCACTCACATTCATAGGTAAAATCACATGCAAGAATTAGAAATAATATAAAATTGTGTACCTGAGTAAAACTGAAGCTCCGTGAAGAGTTAGCTGACTCTCGTAAATGTTCCCATGAATTCCAATTCTCAGGCCTATAATGGACAGAAATAAGAAACTAAAAGTAAGAAAGAAATGGAAAACTGGATTAATAGCTGAATTACATTATAATTTCCTAAATAAATCACGTTAATATTTTAATGTTTAAATCTTAATTTTTGATGCAAAAATCAATATATAATGAGACTCTCTACATTAGAATACTTGAAATAATCCAACTATTTTCAAAAATTATTTTCAAGTGTGAATTTTTTTTTTTTTTTAGAGAGACTTTTGTTACAGTGTGGGCACATATGCTCACCAGAGAAAGACAAAAAAATGAAAAATCACTCCCATCAGAAGGGGTAGCCACACTGCAGTCTCTTCTCCTCTTGGGATTTTTGGGGACACATGCACACGCACCCAGCTTGAGTTTGAATCCACCGGGTCCGGGCTTCGAACTGTCGTTGACTATGTGGGAGCCCAGCGACAACCATTACACCATCTACTGGTCCCTCAAAAATGAATATTTTTTGTAACACTTCATATTTCTTATTCATTCCATAGGCATAAATAAGTCATTCTCATTGCCTTCTCCCACAGTGGCTATGATGGTGTAAAGCTTTAAATAGCTAGTTTTATTATGAAATTTTCAGTATCATTTAGCATATTTGATTATTATCAATTTCACCACAGAGAACAATTAAAATTGCTATTGCCTTTCAGTTATTTATTTATTTATTTTTGCCTTAGGGTATGTGCATTCACGAGAGAGAGAGAGAGAGAGAGAAAGAGAGAGAGACATTGAGAGGGAAAGTGAAAAGTTAACCCACTGAAAGGATGGCCATGCTGAAATCCCTTCTTCTCCATTCTCCTACAGGAATCTTGGGCATGCACACGCATGTGCTTGGTGTGAATTTCAAGCCACTGGGTCTGCAACTCAAAGTGCAGTCAGCCATATGGGAGTCCAGCAATGTAACCACTATTCCATCTGCTGCCCCTAAGTCTTTGATAATATGCATTACGATTATGAATTTTATTTTTTCATCCAAATATCTTTTTTGCTAGTATTTTTTATAATATTAGTAGGCACCATTACAAAATTAGTTCAAAAACTTTGAATGCCATAAAGAAATAAGAACCAGGTGAACAAAGTGATATATAAGATACCAGTATATTAGCATATACAAGTATATATGCATTATTCAGATATCAACAACTTTCTGTTCCCTCTAGTATATCAGTCATAAAACATGTGATTATATGATATGCAACAGGAAATTAATATTCTCATATATTCTAGCTTATGGAAAAAAGTCAGAAACTATAATAAATATATTCTCTGATTGAAATTGTGATATTACTGACCAAAAAGATAATTTTTATATAAATTATTGTTTAGGTACTACATTAACTTATTCCCCAAATAACAAATATATAAGAGAAATTATGTTTTCTTAAACAGTTAAATGAAAATGCACATAAAAGCATAGGAAGGGACCAGCAGTTAGCATAATGGCTATGTCGCTGGACTCCCATGTAGTTGACCGCGGTTCACGTCCCGGACCCAGTGGCTTCAAACTCACGCCGGGCGTGTGTGCGTGCATGCCCAAGATCCCGAGAGGAGAATGAAGGAGAAGGGATTGTGGTGTGGCCATCCCCGCTGGGGGCTGATTTCTCACTTTCTATCTCTCTGTCTCTCTGTGTCTGGTGAGCACATGCGCCCTATAGCAAAAACCTCTCCAAAAAAAAAAAAAAAAAAAAGCATAGGAAGAAATAAAAGAAAGAAGAAATGAAGAAACTACAGCAAGAAAGAAAGAAAAATGAAGGGAAGGAGAAAAGGAGACAAAAAAGACAACAAAGATTCATTCAACTCACCATCAAAAAATTGTGACTATCACCATGTGCATATCAAAAAGCATCAAATAGTAATGGTCAGAAAACCCAAAGGCTTTGCTTTGGTGTTATCTATATTTTTTAACAGGATAAACACAAAACAGAACTTTCTCTTGTCATAAAATAGCAGAATCAAGATTATATGAGTGTTGGGTTTCCTTCTAAACATGTATTCATTCTACACCACTCAGTGTTTTAGAAATGACAGAGAACTATTTAGAATTCTCCCTAATGAACTGCTAGTTACAACAACTTAGGTCTATGTAAATACAGTTTATTACAGTAATCAACATGATTTTTTAATGGAATTAGATAGTAGATTCTCTTGTGATTTGTTTTGTTTCATTATTTTTGTTGCTGCTGTTTTTAAGAGAGATCTTTGCTATAGGGCATTTGTGCTTGCCAGAGAGAGAGACAGAGAGACAGAAAGCCAGAAATCAACCCCTAGGGGGGATGACCATGCTGCAATCCCTTCTTCACTATTCTTTTCTTGGGATTCGGGCATGCACGCACACCCAGTGCAAGTTTTAAGCCACAAGGACTGGCACTTGATGCACAGTCGACTGTGGGAGTCCAGCGATGTAACCGTGATGCCATCTGCAGGTCTCTCATTCATATATCTTATGATGGTAATTGGTAAGTGAGAGGAGACAGCAACCTGAGACTCTCTTGTGTTCTGAGACTTCCCTCCCAGAATCCTCTTTCCTTTGTGTGCATACCTGGCAAAGTTATGTTCTTTCCTCAGAATTTACAGTGCTGTCTCTACTCTGCTAGGACATCTCTGCAAAATGCTTATTTTTAATTTTGATGGGTTTGTGATTAGATTCCCTTTCCACACCTGTTTCCGTTAGCTGACTGTGGGTGATTTGGAATCTAGAAATCTATCTTCTAATTTTATTACTTAAGATAGTTCCTGAAATATGGATGTTTTAACTGCACATTTAATAAACCAATGATTAATTATTATAACAAAATATGATACAAAAATATTAACATTTAGAGTACAAAACATCAGCTTTGAAGTTTGTTGAAAAGGAGGATTTCTGAGATTCCGGTTCTGTAAATTTCAGATGAAGAAGAGTTTGCTGCAATTTTAGTACATTCATTTATTTGTCATTATAATGATGTATGTTTTTCTTTGTTGAGGTATTTTTGCTATAGGGCACCTGCTCTTGCCCGAGAGACAGGGAAAGACATAGACAGAAAGCAAGAAATTACCCCACTACGGGGGATCATCACACTGCAATCCCTTTCCCTCCATTCTCCTCTCAGAATTTTGAGCACATACGTACATGCACCTCGTGTGAGTCTTATACTGCCTGTTCCAGGACTCAAACCATGGTCAAGTATGCGGGAATCCAGGTACATAACTATCATGTTATTTGTTGGTTCCAATATGTTCATATTTTTAAGGTCCAAATTAAAATACATAGAAAAGTGGAAACATGAGAAATCCACAACACCAAATCACTATCCAGAAAGAATTGTAAGTAAATAGCAAAATAGACACTTCTTTTTTCTTCAAATTTACAAAAAAAAGTATCCATGAGAGAAAGAGCACTCTTAACGAGGTCTCGATAGTGCAATTCCACCCCAGCCTCAATCAGCCCACGGTCATGGACATCTCAGATATAACCTGGAACTGAAGTTTCAGTATCATAGAGTATGGTGTTTCACTGCCACGCTGCCATTGGACTCCCAGAAACACAGACATTTCCACTTTAAGAAGGGCAAACAAAAACTAAAACCAACGGTCTTAATTGAAAGCAAGGGACTAAATTTCTTTTTTTCCCTTCCCTAGAGCATTTACGTTTGGGAAAACTTATCTCTACACACTCGTTGTGTCCTTGAAATGTATATAAATATTTTTAAAAGCTAAAAAAAAATCTTTCCACACCTTAAAGAACCATAGTTTGGTTCATCAAATGCTTTTCTAGCTTGTTTCAATTCTTCATTCACAGTAAGCAAGTCTTTAACCCTTGCAAACTTCTTTGAGTCCTTTTGAATCAAAAAATGATATCTTCAACTTGTACTAGATCTTATCTTCCAATTGACATTGCCTTGTGTGTCATTTCAGTTATGAACTCTATGACAAGGTCTTCAGGATTATCTTCTGACTGAGTGTAAAGATTTTGTTCATCCCCAAACCCATACATCATACATCCTAATTCTTTAGGAAAAAAGTCTCTTTCCCCCTGCCCACCTTCTGCACCTCCTCCAATTTCTTCCTCATAAGTTGAGTCTTGGGACCAGCAGTTAGCATAATGGCTATGTCGCTGGACTCCCACGTTGTCAACCTCAGTTTGTGTCCTGGACCCGGTGGCTTAAAACTCATGCTAGGCACGTGTGCGTGCGTGCCTAAGATCCCGAAAGGAGAATGGAGGAGAAGGGATTGCGGCATGGCCATACCCCTGGGGGGTGATTTCTCACTTTCTTTCTCTCTGTCTCTGTCTGGTGAGCACATGCACCCTATAGCAAAAACCTCTCCAAAAAAATAAATAAATAAATAAACACAAAAAAAGTTGAGTCTTCTTCTTCATCTGCCATCCCACCAGCCCGCCACCCACCATGCCCTGCTGGCTTGTGTCAAGCGGGTTTTACTATTTCAAGTACCTTTTTAAGTGTACAATGTGACGAGACAGCAATGCTCTTCTGTAATGGGTCCTTCTGCTATGCATTGAACTGCCAGCGAAGGTGCAAACTATTACTGAGTTTCCTGCTTCTGGGATTAAATGTGAGGGTTCTTGACTACACAATAACAAATGAACAAACTGTCTGTGCTATGATGCTTTCACTCTTAAAAATTTGACAGATGTTTATTTAGTTTCTTTGATGAACCAAACTATTCTTGCAGATAATGATACACTAGTAAGCAAAACAAAGTCTTGTTCCCACAGAGCTTATATTCTTATGAAAGGAGATGGAAGAGACTGTGTATAATAGATTGTATGAAAATGTGCAGTATGGAGAAAATCAAGACACAGTAAGAAAGGTAAATTATGACATGGGAACTCATACTGAAAACAGGGTGGTAAGAAAAGTCATCTCTGATGATGTACCAGTTGGACCAAGACTTGAAAGAAATCAGGAAGAATATCAAAGGTAGAGAAAAGAGCCAGAGCAAAGCTCTTTAAAATAAGAAATGACTAAGACTTTGATGAATATCAAAGAAACCATCATAACTAAGATGAAGAGAATGAAGGGATGCAAGGGGAAGTTATAAAGGTAGAAAATAGCAGAATTTTACCTGAGTCACATGGGGAACCACTGGACTATTTTGAGCAAAGAATGATATAATCAAACTTGCTTTTAAAAGGGACTTGGTGCTGGGGCCTGGTGATGGTGCAGTGATAATGCAGCTGGGCTCACAAGGGAAAGGTGAATTTGCATCCTGGGACCATCACAAGGACACTAGGCACCTGTGTGGCTATGATCTAGGACCAGATGGGGCTTAGGCTGGTAGTCATCAAAGATCCTTTTGGGGATTCTCTCTTTCTTTCATGGAAGAAATAATTAAATAAACGGAAAAAAAAATAAAGGACTGGTGTTTTGAGAATAAACTAAAAGCAGGGAAAGTTGGATAAAGCAATAAGTTAAGGGATCATTGAAATAAACTAGTAAAGAAGTTGAGGCCATGGTGCTAGCAGTGATTGTGGTGAGAAATGGTTTTATTTCAGATATAGCGTGCAGCAAAGATAACAGAATTGGCTGAAAAACTGGATATGAGTTACAAAGTGAGATTTGTTATAGTAATTCTAAGGCTTAAGCATGTGTAACTAATAAGGTCAATTGCCCTTTAGGGAAGTAAAGTAGATTAGAAAGAAAATAAAGAGAAATAGGTCAGTTCTGTTTTCAACATACTAGTTGAGACTTCTCCGGTTGTTAGACATCCACATCTGACAGTGAGCAGATGAACAAGCTAGGGATAATTTAGGAGTCATCTATGTTCTCGTTACTCCTGTGCATAAGAAAACAAACACCTGGAGTGTCTTTAACATTAACCACATCATGCTACGATAGCACTCTCACAGTACTTGTAGAAAATATGTACTATGGGGCCAACCGTGTAGCCTAGTGATTAAGTGAGCTGGGTCCCATGTGACCAGCTATAGCTAGAATTTCAGCACCTGGTTGCTTGGATAAAATGCCAGGTACTGGGGAACCAGCAGTTAGCGTAATGGCTATGTCGCTGGACTCCCACGTAGTCAACCGCGGTTCGCGTCTCGGACCCGGTGGCTTACAACTCACGCCGGGCGTGTGTGCGTGCGTGCCCAAGATCCCGAGAGGAGAATGGAGGAGAAGGGATTGCGGCGTGACCATCCCCCCTGGGGGGTGATTTCTCGCTTTCTATCTCTCTGTCTCTCTCTGTCTGTCTGGCGAGCGCACGCGCCCTATAGCGAAAAAACCTCTCCAAAAAAAAAAAAAAAATGCCAGGTACATATGTGTGCATGTCTCAAATCCTAGACAGGACTGAGAAATGAAGAAGGGATTGTGCCATGATCATACCCCATTAGGGGTGCTTTCTGCTTGTCTATCTCTGTCTCTATCTCTTTCTCTGTTGGGTGCACATGTCCTCTGACTATTAAAAAAGTACTGTGTACATGGCTCTAGTAATTTTATTGCAGAAAATGAAGGTGTATTTAATTTTTTTTTCTTGCCATGCTTACCATAGTAAATTTCCTCTTCATAGTTAAAATTTAAACAATAAGTAGATTTCTAATTGCTCACTGTTATTAATTATTATGATTTCTTTTCAACTAGGTAGTTCAATTTCTATTACTTTATATTTTATTTAACCATCAAACTTCTACTTAGCAGCTCCCATCAGCTATTTATCATCAAGGTTCGTTTAAACAGATGTTAAGCATTTGAAGCCATTCTGGGTGTTTGTAGGTTATTTCGTTTTTTATGTTTATGTAAAGGTAACTTAATTTCAAATTTTGAAGGGATTTTATGTTAAGAGAAAACAAGAAGTCTTTTCATTTTTAGTCACTATTTAGTTGAGCTTTCTTTGTTTTTTTCCTAAGAATTACTTTATTTAATTTAATTTATTTATTTACTTTTTAAAATTTGACCAGAAAAGGACAGAGTGGGACCAGCAGTTAGTGTAAGGGCTATGTTGCTGGACTCCCATGTAGTCGACAGCGGTTTGAGTCCCAGACCTAGTGGTTTAAACTCAAGCCGGGCACATGTGCATGTGTGCCCAAGATCCCAAGAGGAGAATGGAGGAGAAGGGATTGCGGTGTGGCCATCCCCCTGGGGGGTGATTTCTCGCTTTCTGTCTGTCTCTCTGGCGAGCGCTCGCGCCCTATAGCTAAAAACCTCTCCAAAAAAAGAAAAAAATAAAAATAAGGGACAGAGTTAGAGAGAGAAAGTGAGAAAGCAAGCCATCATGTCTGGGACTTGAACCGTGGTGAGCTACGTGGGTGTCCAGCCCCTTTAACCACCATGCCACCTGCCAGCCCCACTATTTGGTTGTGCTTTCTAATGGAGCCATCTAGATGTTTCAAAGTAGTTAACAAAAAGCTTAACAAATGTACAATTAATTAATTAAATGTTCTTAGGTTAAAATAGCTGGAACTTTTAAATACTGGGGTAGTTGGGGCCAGCAAATCGTGTGGTGGTTAAGGCGCTGGATTCCCACATGGCCAGAAACAATTTGAGTCCCAGACCCAGTGGCTTGAAAATCATGCCAGGTGCGTGTGTTTGTGTGCCCAAAATCCCAAGAAGAGAATGGCGGAGAGGGGATTGCCTGTCACCATTCCTCCGCACACCTCCAGGGGAGGTGATTTCTCATTTCCTCTCACTGTCTCTCTCTGTCTCTTTCTGATGAGTGCACATGCCCTATGGGAAAAACCTTAAAAAATATTGATATACAGGGTCAGTTTAGATGGTGTGACAGTTCTGTGATTTAAGAATTCTTTATTATCTATGAATCTACACAACAGTTTGACACTTTGGAAAATTATATGTTCTGTGCTGTTCTCAAAATAAATTTTCTCTTACTGAAATTTTATCCCTAGCATCATGAATAATGCCAGCATACAGCAGGCACTGCTATTAGCATAATTAAATCATACATTCGTGCAGTAATATTAACAGAAAGCTTATCATGTGCCAAAGTCAGCTAGATAATGGGGCGTAGACATGAACTACACTGAAATGGGAATTAGCTCAACCGTGTCGAGCCAGAGTACGTGGGATCTGACTTCCCTATTGTTTCCAAAGCATCATCACAGTTCACGATGTTACAAGGACTTTTCAGGATTTTCATAGAAACTTACTGTTGTGTTTTTCCTCTCTTTCTTAATCTCCGCATTCCAGAATATTCCTTGCAGTGGGTATTTTGTTACGCTGCCATAGTGAATGTTTGATAAGCCTATCGTCTTGTATAATTCTACCTATGGTACATGTTCGCCTTAATCCTTTTCCATCCTCTCAATTTTGAAGAGAAAATACATGCATTATTATTTTTTCCTCTACAATATTTCCCACTTGGTTGGTTTCCAGCAGCAGAAGCAGCAGCTGTACAGGTTTAATTGGAGGAGTGAATCATGCTCTGTGGGTATGTAGAGCTACTAAGTGGTATTAATTTATCAAAGGTGGTCAGCTTGCCTGAGTAAGAGTCAGAGACTACCTTAAAAAGATAATTAAACTAGGTTCAGTATAAGTATAGGGAAATACATAAAAGTACAAGTCTTATATTTGGACTATTTCCCACACCTTATTTAGGGATAAATTAACTAAGGAGGACATTTGCTACTTGCTAAAATAAATTTGCCCTTTGGAAATAGTTAAGGATTTTTTATCATTATTATTTTTAAGTGATGTAAAGGTGTATCAAGTACAACAGGGACAGACATTATGCAATTTCTATTTACTTTTTAGTAGTTTCTAGCCTTATTTTTGGCAGTTTCTATGTGCTACTGTTTCTAGTGCATGTAAAAGTAAAATGGTATAATCCTTTATCGAGAAATTTATAATTTGATAGGATTTATTTTGGTCAGGAAATCTAAAACATGCACATACAAAGCTCAGATCAGAATTTCAATAGCCATTTTGGTAAATTATCTTAACAGAGTTTACTAACAAGTACAAAGCCATTGATCATTTAATAATTTTAATTATCTTAGTAAGAGAATCAGCTGTATAATATATTTGACTGCTTTACAACTTACTTAAATAGCTGCTCCAAATTTAAAAAATCAGTACAAATTTGTTCAACTAACTGCCATATTTCAATGCTATTAGTCAGTGTTATAGAAATCAATATTGCCAATTGTATGACTCTATTATATATCTAATAAACTAAAATTATTAGTCATCTCAAATCAGCTTCTGCTTTAAATTACTTGAAAATATTTTCAATAACCACTAATTCAAAAAAAAAGCTATTTTAAGCTAATTTTCTGCTTTGTATTGTGATTGTGCTCAAAGGTTTGACTCATTGTCATAGAACACAATTTATACAGATTACTATTTATGTAATAATTTATTGCCTATAAAAGAGGAATGCTGCTGACTGATAAACCACTAACCCATGCTTGACAGGCTCTATTTTAATGAATTACTTATAATTCATATTTTTGTGTCAGTGGGATACTGAAAAGAATTAAATAATCACTTTAGGAACATTCATTGGGATTAGTAATCATATTTAATAGGGATCTAAAATGCACTCTATTAAATTCACATTATGAGAAAAGCAAACAAAACTGTATTTAATAGATAATTCACAATCTGTTTCAAATTTTTAAAGATTTTCTAAAATCTTATAGCAGGGCTCCCCCTGATTTTTTTTGTCCCTTGTATACCCTTTGAACTGATGTCCATTAAAGAAAAATCTAATATTTATCTCTAATCTTTTTGGGCTTCAGCACTGCCAATTACTCTTTCTTCATTCATAGTTCATAAATAACTCACAATCATACTTTTCTGAATATCCTTTTCAAATATCAATATCTCTTCTACCTTACTCTGTTTTAACACTTGTCTTTAGATCGGAGCACAGGCTACCAAAAGTTATTAAATTAAAAAAATAAAATCTACCTACAATAAAGACACTGCATTCTTCATTTGAAGTTAATTCTATTCTCAGAACATGAAGTCTCTGAGGCCAATAATTAACAGCACAATTTCTAATCAGATTGCCCCAACACACAACTTTTTAATTTTTATCTTTAGCTCCCCCTCCTCACCTTTTCATGACCATTTTTCTAAACTTGCCTTTTGTTTATGTTTATTTTATTAACTTCATTCTATAATAATTTCTTGATCTGATATTAATCTAGTCTAGTATTTTTCAAAATTTCTGCAACCCTCAAAACTGCCAGAGGTTTTATTAAAAAGCAGACAACACATTTTATGTAAATTTAAAAACATCATAAGAGTATTTAAATGGAAAATATAATAATTGCAAATGAAAAGAGCTATTAATAGTTCCCTGTGATGAGGAAGCCAATATTGTTTGTAAACTTTTCCAAGCTCTCTGCATCTACGTTGTTGATCAATGGTTAAAAACATTCGTCTGGCTTAACCTTTAGCAGGCTTCTTTGCTTACTCATTATACATAACAAATTGGAATATCCCAACTTCTAATTATCATTCATATGAAATGGCATGAAGTGTTTGACAGTTTTGTCAGGTAATTTAAGATGTTGAATTGAATACAGACTCAAAAATTATGGAGTGATTTCTCACTTGTCAAGGAAAAGTTACTTTACATTGCTTCTTGGAAATAAATCTATTAGAGTCACAAAATTCATATTCCCAAATAGACATGCAGGATAACTTTACAACAAAATATCTCGCTTTTCCCAACTATAAAGTCAAGTCGTTTACATGAAATTGAAACAGCCAATTGAAATTATTTTGATCTTCTATAGTAAATTTGCACATTATATTTTAACAATTTTTCACAAATATTTGTAAAAAGTAAATCAAAATGTCCATGACAAACATTTAAATAAGCAGAGATTTGACAAGTCAATAATGAAACAATAAACATTTTAGAGTTAGATGCAAGGATGTCAAAAGTGGGCTTCTTGCAAATAAACTAGCCAGACTGACTTTGATTACCAAACTAAGCCATAGGCCATCAGGCAAGGTGCAGTGGTAACATGATGTTCTGCAATACTGATGTGCGTGAAGGTAGCTGGTTTGCAAGTGCGGGTCTCCCTGTGCATACTAACCATGCGTGTGCATGCCCATGATGCCTGATCACAGCAAAAAGAAATTCCCAGAATTCCACTCTTGGGAATGTCAGTCTCTCTCATTCTGTCTTTTATTTTCTCTGTTTCCCTCTCTTATAGAAAAATAATTAAAAAAACTTTAAAGTTTGGTCATGACACCAGTAGATGGCATATTGGTTACATCACTGGACTCCCGCATAGTTGACCATGATTTGAGTCCCGGACCTGTTGACTACAAACTCACACTGGGCACGTGTGTGTTTGTGCTCAAGATCTTGATAGAATAATAGAGGATGGGAGATGGTGGCATGGTCATCCCTCCAAGGGATAATTTCTCACTTTCTGTTTCTCTGTCTCTCCAGCAACAGCACATGTCCTGTAGCAAAAATCTTTCTTAAAAAAAGTTGTCATAAATTATTTTTCTCTTTTCCTGATCCCCTTTCTCCTTCTTTCTATTCTCCACCCCATCCTATCCTGTCCCTCTTATCTACAGTTGCCCTCTCTGCAGTTTTATTTTCCATCTTTTCAGTTTCTGTCATAGCGTGTTGACATTTGGTTTATATTAAGTGGGGACATAGAATGCCTCTTTTATAGCCTGGCTTGGTTTGGTTAGTGGTGGGTGAGAGGGGCTCAGCAAAACAAAACAAAACATTTAACAGACACGAGAGTGGAAAGTTATCTGTTGAGGGTGAGGTATATGGTAATATAATTGAGTTGATTGACATGCACTGCATGCATGCTTTGGATAACCACACTGTATGTTATAAAGAAGTACAATAATTAAATGTAAATAAAAATAATATCATTTAAATAATCAAGTCTATATATATATAACTGTAACTTGAAGTAATATTAACTTTAATCTTGGTTAATATATTTTAGGTTTTTGAGGTATCTTGTTTTCAAATACTCTTAAGCCTTCTATTTCATGTTTTCTATAAAATATAATAGTGCACATAAAATATCTATACTTTTATATGCCCAAAGTAACTAATTTATAAATATTGAACTTTTGGTCTATGGTTTAAAATATAATTTTAGAAAAGGTAAGTTAACTATTTAAAGCTATTAATATCTATTATTACACATTGAAGAATATATTAAGTGCTCTAGAGAATGCTTAGTTTCTTTTAAACCTTGAATAATGAATATTTTATTAAAGACAGTTCAAGGCCTGCTTTCAGTTACAGAGAATTCAGAAAATTATTTCTTGTATTTTTTGCCTATAGTTGTTATATTTGGCAAGTGGCATTATCATAATGAAATATCAAGTGTTACATAAAGTGTCACATTCTTAATGATTATCATTTGAACTGATTTGGTTTTCCCCCAAAACATTGAGATATTATTCTTTTTTTGGAGAGGTTTTTGCTATAGGGCACATGTACTCATCAGAAAGACAAAGAGACAGAAAGGGAAAAATCACCTCCCAGGGGGGATGGCCACACCATGATGATCCCTTCTCCTTTATTCTCTTCTTGGGATCTTGGGCACGCATGCATATGTGCCTGGTGTGAGTTTAAGCCACTGGTCCAGGACTCAAATAGCCCTTGACTACATGGGAGTCCAATGACATAGTCATTATGCCAACTACTGGTCCCGAGATACTATTCTTTTTTTTCTTTTTTATTTAAATTTCATTTTCTTTTATACAGTCAGTCACATTTATTATGATTATATTATATTATTTAGCTTACAAAGTGAATATTTTATCATGTGAACATTTCTCCTAGTCCAGTTGCTGAGATACGTTTTTTTTTTTTTTTTTGGAGAGGTTTTTGCTATAGGGCATGTGCGCTCGCCAGACAGAGAGAGACAGAGAGTTAGAAAGTGAGAAATCACCCCCCAGGGGGGATGGCCATGCTGCAATCCCTTCTCCTCCATTCTCCTCTCGGGATCTTGGGCACGCATGCGCACGTGCCCGGCGTGAGTTTAAGCCACCGGGTTCGGGACTCGAAACGTGGTAGACTACGTGGGAGTCCAGCGACATAGCCATTACGCTAATTGCTGGTCTCGATACTATTCTTAATATTTATAATCTGGCAGTTCTTCCTGAAGTAAAATATTATGGATATTTAAACTATAGAATATGTATCATTGGACTATTTTACTTGGTGATTTAATTAAAACTTCTTGTTTATTAACTTTATAAATGTTAAGAAATCTAATCATATGTAATCACCAATATAGAACAAAAACTAAAATAAAATCAATAGAATGAATAGCCAAAAGTCATGAGAATAGCTTCCACTTCAATAACTGTCTAACTTCATAAGTAAAAGCCATATTAAGGTTTTTATTTATTTATTTATTTATTTATTTATTTTTTTTATTTTTTTGAGAAAGATTTTTGTTGCAGGCACTCACTGGGAGACAGAAAGAGGTGGAGGCAGAAAGGGAGACATCACTCTCCCACAGGGGATAGCCACACCACAATCCTTTTCTCTCAATTCTTCTCTCAGGATTTCCGGCATGTATCCACATGCACCTGGCATGAATTTCAAGCCTTTGGGTCCAGGACTCAACCACGGTTGGCCATGGGGGAGTACAACGATATAACCATTTAACCATCTGCTGGCTCCAAAATGAATGATTTTTATCAAATATCAAGCAACACTCTAAAGTTAGATACCCATAGACAGATAATTGACCAAAGTCATAATTTTACTATCTTAGTAAATAGTACACTAAGATTTGGCAGCGTATTATTGTTGATGTTTTTCTCATGATAACAAAGCAGAATATATATTGCCCTTTTTTCAATTTTTATTTACAAATAATCAACCTTTCTTGCTATACTTACAGACAGATTTTATCAATACTAAATATAACTAATTTTTTGTCTCTTTCATAATAAGCAGATTTATTATAGGTTATACACACAAGCATGCACACATAATTTGTATCAATAACTATTATACTTTGAATATTTGAAAATCACTGGTTTCACTCCTGGTCAGATAATAGCTAACGTTAACTTTTCTGCAATACATTATGTGATATTACTTAGTATAATCTGATGAAATGTTTCTAGCAATTATTTAAAAGAACATAGATTATAAATACATTTAATGTTCCTGAAATAATATAATTTGTATATATTTTTTCTACTTGGATTGCCATCTTTAATAGAATCTTCATATTTTTTTTTCCTTTGGGGAAATAAAATTTTATACTAAAAATATTTACTTTTGATTTGTCTAGAGTAATGAATATAGTTGTAAAATATTAAGCACTTATGAATAATAAAATATGTGCAAGATTAGTAAACTCAAAACTAAAAAACTGTTGAAAGAAAATTTTAAAGTCCTACGTAAATATTTATGTAATATAAATGTACGTGAAAACTTGAATCTGAATCTTTATTAAGATCCAAGTTCTTCCCTAGTTAATTCATAGGTTGAATGTGGTCAAAATGAAAGTTTGTAACAAGAATTGGGAATAAATGTTTAGGAATAACTTCTTTAACATACTGTACATTTAATATGAAAATACAAATAAATAGAATAGTCAAATTAGAATACCTCTATATACCCAAATTTATTTATTTATTTATTTATTTACATATATAGAGAGAGAGATAGAAAGAGATAAAGGAAGAAAAAGGAACATTACGGAGAAGAAAGTTGGAGGGAGAAGAAAGTTGGAGGAAGTACAGTATACCACTTGATTTTGAAGCTTACAATAAAACTACAGTAATTGAGAAGAATGGAAAACTTGTAGAAGAATAAAAATAATCAATAAATTAGAACGAAGATTCAGAAAAAGAATACACTTGTATGTTCTTGAGCTTAATTTTTACAAATGCAGCAAAGTAATCTAACAGGAAAAGTTAGATTTTCCACAAATGTTGCAGAAGTAACTAGATAAATGTATGAATGTATGTATAAAAGACCTTAAACATTCATTTCACACAGAAAAAGTGACCTCCCAATAGTAAAGAAATATCAAAATGTATATTCACAACATAGATATGAAAAAATTTTCTTAGGCAGTATTAAAAAGTACTAAAAGAAACAATATCATTTAGACTTCAAAATTAAAACATAGTGCAATTCAAAAGGCATTATTATGAAAATAAATATTGCTAAACATAATTATTTATTTGTGAAAATTATAGTCAAATTAAAAAAATCTAAGGACAAGCAGATGGTGTTGTTGTTATGTCACTGGACTCCCACATGGCTGACAATGGTTTGAGTCCTGGACTGGTGACTTAAAAATAACACCAATGTGTGTGTCTGTGTTCCCAAGATCCTAGGCAGAGAATGGAGGAGAAGGAATTGTGTGGCATGCCCTTCCTTCCTGGGGAGTGGCTTCTCACTTTCCCTCTCACTTTCTTTGTCTCTCTCCCTCTTTCTGATGAGCACATGTGCTCTACGCCAAACAAGATACAAGCAAATTGTATCCAACAACATGTAAAAAAGATTATACATCACAACCAGGTAAGCCTTATTCCAGAGATGCAAGGTTGGCTCAACATATGTAAAACCAAAAATGTAATACACCATATTAACAGAAAGAAAGCAAAAACCCATATGATCATATCAATTGATGCAGAAAAAGCATTTGATAAGATACAATATCACTTCATGATCAAGGCTCTCAGCAAAATCAGCATAAAAGGGTCATTTCTCAACAAAATAAAAGCTATCTATGAAAAACCCATAGCTAACATCATCCTGAATGGAAAAAATCAGAAAGATTTCTGCTAAAAACTGGTACAGAACAAGGATGCCCACTTTCTCCCCTCCTTTTCAGTACAGTCTGGAAGTCCTCACCAACACAAAATAAAAGGCATTCAAATAGGAAAAGAAGAGGGGAAACTCTCTCTATTTGCAGATGCCATGGTTGTATACATGGAAGACCCAATGGTCTCCCTGGAAAAATTCCTGGAAGTAATACATGAAGGCAGTAAAGTTGCAGGATACAAAATCGACATACAGAAATCTATAGAATTTCTATATACGATCAGCAGGCAGACTGAGAGAGAACTGAAAAAAGTAATTCTATTTACCATAGCCACAAAAAAGTATAAGACATCTAGAAATAAATTTAACCAAAGAAGTCTAAGACATCCACAAGGAAAATTATGAGAAGCTAAAAAAAGAAATTAAAAATGATACAAGAAGTAGAAGGACATCCAATGTTCCTGGATTGGAAGAATTAAAATAATCAAAATGGCAATTCTATCCAAATTAATCTACATATTTAACACAATCCCTATCAAAGTCCCAGACACATTCTTCGTAGCCCTAGAAAAGACTATCATATGATTTGTCATAAAAGACCTTGTATTACCAAAGCAATTCTGCACAAGAAGAGTAGATGGGTGGCATCTTACTCCCTAATCTAAAAATATACTACAAAACTGTGGTAATCAAAACAGCATGGTATTGGCACAAGAACAGACAGGTGGACCAATGGAACAGAATAGAGTCCCCAGAAATAAACTCCCAAACATACAGCCCATTGATTTTTGACAAAGGGTACCAGTCAATCCAGTGGGAAAAGGAAAACCTCTTCAGCAAATGGTGCTGGAAAATCTGAGTATCCACCTACAGAAAGATGAATCTGAACTCCTACCTCTCACATTTGAAAAAATCAACTCAAAGTGGATCAAAGATCTAAACCTAAGACCTCAAACTATAAAACTACTGCTGGAAAACACTGGGGAAACTCTGGAGACATTGGGGTAGGCAAAGACTTCTTAAATAAGACCCCTAAAGCACAGTCAATAACCCAGAAATAGACAAGTGTGATTACATCACATTAAAAAGTTTCTGCATAGCAAAAGACACAGTAATTAGTGTGAATCTACAGCCCACAGAATGAGAAAACATTTTTGTAAACTATGCATCAGATAAGGGACTGATGAGCAGAATACACAAAGGACTCAGGCAGCTGCCCCCCCCCCAAAAAAAAAGATGATCAATCTTATTAGAAGATAGGAGGATGAGTTGTAAAAAAACTCTCTTTGAGGAAGACATATGAATAGCCAAAAGGCATATGAAAAAATGCTCAATATCCCTCATTGTAAGGGAGATTCAGATCAAAACCACAATGAGATACCACCTAACCCCAGTCAGAATGACTAAGATTAAAAAAAAAAAAAAAAAAAAAAAAAAAAAAGATAAGTGTTGGAGTCCAGTGTGGTGAAAGGTGAACCCTCCTACACTGCTGGTGGGAATGCAAATTGGTCCAGCTATTGTTCTCCAAACAATTTGGAGGTTCCTAAAAGATCTACAAATAGAACTACCATATGATCCAGCAATCCAACTCCTTGATATCTACCCAAAGGACAGAAAAACTCTTAATTGAAAAAGTGCTTGCACGTCGATGTTAATTGTGGCATTATTCACAATTACTAAGACATGGAACAAATCCAAATGCCCATGAACAGATGGATGGATTGAGAAACTATGGCACATAAACTCTATGGAAAATTACTCAGCCATAAAAAAACAGCAAGATCTTGGCTTTTGACAAAATGTGTATGAATAGGGAAGATTTACTGCTGAGTGAAGCAAGCCAGGCTATGAAGAAGAGAAATTGTATGTCTCCAGTTAATATATACTGAGCGTCCATACTCTATGGCTGAAACTGAATGACTAAAGAATATGGAAACATAGTAAATGGTTGTGAATACCAGATCCAGTATGGGAAGGGGGTGGGTGAAGGGATAGAGTATGAGGAAAGACTTTAAGAAGAAAAACAGAGGGACCAGCAGTTAACGTAATGGCTATGTCGCTGGACTCCCACGTAGTCGACTGTGGTTTCAAGTCCTGGACCTGGTGGCTTAAACTCACACCGGGCGCATGTGCGTCCCTGCCCAAGATCGGAGAGGAGAATGGAGGAGAAGGGATTGTGGCGTGGCCATCCCCCCTAGGGGGTGATTTCTCGCTTTCTGTCTCTCTGTCTCTCTCTGTCTGTCTGGCTAGCACATGCGCCCTATAGCAAAAACAAAAAACAAAAACAAAAACAAAACAAAAAGAAACCTCTCCAAAAAAAAAAGAAGAAAAATAGAGAGGCAAATCCTTTATGAGACAAAGAAATGGGTTATTTTTATTAAAGATAACATTATAGTATTGATAACTGAACTGGTGAGGAATGTACACATGTTGGAATATTCACTTTGCAAGCCAAGTAACATGTAATTGAATGTATAAAAGAAATTGAAATAAAAAAATTAAAGAAAAAAAATAAATAAATAAAGGTTAACATAAGCAAAGAAAACCCACATAAAATAATAATATTCTAAATTTGCAATAGAAAATCACCAGCAAAACCAAGTGGTGGCAATAATAAGGAATGAACAGGGACCAGCAGTTAGGCTAATGGCTATGTCGCTGGACTCCCATGTAGTCGACTGCAGTTCAAGTCCCAGACCCGGTGGCTTAAAACTCATGCGGGGCGCGTGTGCATGCATGCCCAAGATCCCAAGAGGAGAATGAAGGAGAAGGGATTGGGGCATGGCCATCCCCCAGGGGGCGATTTCTTGCTTTCTGTGTCTCTGTCTCTCTCTGTCTTTCTGGCGAGCACACATGCCCTATAGCAAAAACCTCTCCAATAAATAAATAAATAAATAAAGTAATAAGGAATGACTAGAACTTTCATACTTTTTGAAAATAAAATACAGCCATCTTCAAAAATTTTAGATAGTTTCTAGTTAAATTAAGTATATGCTTATTTGTCCAAGTTGTAGTCTTAAGTACTTACCCAAAAGATATGCAAATTATTTTCATACAAAAAGACTTATAAAATAATATATCAATTTCATTTACCCCAGACAAAACCCCAAACAATGCAACAGTCCACTGACCGCATAATTGAGAAAGCTGATATATTTAAACAATCGAATATTATTCAACTATACCAAGAATTAGCTATTAGTATTCACGACAATATTAAAATATCAAAAACGTTATATTGAGCAACGAAAAAAGACAGAAACAATAGAGTTATTCCAATTATATAAATTATTTCATTTATGTGACATTCAAGAGCAGGTGAAATTAATTTATAATGAAGGAAATCAGAAAATTCTTCCCTGGTAGAGGAAAAATGACAGGAGAGATCTGAAAATAAATTCTCTGGGGTGACAAAAATACTAGATATGTTGTCTAGGATTAGTCACATGATGTATATAATACTAAAACAAATTAATTGTACACTTCAGTTATGTTAGTTTTGTTTTAAATAAATTTGATATTGATTTTTCAAAAACTGCAAAACAGTGAGAATTAGGTGCAAAAAATCACCAGTCTAATAAATTTAATAGAACAGAGACTTCTTTTAAACTTCTTAAATTTGGTTGTGCAAATCCTCATCTTAGCAGGTCTGCTTATTTTCCTTTTTAATACAACTAGAATTTTATTATATTATCTCATTATATTATTCTTACTTGTAACTGGAAGAAAATAAGAATTAGCAATTATGTTTAAATAAGTGATAAAAAATTGATATTACATATCTTTTGTAATATATATGTATACATATTTTTACAAATAATTTTATGCTATCAAAGATTATTTTTAGTCACACATATATTTTGTGAACTAGGAGTGTAAATAGCATAATAATAGAAGGGAATATTATAAAATCATCATTTATATTGATAAAAAAATGTGAATTTTTTTTGTCAGAATGAGCTATACTGACTTAACCAAGTAAGATTTAGACAAAGACAAGAGCATATATAATCTTTGTGCCTTGTGACACACCAATAAGAGTTGGATACCACCATGATCACAATAAGTGTTCTGCAAAGTCATAAAAATCATATGATGTAACAAACTGCATAAATATAAGACAGCAAAATTCTAACCTTTTTTGAGTTTCTAATTGCCTTAGTTCTCTTGACTAAAGATCATGAGACACCAAAGGGCCACTAGTCCCTTTTTAATAGAAAATAAAACTGTATTCTATTATATGTTTTATACCATAACTTCTCATCTAATTCAAAAGAGTTTTATTTTTTCATGAATAATAGTCACTTTACCCTTTATCTATTTCTCTATGAATTTTATTAGGACTTCTCTCCCTTTAATCTCTCCCCAAATTCTGTATTATATGCCAAATTTAAAGACCAATTTCTAGGATCTCACTTTTTTTTCCAATTGCCAGAGGGAGATAATTAGCAGAGAGATACAGTGAAAGAAATAGCAAGAGGGGGAGAGAGATAATGTATCCCCCAATTGAGTATAATCACACTGAAAGCCCGTCTTTACTCCATCCTGTCAGAATTTGGGTCATGCAAGTTCATGTGACTTACAAGCTTTTCAAGCCATGAAGTTGGATTTAAATTTTGTGATTGGCCATGTAAAATATGGCTTCCTTAACCACTAGGCCAACTCTCCTACTTTTTTAAAGATTTTTGCCATAGGGTGTATGTACTTGCAAGAGGAACAAAGAGAGTCAGTGAGAGAGAAAGTGAGAAATTAACCCTCTGGTGGTGGGGGGGAGGCCACGCCACAATTACTTCTCCTCCGTTCTCCTGGTATTTTGAGCACACACACACCAGTGCCCAGCATGAGTTTCAAGCTGCTGGATCCTAGATTCAAGCCACAGTAGACCACATGGAAGTACAGTGCCTTAACCACCTGCCTGCCACTAGGACCCCCCCTTTTTTTTTTTACTAGACTGTTTTTTTATTTTATTTTTTATAGTTGACATATATTTTTTCTTGAAAATTGATTCTCCAGAACTGTGATCACAAAGAGTGATGCCTCAATTTTTGTTATCTTTAACCAATCCTTGAGTCTCGTCTTGTGGATGTGAATCTTTTATAAACCCCTAAACTTGGTTTAAAAGTTCCGTTTTTGTGTTCTCTAAATGATCTGTTGTGATAACATTGTGTTATAGTATTTGTGTTTTTCTCTATTCTTTACTTGCTTGTAAGCTCCTTGAGAAAATAATGTCTTATTCATTCTTGCTTTCACAGTCCCTGAACTTACTAGATAATAAAAATGCTATTAATTGATGAATAATAAAGATTTATGCAAAATATTTAAGGGATGCAAAAATAGAAAATTATCTATTGATGATAATTTTATAATAATATGTTTAACTGGACTAATATGCAGGGTATACATGACGAGAAAATTAATTTTGCATTGTAATGATATACAGTGACTGAATTTGTAAAAAATAAGACAATAAAAAAAGTGAATAAAAAGTTTATGAAAAATCTAACAAAAATATGACAGGACTTTAAAAAGATTGTTCTTAAATAAGACTCCCAAAGTGCAGGCAATAACCTACAAAATAGACAAGTGGGACTACATCAGGCTAAAAAATACTTCTGCCAGAAAAAGAAACAATAATCAAAGTCAAGAGACAACCTCCAGAATGGGAGTATACATTGCAAACTGACTCAGATAAAGGACCGATAATCAGAATATACAGGGACCTCAAGCATCTTATCCAAAGAAAAAGAAAAAGGAAAAGAAAAAGAAAAAGAAAAAGAAAAATTCTAATTAAAAAATGGGCAAATAATTTGAACAAACAAGTCTTCAAGGAAGACATGCAAATGTCCAAAAAGCGTGTCAAAAAATGCTCAATATGTCTTATAATAAGGGAAGTGCAAATCAAAACCACAATGAGATACCACTTAAAACAAGTCAGAATTGGCTCAGATTAAAAATAAACAGAATAATAAGTGTTGAAGAGGCTTTAGTTAAAAGGGAATCCTCCTACACTGTTGGTGGGAATGTAAATTAGTACAACCACTGTGGACAACAATAGAGAGGTTTCACAGAAACCTACATATAAAACTACCATAGGACCCAGCAATCCCACTCCTGGGTATCTACCCAAAAGAAAATACACTCAGTATGGAAAGTATGTGCACATCCATGTTTTGTATAGCACTAGTCACAGTTGCTAAGACATGGAATTAGCTCAAATGCCCAAGAAGAAATGAATAGATTGAAAAAAAATAATGTGCCCCATATACATTATGGAATACTACTTTGCCATAAAAAACAATGAGACCCTGGCATTTGTTACAAAGTGGATGAATATGGAAAATTATTATTAAGTGAAGCAAACCAGACTATAAAAGATAGGCATTAGATGTTCTGCTTAGTATATACTGAATATCTGCATTCTATGGCAGTAACAGAAAAATCAGAAGGTATAATAGCAGGGAGAATGAGTGAAGATACTAGAGACAGAATAGGAGGTGGTGGGTAATAGGGGGGTAGGAAGGAGGGGTTCAGTGGAAAATTCCATTTAACAGATACAAAAATGAAAACTTAATTATTGTTGATAGTGTGCATGGTAACATCTATAACTTGAAAACTTAATTATTGTTGATAGTGTGCATGGTAACATCTATAACTTGACCTATATGCACTGTTTTCATTCTTGGATAAACATTTTTCATGCTCTAAAGATGTATATTGACCAAGCCAGGAGGTAGCGTAGTGGCTAATGTGTTGGACTCCCATGTGGCTGACTGCTTTTGGCTCCCTGAACATGGCTGCTTGAAAATCACACCAGGCATGTTTGTGTGCATACCAAAATCCCAAGAGGAGAATGGAGAAGATTGTAGTGTGGCCATCCCTCCTGCAGCGTGATTTCTCATTTTGCCTTTTTCTGTCTCTCCCTCTCTCCCTGTCTTTCTCCATCAAACACAAGTGCCCTATGGCAAAAACCTAAAAACAAAATAGAGGCAAGACATCTGTGGGACACAGAAATGGTTTATTACCTGCTGATGATGATGTGTATTTTATTCTCAACTGGACTAGTTGGAGGTATATTTCATCTTGAGGAAATTCTCTGTATATGCCAAATGATGTATAGCAATTGAATCTTTAAAAAATATTTCATTTGAACAAAAGATAAGTTTGCTTAACTGTAAACAAACTAGAAATCTATGCATAATTTTTTTCATTATTTCCACATTTACTGTGAGTTTTTTGAAGACCCCCTCTTATAAGTTGGTATATATCATTTCTAATAGCAGGCTATGGAAGCATGATGGAGAACTGACTTGATATCTGGAAAAGTTTTTATGTAGAGATCACATTTTCCCCCCAGTTCTTAAGAAATAAATGCAAATAAGAAAGAAAAGAATAGAAAGGAAGGACTTGAATTCAGAAGCAAGAGTATATAAAACAATTATTGGAAATATGAAAATCTTATTGATTCCTAATTAGTCATTATACTTTTGTCCCTGAGTATTAGCTCCTTTTAAATTGTCTTATAATATAAGAAATATTTGTTTAGCTTTTTTTTGTTTGTTTTGGAGAGATTTTCACTACAGGGCGCATGTGCTCGCCAGACAGACAGAGAGAGATATAGAAAGAGAGAAATCACCCCCCAAGGGGGATGGCCACGCCACAATCTCCTCTCCTCCATTCTCCTCTCGGGACCTTGGGCACGCACACACGTGCACCCAGTGTGAGTTTTAAGCCACCAGGTCCAGGACACGAATCACGGTCGACTACATGGGAGTCCAGCAACGTAGCCATTAAGCTAACTGCTGGTCCCTGTTTAGCTTTGTTTTTAAAGTTTACTTTTTTTTGGGGGGGGGAGGGGGAGAAGTTTTTGCTATACGGCGTGTGTGCTCACCAGAAAGACAGAGAGAGACAGAGAGATAGAAAGCGAAAAATCACCCCCCGGGGGGACAGCCGCGCCACAATCCCTTCTCCTCCATTCTCCTCTCAGGATCTTGGGCACGCAAGCACATGCGCCCGGCATAAGTTTACGTAAAGAGGTCTGGGACTCAAACTGCAGTCTATTATGGGAGTTTAGCGACATAGCCATTATGCTAACTGCTGGTCCCCAAGTTTACTTCTTTTTACCTGTCTCAGTTAGCAAGTACTAGTGAAATAATCTACAGTGATGGAAGTCACATGGCTGATCATGGTTCGGATCTGGAATAGACCTGAAACACCCAAGTATGTGCACCAACATTCTCACTGGCTGAAGGAATGAAGTGAGGGGATATGAACTCTCTCATGTGCTCTCTGTCATAAGAAATATAAACTTAAAAAAAAAAGTTTATGTCTTTCTTTTTTTCATCTGAAATAGAGAAAGAGAAGGATAGCTACCCTAGACAGGGTCTTGCCACACCATAATCCTGCTCCCAGACTGCCAGTCAATCAGGAATGAAGGCAGAAGTGGGCACAATGATGTGTTCAGCACAACCAAAGACCAGAGCTCAGTCTTCACTGTCCTCCACTGTTACATAACTGCACCCGACTGCCTGCACCACCACGGCTGGACAGCAAGCGGTACTGTTGGTCTTGTTTAATATTTCTTATCAAAGTAACTTTAAAAATGTTTTCTAATTGATTTTTTGTTTTGTTTTGTTTTATTTTTATTTTTTCCCCACATTTTATTGATTCACAAAATACCTTAAAACAAAAATATGGACAAAACTAGAATCTTGTGACAAGTGCACTGTAAATTTTCTTCTGAACATTTTTTAAATTAATCAATTTACATTCATTCCCTGAGCATTGTCACAGCATATCCAAAATGTGATTTCCCATCCAGAATATACTGCATAGTGGCTTAATCATACATGTTATTATCAGTAATTTTCCATTTCTAGTTCCATATGTATATGTGTGTGTGTGTGTGTGAATATATATGTATATATATATATATATATATATATATATATATATTACCCTTATTTCTTACCCTCTGCCATTTCTTACTCTCCTCCCACACTATCTCAGGTGTCTACAGCTGTTTTCCATTCCCTGTTTTCCCCACACTTTATTGATTCACAAAATTTCTTAAATAACCTAACTACTTTCAATAGCAAGTTCAGCTGGTATATACATATCTGTGAATACATGTCTGCCTTTAGACATGAAACTCTGAGTAGAATGAATTTGGTGTAAGATCACACCTGGCTGATGCTATATAGCTTACTGTGGTCATTAAATAGATATTTTTAAATATATTTTTAATTTTTTTTTGAAGAGGTTTTTGCTATAGGGCGCATGCGCTTGCCAGACAGACAGAGAGAGACAGAGAGACAGAAAGCGAGAAATCACCCCCCAGGGGGGATGGCCACGCCACAATCCCTTCTCCTCCATTCTCCTCTTGGGATCTTGGGCACACACGCACATGCGCCCGGCGTGAGTTTAAGCCACCGGGTCCGGGACTCGACTACGTGGGAGTCCAGCGCATAGCCATTACACTAACTGCTGGTCCCAATATATTTTTTAATTTTAAGAAAAGCAGTTTTAAAAACAAGAAGCAGACTCTTTATGTACAGTTAAATTTTAACTACCGAAACAATTTAAGCTTATTTTTTCATAAATTAATATAATCTCTGAATTTTTAAAAGTACATTTGAGAAATAGGGAACCAAGGGAGGAGAATGCAAAATATCTAAGAAACAAGAAAGGAAATATTATTTGTTGATGATAATATGTGTAGTAATATTATTGATGAAGCCCACATACAGTGCATTCTGGATGGGAAATCTCATTTTGTATGCTGTGATAATGTACAATGAATGAATGCAAATTACTAAAGTAAATACATTAAAATAAATACATTTTAAAATAAAAATAAATGAATAAAAATACATTTGATGTAAAGGGATAGATAAAAATTGTCTATATAACTATGTTTTTGGTTGTTCCTTTTTCCTAAAACATTCTCTATAATGAGAAACAGATTTATCTTTTCGTTGTGCAGCATGAGAAATTTACTTAGCAGTAAATTTAAGCAGGAAGAAGAAAGAAAGAAAAAGAAAGAAAGAAAGGAAGGAAGGAAGGAAGGAAGGAAGGAAGGAAGGAAGGAAAGAGAAGGAAGAAAAGAGACAAATTGGCAGGATCATTGTTGAGAGCAAAAAGCTTTGTGGTATTTCAATTACCCGCATTCCCATCCTCCTTTCTTCCCCAGCTAAAGAGAGTAGCTCTGAGAACTAGCTCCTAACAATCATAGGAGCTGTGGATACCGGCAGCTTAGCAGTGATTGAAGAGGGCAGAACTGGTATGGACTTCCTCCAAAAAACCTATCAGCAAAGAATCATCCCTATTGTATTTTTCTGGAAACTTCCTCGAAAAGTCCCATTTACAGTGTTTGTAATTATTTGACAAGAGCTCACTTGGCAGGGAAAGGCACAATACCGGCAGTAGAGAACAGTCAGCATTACAGGTGCATGTGGAGCAATACAAGTTGGGACAAAAAAGAAACCAGAGGGGAAAAAAAGTTAAAATAATCTTAGAAATGAGATACCTTTTTAGGGGACTTAGGAAAGCTCTGATATTTCCTGGGGAAGTAAAACATTAACATGTTCAAGACTACGTGCATGACTGTGAAGCACTGGAAAAAGCTAGTCTTTCAAACATGACCATGTGTTTCTGAGTAAGCAGTAAATGAAAGCTAAGAAAAGAGTTTTAAAGTGCTGGAGTAGGAAAGTATAACCCAACACACACACGCGCGCACGCACACACACACACACACACACACACACACACTGTTCTTTTAGAGATTTGAGAAGACTTGCTAGTTCAAGATACTTAAGAAATTTTCTGCCCGATCGTAACATGACCACTAAGACAAAAGTAACAAGAAGAAAATTAAGTGGTAGCACAAGGCAAAGCCTAAAATATTACAAGTTATTCCAGGATATTAATTTTAAATAAAAGGATTAATAAACAACAAACACAATCAACATCGAAATCTAGGGACAGAAATTTGACTTTGATACTAGCCATGTCTTATTAATTAAAATATTTAGTTATCAATCAACAATTATGAAGCATGCATAGAAAAAGGAAAGTATGGCCGGTACATATGGAAAAAAGAAATAAATATAAGATTTCAGGTGTTGGCTTCTGTGCTGCTCAGTCAGTTTACTGGACTGCAGAGCTGAAAGACACATGACAATTAACATTGAGTCCCCAGTCTTGTCAGCCCAAATATTATGAAAAACATTCATCTACAAATCTCAGAATCTTAACTTTTTATTCAATGAAGTGGAATAAACTAAGAAGAATTTATTGAAATATACAAATAAGTTTAAATTATAAAAAAGATATATAAACAGTACTCAAGAGATAGATGCTTTTACCAATACAGTTATAAATACAACAAATATAACCATAAACATATATACCCTTAGCAGACTCCCAAATATAATATTTTGAGATCCTCAAGCTACACGTCCTGCTGACTAGGATACACACACACACACACACACACACACACTCATATTATCAAAGAAAAATTTAGTTGCTTCTACACAATGCTTGGAAGGAAGATAATGTCTGAAACTCAGGTAATTTGGGGGGTAACTTTTAGCAATTTCATGTTCTATTGTAAAGACCACTGTAGTATTAGAGAAATGCAATAAGAGCAAAACCACTAATGAATCAGACACATTATGAGTCAAATTTACTATCAGATTCGCAGACAATCAAAACAATGAGCTGAGATACTGACTCAAGCCAAGCAAGAATAGTATGGGGGAGGAAAAAAGAATAAATCTTAAGCGTATCTCTATATCCAGTTTCAAATTAAATTCTGTTGCAGCTATGTATACATTTGTTTTCACTCAATTCCCTCCTCCACTAGGTCCAGTGAAAGTTTTGGTTAGGTTTATTTGACAATTAGTCTATAGATTGTCGCTGGACCACAAGAAGCCACATCAGATGACTATTTCTCCCAGGATTGCGTGTGCGTAACTGGGATGCACAGGGACACCTGGGGATGTGAACCTGGCACCCTCCCATGTGCTCCAGCATTGCAGAGCACTACATTATCACCACGTCACTGTGGCCAGCAGCCAGAATCAAGAAGATTTTTTTAGACAATTAAATATCCACAAAAGAAATCAATGTGCACACAGAGTAGAAAGAGTGCACAGTGCTCTCCATGCACCTTTGTGGTTCAGGATCTTTTCTTTGCCATCCCCCTGCTCTAGTATTTATGGAAAGAGCTGACTGCAATAGAGATGTGTCAGATGTATCTTTGACAGCAACCTTCCAGCTAGATTTTACCATGGGAAGAACCAGTTGAAGACTAGGAAGCAGTATATGCCCCTCTATATGAAGTTCAGTATCCCTGGATACGGCTGAATCTCTTCCCCATGGAACCTGCTCTCACCAGACTTTCTTATCTTAAATTTATAGTGGGTAACTCTAATCTTTGTCTGGTTCTAATGACTTCATTTGGCTTTCCTTAATGGTAGAAGTGATTACGTGTTGTTGTAAAGTTTATGAGTTGCCTTACTGTTCCCTGTTTAGATTATGGGCCCTCCCATTGTTTGTGTAAGCAAACTACCTGTATAAAATACCTTTACATTTTAAGTATTAAATATGCTTTTGTTTCTAAATTAGACACTCTCCTTATGGTACCCCTTAGATCCCATACACCCAATGTAAACATTCTGAATTTGCACCAACTTGAATTATTTATAAAATAACACATATTTTAACCAAGATACTATGCACATTGCAAAGTACACACACACACACATACACACACATTGTTTTACAATAACAAGGTTAATCTAAAATTTGTATTTTCACGGTTTCCCAAGTGAACATATGCTCTGAATCAGGCAGACCATTGAGTACATTTTAAAATAAACCATTTCCAATATTTCCAAGTCTCCATGAATACTGTCTTCTGGAATTTCATATATCTCTTTTCAAACCTAAAGTCTTCCTTTTTTTTTTTTTTTCTTTTGAGAAGATTTTGCTATAGGGTGTGTGCACTCACCAAAAAGACAGAGAGAGACAGAGAGACAGAAAGCGAGAAATCACCCCCCCCCAAGGGAGATGGTCACCCCGCAATCCCTCTTCCTCCAGTCTCCTCTCGGGATCTTGGGCACATACGCATACATGTCTAGCATGAGTTTAAGCTACTGGGTCCAGGATTCGAACCACGATCGACTATGTGGGAATCTAGCAACACAGCCATTACACGAACTACTGGTCCCCAAACCTAGAGTCTTAAGTCTTGGAATTGGCCACCCTTTCAATTAGTCGTTTTCTCATAAAATCAGTCTCTCTGCACTTTTGCTCTCCCTATCACTTCTGTGGATCTCAATAAAGTATATTTTGATATGAATTTGAATTACAAAGCACTTCTGCAAAGAGCTGTTCAAACACAGGGGACAAGTTTCTTCTGGGGAACACTAGGCTGTGCTATGAGTGGGCATGAGTGGGCATTCTGAGTGAATGCTGTTTATTTATTAATGACTTTAACCAATTCATAAGCAGTAAGTGCAATAAGGGTTGCTGTCTCATTTTGGTTTCCAATATCTGCATTATAATCAATTGCAAGTGTGATCTTTTTTGATGTCTTTTTCCAAATTCTGAAGTCATGCTCTGTGTTACAGTTAAGGAAAAAATGCATTTGTTTTCTGTGATAATATAAAATTGTCCTTGATGTTATTTCTTATTTTCATGATGAGCCTTAAGATGGAGGAAATGACTGAAATTTACATTAAGAAGCTATCTTGAAGCTCAGGTTTATGTCAGAGCCTGTGATAATCAGAAGCCATAGATGGATTTGAAGAAATGCCAATGTTGTGTCTTTTGAAATAACAAATAACCAATTCTACTCACAGCCGAATTGCACAATGGTTTTTGATGATTTTGTTCATTTCAGTTAGTCTTTAATAAACATGTCATTACTGCAGCTTCACCCTCAGATCTATGAAATAATGTAAAATGAGATCACTTGGCTTCTCTTAGTTAACAATGGCATTGCCTTCCAAGTCACTCTAACAAAGAAAAAACAATATACAATAATGTATGCTATATCTGAAAAATCTTTTGTACAGTGAAACCCGGTCTAAAATAAATAAATAAGTAAGAAAAGGGAATAGAAAAATAAGTCTGATAAAAATGGAATACATTATCAATATGAATCTAAACTCTTAGCATAACAAAATAAGCTATTTTAATTTAAGGTAGAGTTTTTTTTCACAACTATAAAAGTAATTAATCAACAATTATGGGAATAAATTAGAAATTCATATCTGCAAAGTTGAAATAATCCATAATTTATTCTTAACTTCTCTCTTTAGGACCATACACTCTTTGTTATGTTGTTCACAAACTTTCATATCATATTTATTGAATATCTGGCTCAATCTAGTCTGGTTATCATGCCATGTACTAAATTCCATTCATTCTTCATCAGTATGGTTACTGATTATATTTATTTTAAGCTAACTTCATCATTTCAGAGAAATTTGAAAATGCCTTAAGGTGCTATTAAATAACTATTTACTTAAACAATGTTTGCATATAAACCTTTGTGTGAATATGTATGTACTTGTGACATATAGCTTCATTTCAACCTCTTCCATGTAATTTGTTCCAGTATTGAGTAATACAGTTTAGAACTGAAATTCAGATGAAAACATTACTGAGGTTTCTTATTCTAAATTGTTATTTATTTCTAAAGTATGAATTTACTCAAGCAATTATATTTAAGTGTCAAAACTATAGTAGAGGGACCAGCAGTTAGCGTAATAGCTATGTCGCTGGACTCCCACGTAGTCGACTGCGGTTTGAGTCCCGGACCCGGCGGCTTAAACTCACGCCGGGCGCGTGTGCGTGCGTGCCCAAGATCCCGAGAGGAGAATGGAGGAGAAGGGATTGCGGTGTGGCCATCCCCCCTGGGGGGTGATTTCCTGCTCTCTATCTCTCTGTCTCTCTCTGTCTGTCTGGCGAGCGCACGCGCCCTATAGCAAAAACCTCTCCAAAAAAAAAAAACTATAGTAGAACCAAATCCGAGTATAATGGCATTATTGCTAGGATTCAGCGGAGAAGGAAAGGCCAGATAATGGGATACAAATATTTTTGCAGTGCCATTAGTGTAAGCATTGAGTTAGATATTATGCTCCTTTTATATCATGGATCCTGTCACCTGAGTTATACCTCTTTGCCAATCCTATTCTCATGCAATCATTATGGCATTAAAAAATAAAACAACAACAACAAACAGTCTGGTGATGGTGGCACACACTACCCAGAGGCTGTGCTTTACTAGCTGGGACCACATGGGAAGGCCGGGTTTGTTTCTCAGTCCAACCTAAAAGCTGGGCATGATGGCATGTGCTTGTAATCCCAGGGGCTGGGAAGCTGAGGCAGGGTAACATAATGAGACCATGTCTAAAAAATAGGCACCGTGTCTAGAAATGAGGTGGGCATGGTGGTGTGTGCCCTGGTTCCACCTGAAAGGCTGAGACAGGAGGATTGCAACAGTGAACCCCTGTCTAAAATAAATAAATAAATACAAAAGAAAAGAGAATAGAAAAATAAGACTGATAAAAATGAATACATTATCAATATGAATCTAGAATATTAGAATAACAAAATAAGTTATTTTAACTTAAGCAACAGTTTTTTCATAACTATAAAAGTAATTATACAACAGTTATGGAACAAATTAGAAATTCATATCTTCCAAGTTAAAGTAATCCATAATTTTCTCCTCTAAATCAACAAAGTGTCACTTGTATAAATCATTAGTATATTCATTGTTAATTTATGCCTAAATTATAAAATTAATAACTTTTTGAGAAAATTAATTTAACATAAATCATTATCAAGTTAACATTATTCAAAAGCCACTAAAATAAAATCTTCATTAGTCTGCCAAAATAAAATAATGATGCAATTAGGAAGATGTTTTCTATATTTTAAAGAAACTTAAAATATTTGTTTTAAAGTGATCTGAGAGAAATTTTATTAAAGATATCATTTGCTTTCCAGCCATAGAAAATGTCATATATTAATCTGTAGTTTTACATTAAGTTTTCAAAAGTAAGAAAAATAAAAATAATTTGTAACCACCAAATACTTAGAAATTAATACATTGTACACACACACACACACACACACACACACAAACATATGTATATATCAAACTACAATCAATTTTTCATATATTATAATTAGGTATTATTTACAAAAGTACCAATTGTGGGGGACCAGTAGTTAACATAATGGCTATGTCGTTGGACTCCAACGTAGTTGACCGCGGTTCGCGTCCCGGACCTGGTGGCTTAAAACTCACGCCGGGTACATGTGCGTGCATGCCCAAGATTCCGAGAGGAGAATGGAGGAGAAGGGATTGCGGCGTGGCCATCCCCCCTGGGGGGGTGATTTCTCGCTTTCTGTCTCTCTGTCTCTCTCTGTCAGTCTGGCGAGCGCACGCGCCCTATAGCAAAAACCTCTTCAAAAAGAAAAAAAAAAAAAGTACCAATTGTGGGAATTATGAAAAACTTTTAAAGCACAAATGAAGAAATGATGGGAAAACTATTATTGTATATTTAGGTAATATATTCATTCATTTAAAAATGATGGCTTTGCATTATGAATTAAAAACTGTCCTAAAAGAGTGAATATACAGCAGTGAGAAATAGTAGAATTTCTGCTTTAGAAGTTTTCTTTGATGTAAGAGGAAGATAACTGTATCTAAATATGTGATATGTTCTGTAGTTGAATGTATTATAAATAAAATAAAAGGCTGAGCTGACAAGAGAATCCTAGAGACAGGAAGAGTGTTTGCTATTATATGGTGGAGGAAGTCTCTCTCAAAAGGTGGCATGAGCAGGTAACTAAATAAATGAGGAAACAAACTATGCACATGTCCCGAAGAATCTTCCAGTGAGAAAGTATAATAAATTCATAAATTCTGAGATTGGATAATATCTGGAGGTTGTGATGAATGGCAGAGGCCAGTATGGGCCCATTGTAAAACCAAAGAAAGAAAATATTGACCTGGGCATAGGTCACTGCGAACTTGCCTTTATGTTTATACACAAGATGACAGTATATGGAGTCTGTTTAGAGTTTTGCTTTTTATTTTTGCATAGAATATATGTCTATATATGTCTTGTTTGGGTTGTTGGAAAAGTCAAGCTTTTGCATAGAAAAATACATCATTACCCAATATAAACTTAAAACTATTATTCTGAAAGACTGAAGCACTATTTTAGAGTTTCTAATTTTGGTTTGGAGATAATTAAATAAACCCAGCAATTTTTTTTTTTTTTTTTGAGAGATTTTTTTGCTAGATGGTGCCTGTGCTTACCAGTTAGTCAGAGGGTCAGAAAGTAAGAAATCAGCCCCCAGGGAGAAGGCCATGCTGCAATCTTTTCTCCTCTTGGGATTGTGAGCACATATGTACATGCGCCCACTTGAGTTCAAGCTGCCAGGTCCAGAACTTGAACCGTGGTTAGCCATGTAGGAGTCCAGCACTTTAATCTCTATGCCATCTGCTGGCCCCAAACTCAGCAAAATTTTAATAAAAGTTCTAATTATAAATAACATAAAGATTTTCCCTTTAATTTCCTAGTGGGCTTGTGTGCTTGTTGGAGTCAGAGAAAGAGAGAGAAAGAGAAGAGAGAGAAGGTGAGAAACATCTGTTTGGGGAAATCATCATGCCACAAATTCCTTTTCCTCCATTTCTTCTTTTGTGATTTTGGTCAGGTAAGTGCATGTAGCCAGTAAATTTTTTTATGTCATCTTAACCAAAATGCCACTAGTTGGCAATAAAGATATTTTTAAAAAGATATTAAAAGAAGAAAGCTTTTGCATAGAACAATATTGAAAGAAGAAAGATGAATTAAAACTTAATGGTGTATCATTAAGTGCTGCTTAGAATTGTATACATTTAAGCCAGCAGGTGGCGTAGCAGTTATGACACCAGACTTCCATATGGTCATTTACGGTTTGATTGATGACTTGAAACTCACTTTGTGCAGTGTGTGTGAGTGCTAAAGATCCCGGGAGGAGAATGAAGGAGAAAGGACTGCAGCCTGGACAACCCTTTGTGGGGGTGATTTCTTACTGTCCCTTTCACTGCCTCTGTCTCTCCTCCTCTTGTCGAGTGCACATGCCCTAAGGCAAAAACCTCTACCAAAAAAAGTATATGTTAGAATATCAGTCATAAAGTGGTTATTATTTGCAATCACTAACAAATCTTATAACTAGGGAATTTTAATTTTATAATAAATGAAAAGGTTAAATATGAAATAATTTAAATATTTTATCTTGCTTTTAAAATTAATCTTAATAGGACTAAACTTGATTTATAATGTGTGTTTGAAATAAATAAAATATCTCAATGTCAGGGGTTTTTTTTCTGACTATTCTTTTTTTTGGAGGGAGGGGAGAGTTTTTTTGCTGCAGGGCATGTGCGTTTGCCAGAAAGATAGAGACAGAGAGACAGAAAGCGAGAAATCACCTTCCAGTGGGGATGGCCACACCAAAATCCCTTCTCCTCCATTCTCCTCCTAGGAATTTTGGCACACACGCACACTTGCCCAGCATGAGTTTAAGTTACCAGGTCTGGAACTCAAAACACTGTCAACTACATGGGAGTCCAGCGACGCAGTCATTACACCATCTGCTGGTCCTCTGACTATTCCTTAGATACTGGATAGAAGAGTATTTACTGGATAGAGGTGTTTACCTGTTATTTGTTTATATATACACACAGACTCATGCACACAAACACATACAACCTCAATCATATTATAAACTATATGCAATATTGAAAAAACACTGGCTATGACTACATCAATATTTAGTCTTGTTTCCAGTAGTGATGTATATCTGGTCTGGGAATTTGCTTAATTTGAACCTCATTAGAAAATAGGACATTAAATATTCATAATACCTATTATATAATGGTGATGTAAAATAAGCAATAATATAAAGACAATATTAAGTTTATATCAGCCATATAATACATTTTCCATTGAGATTGTTAGCATGGTATTTGTGTACTTTTTCTTATGCTATGGAAATAAGTCACATATAGTTTCAGAGTATACAAAAACAAAGCATGTAATCAAAATTTCTCAGAAAAGCCTCAACATCTGTGAATATTATGGAAATAATTTCAGTCATGTTCTTGCCAGTTACATAGAAATTTATTTAGAAAATTTTTAATTTTTTTATTATCCAATATTACAAGATACAGAATGTATCATTTTCTTTCATCCCCTGTTTCACTGAATTCTTCAGTACGGTATCATCAGAGCTTGTTCAGTTAGTGATGAAAGAACAAATACAATCAAAAAGTACTGAACAAATATGAGTAATTCAATCTGATATATATGTCACCTGTCTCTGAAGCAACCTTAAATGCTTCACTTATGCAGTATGCATCATTGCTAACTAAAAATTAAAATAATCTGTTGTCTTTATTTTTATTGTACTTGGTGAGTAGTGATTAACAATATAAAGAATTATATTTAATGATATTAAACTTATACTCCTACTTTTATTGTTCTAAGTTATTTTATGTCTTTTGTTTTAAATAGGTTGGAATGGCAAATAAAGTGTATTTTCAAACAAAAATATGAACAATTTGTCTTGATTATTGCTGAGTCACATACCAAAACAGTGTATTATTAATAATTACTTTGGGGATCAGCAGGTGGCATTGTGCTGGACTTAGATGTGGACAAACTCAGTTCAGGCCAGCAAGTACTGGACTGAGCAGCTTGAAAATCGTGCCTGGCATGTATGCATGCATACCCAAAATCCCAGGAGGAGAATGGAGGAGAAGGGAATGTGGTATGGCCATACTGCCTATAGGGTGATTTTTCACTTTCCCTTTCTCTGTCTCTCTCTGATAAGCACATGGGCCCTGCAGCAAAAAAAAAAAAAAAAAGAAAAAGAAAACAAAACATTACTTTGATATGTATATTGTCTTTTCTAAAATGCTCTTTCTTACATATTATTGAAGCTGTATAATTTTATGTTAAAATTGTCTCAAGATGGTGACATACTAACCAGGAATTAAAAGACTGATTTCTTAAAGACCAAATTAACAGTACACCAGTTAATTTGCTTGCTTTACAAAATAAATAGCAGATATCATAATTGTTTTTAATTTAAAAAAAAGTTGTGAGAAAGTATGTACACACACATGAAAAAGAGAGTGAGAAAGAAGGAGAGAGAGAGAGAGAGAGAGGGAGAGAGAACCACACCCATGGAGACTGGTCATGCAGCAATCCTCCTCCTCCAGTCTTCCAGGTGATTGTATTTGGGGCATTCACATAAGGGCCTACCACGTTTCAGCCAGGGATTCAATCTGTGGTCACTGAGGGGATCAGGATCCCATGAGCAGGACATTAATGTTGCACCATGGAGATGGCTCTGTTTTCTAAGTTCTGTAAAATTCTCTGACACTCTTTCTTTTTCTCTCTTTTTATGTGTGAGCATGCACACACACACACACACACACACACACACAAATGTTTGGTCACTAAGATCAGAACTACCAGTGGGAACTAGTGCCCTCAGAGGTAACTAGTGATTTCTCATGCTGAGAACTGGGATACATGGATGCTAAGAGGCCAACATGGCTGATACAACCCTAATTACACAGAATGTGCTTAGCGAGAACTTTGCTGCTTAATTTCCATTCTGTACAGTAAATTGAGTGTCTACCTTAAGAATGATAAATCTCAGGATCATTCAAAATATCAAGAAAGCTTAATTGCTCTCTATTCCCTCTGTATAATCGATTATGATACATTCTTTAAAAATAAGTGATATGTGTTATTTACCTTTGTGTGTTCGAGTACTTAAATCTGTAGCTTTTTCAAATAACAGG
This sequence comes from Tupaia tana, assembly GCA_026018925.1. Lineage (NCBI taxonomy): Eukaryota > Metazoa > Chordata > Mammalia > Scandentia > Tupaiidae > Tupaia > Tupaia tana. The sequence continues at coordinate 99,519,513 of JAKSZU010000002.1, read as the reverse complement.
CTTTTGAGAAGCAATTACTGAATTAAGCACACATCATTCTGCTCCTAGAAAACTACCCTAATTTCTGTACTTGATTTTCACCTTGTAGTTCCTGTGCCTTTACTTATAATTATGTACTTCAATTAGGTACTTCACGTCTAAAAATAAGATCAATGAATTTATTAAACTAGTGAACATATACGGAAATGAGTCGATAATAAAAAAATTCATTTTTAAAGGTTACTTTTTTTTCCCTAGTGAACTAGTGTTATGCATGTTGTTAGTAAATAAAGAGTTGAAACATAATGATACATATATGTAAAATTTTTAAAGATTTTTTTACATGGGGCACATGTGCTTTCTGGAGAGACAAGGAAAAGTTAAGCGAGACAAGGAAAGTTAAGAAATCACTCTCTGGGGGTATAGCCATGAGACAATCCCTTCTCCATCCCCTAGGAGGATTTTGGGTATGCAGGCACTTGCTGGTCGTGGCCATTATTTTTTAAACTTGTGTATGAGTAACATTTCCTATTTCTTTTCAAATCTTAAAGTTTTTCCCAACATAAAATAGCATAATGTGGCAACTATGGAAATCAGATTTATCCCTTCTTTTTAGAATTTTTTTATCATTATACTGTTTGTTTAATGACTTTCCTGGACTAATTCTTTAAAATACGCATTCTTTGTTCATGTACAGTTGTGAAAATATTTATTTATTTATTTATTTATTTATTTATTTATTTATTTATTTATTTTTGGGAGAGATTTTGGCTATAGGGTGCATGTACTTGCAGAAAGACAGAGAGAGACAGAGAGTCAGAAAGCAAGAAATCACTCCCCAGGGTGGAGGGCCACACCACAATTCCTTCTCCTCCTTTTTCCTCTCAGGAGTTTGGGTGCACAAGCACACGCATCTGTTGTGAGTTTCAAGCCACCTGGTCTGGGAGCCAAACTGCAGTTGACCACATGAGAGTCCAGCGCTTATCTACTATGCCACCTGCTAACCCCTGGAAGCCTTATTTTATTTAGTTTATTGGCCAGTTAACGATTAGACAGAGATTTGCTTAATGCCTTGAGCTAGTCTCTCAGCCGTGGGTAATGTGTTCGGTGTGTGTACTGGGGCATTTTCCCAGTGCTCTGTAAGATATGACTGCCTAGCCTTTACTTCTTGCTTGCACACAGCCTTAAGGTCAACCAGAAGTAAGAAATTAGGACTTTCTCAAGTCTCTCAATGACAGAGATAGTTCAGTACATATGGGAGCATAACTGACCCCTAGAAAAAGATTAACGCATTTTAAAGCTCCCTGGGACAACTCATTTCTAGTTCTTCCATTTCAGATTTTTTAGTTTGCCTCCTGTTTACTCTAGCTGGTGTTGCCAACTCCTGTGTATGAGATTTTGCAGTCATTGATTGTTTTCAAAAGATCAGGCTGATGAGGGACCAACAGTTGGCGTAATGGCTATGTGGTTGGACTCCCAGATAGTCAACTGCAGTTCAAGTCCCAGACCTTGTTGCTTAAACTCATGCCGGGCACATGTGCGTGCATGTCCAAGATCCAGGGAGGAGAATGGAGGAGAAAGTATTGAGGCATGGTCATCCCCCCTGGGAGATGATCTCTCGCTTTCTGCCTCTCTGTCTCTTTCTTTCTGGCAAGCGCATGTGCCCTGTAGCAAAAATCTCTCAAAAAAAAAAAAAAAAAAAAAAAAAAAAAAAAGAAAAGAAAAAAGAAAGAATCATCCTGATGATTGAGCAGTTCCCAATGAGTGAGCCCTGAGTCAGGTTAAAAAACAACCTTGACAAGGAGATCTTTCCAGGGAGTTCAGTAATAGGTCAGATAGTGACAGTATTCTAAAACCAGAGCTTTTGGTAAGTTTTGGTCTTTTTCTGTTCTCTGGAGTGGCTATTAGGCTGCTAATTTCTAGTTACCATGGTTGCCTGAATATTGATTTTTGAAGATACCATGCAGCGATAGGAAGGCAAAAATAAGGCAAGGTAAAACATCACAAACTTCCCATCCTTACAAAGGTTTAGTCGTTTTTCTTATGTAAATGACCTTCTGGCTGTTAAAAACCTTCTAGTAATTTTCAGAGAGCTTACAAATTCGATTTCATCAATTTTGCCAGTTTTCTGACTTTTTATAGAAGAGATTTTCATAGATTCTTACTTACTCTGCCATCCTGTTAGTACTTCATTTTGATTTTTGAGTGGAAGCTTAGTGGTATGCAGTTCTCCTTCCTAGTTATATGTTTATAACTTAGTGGGTTTGGTTTTGTTTTGGTTTGGTTTTTGTATTTTTTTTAGTGATCATGTACAATTGATGCTTAATCTCCTCTCTAGTTTGGATGAAAATGTTAAAAGTGTAGAAATTGATTGTAACTTTTTTCTGAGCTTGTTAAATTAAGTATTTTTAAAATTTATTTATTTATTATCATCATAATCTTGTTTATATTACATTGAATCACATATAAATTTACATTTTTTTTCAGAAAGAATACCATGCATATCAGTCAATATAGAGAATTAATTTAAATATTCACATTCTAATATTGTCTATTTTCTTTTCCTCATGTATTTAGCTTGTGCTTTCTATTTACTTTTTTTTAGAAAATCAATTTTTGCTTTTGTTTATTATTTCTTCTATTATTTCTATTAGTTTCTTATTATATTATTTGTTTTATTTATGTTATTATTTTGCTTGAGATACATACTTCAGTTTTGTTCATTAATCTTTGTTGCTCTAGGTTGTATGCATATTTATGTTTCATTTGCATGGTCAAATGGTTCGCTTTAATTAAAAATACCTGCTTAGGGGCCAGCAAATGAGGTAGTGGTTACCTTACTGAACTTCCTCATGACTGACTGTGGTTCAAATCCTAGACATAGTTGCTTAAAGCTCATGCCAGAGGGACCAGCAATTAGCGTAATGGCTATGTCGCTGGACTCCCATGTAGTCGACTGTGATTCGCGTCCTGGACCTGGTGGCTTAAAACTCATGTTGGGTGCCTGTACGTGCGTGCCCAAGATCCCAAGAGGAGAATAGAGGAGAAGGGATTGCAGCGTGGCCATCCCCCCTGGGGGGGTGATTTCTCGCTTTCCGTCTCTCTGTTTGGTGAGTGCACACGCCCTATAGCAAAATCCTCTCCAAAAAAAAAAAAAAGAATAAGGAAAAAAAAATAAAAAAAAAAGCTCATGCCAGGCGCGCGTGTGTGCCTAAGATCTCAGAATAAAAGAGGAGAAGGGATTGTGTCATGGTCACCCTCCCCCACAGGAGATGATTTCTCTTTTTCTGTCTCTCTCGTGAGTGCGTGAACCCTATCGCAAAAATCTCTCCAAATATCTCTTCACTTAATATGTACTGACTGTTCGCACTCTCTGGTAGAGAGTGAAAGATTGGAGGACATAAAAGCAATGAAAACAGTTATGGACACTGGAGACAGTGTGGAAGGAAGATGGGATAGGGAAAGAGTATAGGCAAGGAAATCAGGGAGAAAAAATAGAGAGGCAAGACATTTGTTGGACACAGAAATGGTTTATTACCTGTTGATGATAACATGTGTAGTATACTCAACTGGATAGGCTTGAGGTATATTTCATATTGGGAAAATTCTCTTTACAAGCGAAATAATGTATAGAGATTGAATGTTTACATAAATAAGAATAGTAAAAGAAAGAAAGAATAATTGAACAGATACAAGAAGGGACAGTTACCTGTTGAGGACCATGTATATGATAACATATTGACTTGATTGATATGCACTGCACATATGTTTTGAAACCTATATTGCACCCGGTAAAGATGTATGATGATTAAGTATAAGTAAAATAAAAAGATGAATAAAATGTAAAAAAGAAAGAAAATGATCAATAAAGCTAATTTTTAAATTAAACTCTCCAAACTTAAAAAAAAAACTTGTTTTACAACATAAATTTGTGTTTTCTAATTTATTTCATCTAATTTACTTAAAAATATAAGGCAGTTTATTTCTTTATTAAATTATTTTTACAATTTTTAAAAACTCTATTTTGATACATTTTGTTATATGTTGTCCCTTTGTTTTTCTGCATAGTTGATGTATTAGATGAGATACTATATTCCACTAATTCTAAGGTGCACTTTTTATCTACAGTTGAGCATCTCTGTAATAAAAACACATGGTGCAATCATCATTTGGTCCAGACTGTAGTCAAAATTAGGTTGGTAGTGTTTTGTAATAGGGTATGTGTGCACACCAGAGAGAGACACAAGAGAGAAAGTGAGAAATAACCCACCCGGTGGATGGCCATGCCTCAATCCCTTCTTCTACATTCTCGTCTCAAGATTTTGAGCAAGCACACACACAGTTCTAGCATGATTTTCAAGTCGTTAGGTCTGGAACTCTAACCATGAAGCCAATCATGGGGGATCTTGCCCTTTAACCTCCTGGCCTAAGTTGATAGACTTTTTATATTATGCATGTTGAATTTATCTTAAATATTGTTTTTAAAAAGATTACATGTAATTTGTTATTGAAATGGAAGTAAATTATTTTCTGTATAAATCTTTACAAAAACTAAAATCAAGTAAAGTTGGTTACCAGTGAGGCAAATATTCATTAAAAGAATGAATTAATTTAATATTTCCTAGCAAAGTAGTAAGCAAAGTTTTTTTAGGACTTATGAAAAATAAGACTCCCTAAAAGAAAGAACATTTTGTTACCTTTTGTGGCTGAGGTTTAGGTAAATAGATTGCCTATCACTCTCAAATTAAGTATCATATTCAAAGTTTTAAGTGTGCTCTCAGTTACTTGGAAAAAAAATCAAAGGGCACTAGTGGATGCTCTTTCAAGAAGAGATGAATCAATAATATTTTTGATAGTTCAAAGATGCTATTATGGGTGAAATCTAAGATTCTTGGAAAATATGTGACTCAAGAATCAGACTCTGTTAAAAGTAGTTTTGGTAATGTCTTAGCCAATTTATTGTACTTAAAGGATTCATCATATGGTTGAAGAATGATAATTATCAAAATCTTAGACTAATCCGCATGACTCCAAGAATCTTGTATTATTAGAATAATATAAACATTCTAAGTGATAAAAAACATTACAAATAGTTTTATAGGTTACTTTTCATTTTTTCTTTTCTCTCTTTCAGATATAAAAATATTGATGATATCATTAAAACCTTGATGGAGACTTTTTGATTTGGAGAAATGTATCTTTTTCTTTCTGATAACTTTGTTGTCTGCTGTTACTGAATTAGTTAACATGTTAATTTGTTTATATCTGCATAATTATATGTAATTATATTGTTTCCAAAATATCAATTTTAATATGAGAATATTTTTATCATAAAGCTAGATTTAGCAAAATTTTCCCCAACATCTTATTTACTCTTTTAATGGTGCCTATTCATGTTATGTTATTTATATTTCCAATTCTACAATTTTAATCTTCCCAGTCCACTAGGTTTAACAAACAATGCAAAACTGACTCTCAATCTTTTCACCATTGTTTCTTCATTGTCTTATGAATAACCATAGATATCTAAATTGCATGATGATTTTTTAAAAATATTTTTTAAGGATCTTAGAAATTCTATACTTATTGAGTTTTTACATGCAAAGCATTAAATTTAAACTTAAATGAAAGTGTTTCTACATTCAAGTTGCCCAGGCCATCCTGTAACCCACCAGAAATTTTTTGTTGTACCTGTGTTGTGGCAAACGAATGCTGTGTTGGAGAAATCACTGGAGAAAGCTGAGATCAATGTGATGACCTTTTCTTATCATTTTCCCTGCCCTATAGTGTAATTTCTAATTCTGGCAATTTAATTATATCATAATTTTGGAGGGCATTGATTTTTTTCTGGAGAATTTTTTTTTTATGAAGGTCACATTTTTTATGAGGTCACATTTAAACATTTTAGAGAGAAGATTCAAATCTAGAGATACAAGAATTTCTTCAGAAAATTTTTTTAGAATCCTAAATGAATATATTTTGCTTCTAATCATGCTCTGCTTTCATAACACAAAGGAAATACATGATGTCAGCTTGCTCAACTTTTTAATCCCCATGATCTAAATTATTTTCTAGTTTATCTGACATTTTTTAAATGAAAGATTATATCAGTGTATAGTATTCAATTTTGTTAGAAATTTTATTTTTAGACTTAACTGGTTTTCTTTAATTTTCTGAAACATGACAAACATGAAAAGTATTATTAGTTTTTGCTTATCCATGAGCTAAACTTCAACTGCTTTTTGCTCTTATATTTCTATATGGCATTTTTTTTAGGTTTTTTTTTTTTCTTTAATTGCTTCAAAATATTGATTTCTTTTTCTGACAAAGTCTTACTTCTGGAATTATCAATCTGATGTATAATATCTTTCTTGAATTTTAGTAAGCCAAGTATTTATTTATGTATGTATTTATTTGCTTGGAGGATACTCCGCACGCATAAATTATCTGACACTATTCATTTCTTTGATAAAAGTGGTTTAATCTTGCATTCTTATTTATTTATTTATTTATTTTTGAGAGGTTTTTGCTATAGGGCACATGTGCTCACCAGAAAGACAGAGAGAAACAGAGAGACAGAAAGTGAGAAATCACCCCCGATGGGAGGTGATCACGGCACAATCCCTTCTCCTCCATTCTCCTCTCGGGATCTTGGGCACACACGCACACACGCCCGGCATGAATTTAAGCCACCGGGTCCGGGGCTCAAACCACGATCGACTACATGGGAGTCCAGCGATATAGCCATTACTCCAACTGCTGAATCCTTAGAGAGGTTTTTTGTTTTGTTTTGTTTTTGTTTTTGTTTTTTGTTTTAATCTTGCATTCTATGTCCTTAAAAAAATGTTATGAAGAAATATTGAAATAAACTAAAGCAGCTGGAAGTGTTAATTAGAGCTTTGAAAATGTTTTCTCTCTCATATTAACTTTATTTATTAATCTGGATACATAGTGCTCCTTAGTTTTTTAGCATTTTTCTTTCTTTCTTTTTTAAGAGATTTTTTTCTATAGGACGTGTGAATTCTCTGGAGACAAAGAGAAACAGAGAGACAGCAAGTGAGAAATCACCCCCGCCCAGGGGATGGCCACACCGCAGTCCCTTCTCCTTCACTTTCATGCCCATATACCTAGCATGAGTTTTAATTTGCTGGGTTTGGGACTCCAATCATGGTTGACTGTGTGAGAGTCCAGCAATGTAAGCATTATGCCATCTGCTTGTCTCAAGATTAGGATTTTTAAAAATAATTTACATTTCTTGATTCAGATACTACTGGACAGTAGCAAAATAATAAGCCTAAGAAAGTGGGCCAAAAGAAAAAAAAATGAACGCTATTTCTTTTATAGCATTTATTTTCCAACATTCTATATGTGGAATCTGGTAGACCAATTTTTTTTTACCTGTCTGTAGTTCTGTTCTAATAACTCAATTTTCATTGTTCATATTTTTCTTGTGTTTTCAAACATGTGCTAGTTGTTATTAGAACAATCTGTACACTGTGATCATTGTATTTCAGTAAGGAAAAGAGTGTCGAAATATCTTGATGTCCCATGTATCATCAGAATTTTACTCTTGACCATTCATTTGTACAATCGGTATTCATATCTCAGTGTTTATGTGTGTGTGTGAGTGTGTGTATTACAGTTGAGTCACGATATAGAGCATTAATGCAAAAATGATTATTTTCCTCTGTGTTTCCTTTTAATTCGCTACGACCACAATAATAGAGTTGGTGTCACCCACTCAGAAATAACCCAATACTATGTTCCATTTCTGCACAAGGCAATGGTATTTGTTATTGTTATTTTGAAATGAAATAATATGAAGCTATTTAAAATTATTTCTGAGTAGTCTAAACTTTTTGTGGCACAGTATGATTTCGTTGTTGATAAACATCATATTTTATTGACTCACAATTCCATTTTATCATGCTGAACAGTTTACCAGAATCTCCTTTGAGCATTTTGAAATCTCTTTTTCAGTTACTGGCATACAAGTCCAGAGAGCTACTACAAAACTTTTCTAATGCACTAGAACTATTACTATGCCTTCTCATTGTAAAATTAAGTTTCTTTTCATCAGGTTTTTACTATTCTCCGTGGAGAATATTCCACTGATGTGAAAATTTCAAGCTGCCAAACTAGCAATGGGTTCTGTGCTTTCCATACTGTGAATTACACAGTTTAATGAGTGGCTTATAGAAAATACACACTAAAGGTGGAACCTTTGGTGGGTGATTAATATTCTTATTTTAAAAGACCCAGTGGAAGCCCCACCTTCCTTCTTGTGAGATTCCTGGAAAGACAACCATCTGTGAACCAGAAAGGGCACTCTCTCCAGACAGTGAATCTGCCAGCACTTTGATCTTAGATTTCCTGGTCACCAAACCTGTGAGAAACAAATTTCTGCTGTGTATAAGTCACCTAGTCTCTGTTATTTTAAGTCACCTAGTCTCTGTTTTTTTTTTTTTTTTTTTTTTTTTTTTTTTTTTTTTTTTTTTGGTACAGCAGCTGAATGTACTTAAGACAACTTTGTCACTTCCTTTAGTGTTTACAAATTTTTATTTAAGCAGCTTCTTAAAGAGTATGTTGGTGTAAATCGTAAATCATACTGGGTAAAGTCTCTTCACAGTCTAAATGACTATAGCCATTTAATGTACGAATAATAATTTAAAAAATAAAATAAAAATGAGTATGTTGGTAACTTAGATGTATAAAAATGATACTTCTCTATAATATCTTAAAAGAAGTCTTTAGACTTAAGTGATACATGTGAATGAATGATGCCATGCTATACTATAAACCACTGCAGTAACCAAGGCTTTGCTACTAAAACAACAAAGCCATTGAAACTGTATCCAACTTCCTTTAGTTTTCTCCAATAAACCTCATTAGTTCTTTATGAAAGTAGAATCTATGGAGGCCCAGTCTGGCATTTCTTCATTATTCCTGCACATATCTAACTTCGAATAGCTCAGAGAGTTTGCCTTGAAGCAAGGATATCCCCTACCATACATTATGCATATAGAAGAGCATACATTTTGATTATATTACTAAAGATTCCCTAGTAGGTAATTTTATGTATAAAATATGAATATTTTGACTCACTGAATTGCTTTATTTAACTTACTTACATTTTTCCAGGTTAACATTAATAATAACTTCTATGAACTTACTTGCTTGCATAAAATGTCCTAATCTTTTAGGTAATTTGATTAGTATTAACTTCAGTTTTCAACCTTGGAACTACTTTCTAAGCACTTTTTTGAACCTACTTTTGAGGTTAAATCATTGTGTCATTAATATTTTAAAAAGACTAAATGGAAAGAGATGCTCATAAAGTCCAGACATCTTTGTCACTGATATAATAGGGCAATGAGACAATTTTGCTCCTAAGAACCGGAAGATAGTTCTGTCTGTACTGCATTGGCTCATTTATCCCTGTTACATTGATGAATTCATTTTCACGACAATACTTTGTCTGAATAATGAAAAGCCAGAAGAGAGTCTGATGGTCAAGATGGAATATTTAAAATTTTCTTTCCAATTATAGCTAAGCATCTTTTTGAGATTCACTATTAAGATGATCAATCATTTTGGGTGAACAAAAATTTTTAAATGGTATTTTTCAACTACATTACAAGTCATTTGACTAGTATATTATTTTTAAAATCAGAACTAAACCAATGTGAACTCTAGTGTGAACTCATTATATCTTCTTAAAAAATACATAAAATATAATAACGTGTTTTAACCTTTTGTTTGCTATTATATTAGAAATACTGTTTATTAAATGAAAGTTAATGTTTAGAAAACAACTTTTTTTTTCTTAAAGGTTCATTTCTACATATGTTCATAAGTTAAATAAATACAATGGTCCTATTGTTAGTCAAAAATGAGAATGGCAATTGTTTCTATAAGGTTACTAAAGCAGACTTCTCAAATTTTAGCCTGCCTGTAAAGATTCTGAAGTTCTTGGTGGAACCTGAGACTTTGTATTTCAACAAGCTCTGTCAGTGTCCACAGTAACTCATCAAAATATAAAACCAAGTTTTCTCTATAAGAGGTTTGCATATTTGGATTTGATTCTGTAGTTTGGCAGTTAAAATGCATATAAACCCTCTAAGAAACAAGACTTTAAGTGACAACTTGTTATAATTAAATATAGACCATGTTATCTTCATGTGCATCTGCTGTCCTTTCTGCCTATGCTAGCCATGTTATGATGCTGGCCCACATCTTTGCACTTTTTATCCACCAGAATCTTAAGTCAAATAAACCTCTATTCCTTATATATCATCCAGTGTCAGGTATTTCTGTAAGCAACACAATAGTGGACTAAGTGTGCAAAAGACTTATGTGACCTTGATCTTTGCAAATCAAAGTGTGTGGGTGTTTGTGTGTGTACATGCCCAGAATCCTGCGAGGAAAGTGGAGGAAACAGGACTGTGGTGTTGCTGTCTTTCCTGGAGGGTGATTTCTCAATTTATCTTTCTATCTCTCTGGAAAGTGTGTGTGTCCAATAAAAATACAAAATAAAACAAAAACTAATATAAATTGAAAACGATTATGAAAGAATAATAATTCTCTTAAATTAAAAGTTAAAAAAACTATAGTTAATATAGGAACCAGCAACATAGTCATTTATTGTTACTGTTGAGTGTTATGTGCTGCACATATAATAATGGGTGCTATACTTTTACTACAACTGGCAGAACGGCAGGTTTGTTTATGCTAGCATCATCACAAACAGTGATGTGCTGCAGTATCATGACTATGATGTCTCTGGTACCTTCCATAAATTACACTGTACCAAAACCCCCATGTCTTTTTTTACACTGCAGAATATCAGAAGTTACTAGAAGGGGGGGGGGGTGATAGAGTGATTGATATAACTGATGAAAATATCCCTGAAAAATTTAAAGAGTAGAAATTGGGAAACAGAATATTTTTAGTTTTAGTATGGGACACAGGAAACCAAAAGAGAGAGCTAGAGAGAGAATAAGTTATTAATCATCCCCCCAAAAGGGATGGCCACACAACAATCCCTTGTACTTCATTCTCCTCATAGGATTTTGGGCACATATACACAAACACCCATATTTTGCAAACTACCAGATCTGGGACTCAAACCACCCAGCTGACCATGTGGGATCTAGCTGCCTTAACCACCTGGCCACTGTCTGGTCCACCAAAAGGATTCTTAAAGCCAGCCTCTGAGTTTATAGCTGGGAGACTCTTACTAAGTTCTATAATATTTCTGAGATTTAGCTAGCTCATATATTCAATAGGGAAAATAGCATTTTTCGTATAGTTAAAAATGATCACGTAAGTATTAACACTTTGCAAATAATAGGAAACATACCATTGTGTTATTATCCATTACTGTATTTTAGTTTCAGAGTTCTTTATATAGAATTGTATGCATGGAAGATAGAAGTTCCTTAATGTCTTATTTTCCAGCTTTTAAAATTTTCAGCAGTGAATATTTGGTTTGCACGACAAGGTTCCAACCACATAAACTTAGCTCAGAATTTTTTTTTTTCCAATGAACTTTTATTATTAGTTAAGTCATGATTCAAAGTCCCAGGGTGGTACATGGGTGGATAACCATGTACTCAGGTCCCATTTTGCCACCTGAGACAAGGACGGAGAGCAGAGGAGAGATGGGTGAAGCCAGTTCAGATCTTCCCAGGAAATGTGCCTTCTGCCCGGCAGTCATCCCAGGTTGAAACCCAGGATATGGGGCAGAAGGACTTGTACACACACCAGTACCATTCTCACACAGAGACATCACCCCCTTTAGCGGTGGAAGTCCAGGTAGTTCTGCCAGCAGTTCCTGGTCTGGTTCTGGTTGGGGAAATGGCTGTCAAAAGGGGCAGTCTTGTAGTTCTTGATTTTGGTCTTGATGTCTTCTGCCATGGTGCTGACTCCTAAAGACGCCCCTGCAGCAGCTCGCAGCTCAATGTTAACCTCAGCCCAGAATTTTTTTTTAAAGACAAGTAGTATTGGTATAGTTTTCTTGCTCCTCAAAAATTATGTGTTGAGATTTGTAATGCAATTACAAAGAGTGAAAACTTGGCCTAAGTATTGTGCTGAAGGGTGGGGCCTTTGAGGAGAAATTAATGATTTAATGGTTAATGTGGGGCCTCTATAATTTAGTCCGGGTAGTATTATAAGGAGAGGAAGTAAGGCAGACAGACACAGGTAGAATAGAGACCATGTTATCTCTATGTGTATCTGTTGTCCTTTCTGCCCACATCTTTGTACTTTTTATCCACCAGAATCTTAAGTCAAATAAACCTCTATTCCTTATATATCACCCAGTGTCAGATATTTCTGTATGTAACACAATAGTGGACTAAGTGTTCAAAAGACTATGTGACCTTGATCTTTCATTATTTTTTATTTTTTATTTTTTTATTTTTTTTGGAGAGGTTTTTGCTATAGAGCGCGTGCGTTCACCAGAAAGACAGAGAGAGACAGAGGGATAGTAATGTTAGAAATCGCCCCCAGGAAAGATGGTTATGCTGCAATCCCTGTAGTTTGGCAGTCTTCTTCAGTCTTCTCCATTCTTCTCTCGGGATCTTGGGCATGCACGCACACGTGACCAGCATGACTTGAAGCCACCAGGTTCGGGATTCGAACCACAGTCGACCACATGGGAGTTCAGCGACATAGCCATTATGCTAACTGCTGGTCCCTCATTATTTCAAATTTGAAATTGCATCCTTAACATTTTCCATGGTGTCAAATTTTCTTCTGTAGTATTGCTATGTGATGGAACACAATGAAATCATAATTTATTAAATAAATCAACTCTGTTTTGATATTATTGATATCAATTTTTCATTATTACATACAAAAGGGGGCCAGTATGTGGCGTGGTGGTTAAGGGCACGGACTCCCACATCGCCAACCACTGTTCAAGTCCCAGACCTCACAGTTTGCTTTCTCTCTCTCTCTCTCTCTCTCTCTCTGTCTCTCTCTTTCTCTCTCTCTCACTCTGTCCCTCTCCAGTCAGATTAAAATAAATAAATTAATGAATAAACAAAATTAGATAATTCTTTAAAAAATTCAGTAAATTAGATTTTCCTCCTGCACATAAAATAGTGTATGGTATAGATGAAAATTGTTGTATATATAATACACAGGTTATTTGTAATTTTCTGATAAAAATGGTTTGGTCACTTAGTTGCTTAAATTTAGGTAAGGTAAATAGGGATATGATCAATAAAGAAATGACAACTCTTCTTGTTTAACAACGTAGTTACTTGCCAAGATGTGGAAAGAAACAAACTATCTGCATCATAGTATCTTTTGCTCAATAAGCATATTTTAAAATCACTCCATGGTATGCCTCATCAAGCCAGTGCTTCATTTCTTCCTGCATAATTTTGACAGAACTGTTTAGAAAAATCAATGCCTCAGAGCTGTGTTTGGATTTACTGCTGAATCCAATTACAGTGTATTATCATAAAAAGCATCAAAGTGAAAATTATTGATGGTGCTTGTTTTGTGAGCCTACAACTGTTAACTCTAAATATAAATATTTTAATGGCACAATTTCTCACTATTATGGAAAAGAAGAAAGAAATAAAATTTCTAATATGGAACAATAAACCATTTAAATTTAAACAAAGTTCTTGCTCTAAAAATATATACAAAGTTATTTAATACAAAATCCATAGACAAGAATGGTTAAAACAGCTATGGTAAATACTACTTAAAATTATGTAACAATACGGTTATACAAAGGCAGTCTTTATTTGGAAACTTTTGACTAATATTTAAAATTTATTGATTTATTTATTTAGCATAGGGCTTATACACTTCCTAGAGAGAAAGACAGAGAGAAAGAAGTGAGAGAGAGAAAGCACTTTTTCTTACATTTCTCTATTCCATCAGAATTCTGGGCACACAAGCACTGCCTGACATGTTTTTCAAATAGCTTGGACCTGGATTCAAATCACAGCAAGTCATGTGGGCTCCAGCTCTTAACTACTAAGCTTCAGGGCTGGCCCTGTTTTAAAATTGTGTTTCTGGGGGCCAGCAGGTGGCGTGGTAGTTAAGGGTGCTAGACTCCCACATGTCCAACCACGGTTCAAGTCCTGGACATGATGGCTTGCTTTCTCACCTTCTCTTTCTCTCTGTGTGTCATTCTGTCCCTCTCTGGTCAAATTAAAATAAATAAATAAGGTTAAATAAAATTTGTTTATGTCTCAACTATATTTACAATTTAAATCAGAGTGGCATCTACAGTCTAGGGGTCAAAGCTGGCCCCTCCCGTTCATTTCCTTGTAGTCCATGGCTCTTTTGTTATACAACAAAAATGAATAATTATGACAGAGACCATATGGCCAGCAAGGCCTAACATATTTATTATTTTCCCTTTAAAAATAAAAAATGAATAAACAATCACAATCTGCTAATCCTGATTGAAAGAATTAAATGATAATTTAAAAATATTTCAAAATTTCAAGGAAATTTTGAGTCTTTGAAATGATCTTAAATGGATCGGAACTACATATTTGAGGCTTCCAAGTTTTCAGTTAAAATTTAATGTAGCAAAGTATACATGTGCTACTTGAAAATTAAAATGCTTGTATTGACAACTACTGGTCATGGTTTATTATGGAAATGGTGAATGGCTAATCCCTCAGAAGCCCAGGCTGACTCTCCTCAGAAAAGGGCATATTCTTAAAAAGGTTAAAATAATTTGGGTAATGGAAGGACATCCCATGTTCATGGATTGGAAGAGTTAATATAATCAAAATGGCAATTCTACCCAAATTAATCTACCTATTTAATGCAATGCCAATCAAAGTACCAGACACATTCTTCACAGATCTAGAAAAGACAATCTTAAAATTTGTCTGGAATCATAAAAGACCCCGTATTGCCAAAGCACTTCTACACAAGAAGAATGGAGTGGGTGGCATCTCAATCCCCGATCCAAAAATATATTACAAAGCTGTGGTAATAAAGACAGCATGGTATTGGCACAGAAACAGACATGTGGACCAATGGAACAGAATAGAGTCCCCAGAAATAAGTGCCCAAACATACAGTCAACTGATCTTTGACAAGGGGTACCAGTCAATCCAGTGGGAAAATGAAAGCCTCTTCAGCAAGTGGTGCTGGAGAAACTGGACTTCCACTTGCAGAAAGATGAATATGAACCCCTACCTCTCTCCTTTGACAAGAATCAAGTCAAGGTGGATCAAGGATCTAAATCTAAGACCTCAAACTATAAAGCTGCTCCTGGAGAATGCTGGGGAAACTCTGGGAGACATTGGTGTAGGGAAAGACTTCCTAAAGAAGACCCTCAAAGCAGAGTCCATCGTCCACAAAATAGACAAGTGGGATTACATCAGACTAAGAAGTTTCTGCATGGCCAAAGACACAGTAGTTAGTGTGAATCGACAGCCCTCAGAATGGGAAAATATTTTTGTAAATGTTGCATCAGATAAGGGACTGATAACCAGAATACACAAGGAACTAAAAAAGGTATTTGGAAAAAAGATGAGCAACCCTATTAAAAGATGGGAGAAGGAGATGAAGAAAACACTCTCTAAGGATGACATACGAATGGCCAAAAGGCATATGAAAAAATGTTCAACCTCCCTCATCGTAAGGGAAATGCAGATAAAAACAACAATGAGATACCACCTAACCCCAGTCAGATTGTCTAATATTAAAAAAACAAAAAATGGTAAGTGTTGGCGGGGGTGTGGTGAAAGGGGAACTCTTTTACACTGCTGGTGGGAATGTAGATTGGTCCAACCACTGTGGAGAATAATTTGGAGATTCCTCAAAAATCTACAGATAGATCTGCCATATGATCCAGAGATCCCACTCCTCGGTATCTACCCAAAGGACAGAAGAATTCTTCATTGGAAAAGTGCTTGCACATCGATGTTTATTGCGGCACTATTCACAATTGCTAAGTCATGGAACCAACCCAGATGCCCCCGTATGGAGGAATGGATTGAAAAACTGTGGCACATATACTCTATGGAATACTACTCAGCCATAAAAACCAACAGAGCCCTGGCTTTTGACAGAAAGTGGAAGAATATGGAAGATGTACTGCTGAGTGAGGCAAGCCAGGCTATGAAGGAGAGACATTGTATGTCCCCACTTAACATATACCGTTTGTCTGCATTCTATGTCTGAAACTGATTGACTAACAGTTGAACAAACACAAGAGATGGGTGTGAATGTCAGATGAGGTGTATGTGGAGGAGTGGGGCCCAACGAAAGACATTTGGAGAAGGGATACAGAGGTAGAGCATTGACAGGATGGGGAGGTGTGGTGTTATCTGTTGAAGACATTTCGATCAACGGGTCTGGGGAGAAATGTTCACATATCGAAATGGTCTCATTGTAAGCCAAACAATATGATTGAAAGTATATACAAAAATAAATAAATTAATAAAAAAAAGGTTAAAATAAGAACATTTACTTAGATAAAATTGCAATGGAAAGAGAAGATTTGATTCAAATGTCTTGAACCGAAGGAACTGCTGGCTCATTGCATGATTATATGACGATCCGAAAAATGGATATTCAGAGATTTTGAGTCTAAAACAAAGTTCCATCATTTTTTTAAAAATCTACTTTTTTCTAGTGTGGGAATACACTTCTTTAGTCTACCTCCATCTATGATTAACTCCAGTACTAAAATGATGACTCTCCTGGAGGGGGTGGTGTTGGGAGGCATAAGAGCAAATAAGCTTACCACATCATTTCCCAGAGAGCCCACTGGCAAGGGGCAGTGTAGCAGAACCAAAGATGGGAGAATAAAGTGCAATGTGTCTGTGTAATATTTCTAATGAATTACAATATTTTTATATATTCAGAAGATGTGCTATTTCTACTTCTTATTCTAAATAGCAGCCAGAAAGCATTAGCTATATTTTGTTGACTTTGTTTTAGCACTTTAAAACACTTCCCCTCTGAGACCAAGACTCAGTGGCACTCTCTATGTTAAGACGCCATGTCCGGTAGACTGGGGTGACATGGGAGATACAGATTCAATTCTGGGTCCAACCTAAAGGCCCGGTAGTGTCATCCACCTGTAATTCTAACAACTCCAGAGGCTAAGGCAGGAGGACTCTAAGCTGAGAATGTTTCAGGCAACATAATGAAAACCTATCTGACGGGACCACAGGTGGGCGGTAGGCTCCTTTATGAGGCTGAGGTGGGAGACTTGGATATGAACAAGACCTTGTCTTCAAGATAAAACAAAACGAAAAATTGTGTCTGAGAAACAATGACATTCACCGAGTAATGGGGAAAAACAGTGAATTGCATTTGAAGTTTGTACTAATACCCTACGATATTAATACAAATTCATTTTTCCTGGTATGTTTTATTTCCTTGCCTTGATCATTAATCAACTTTTCTGGATTCCTGGACACTAACTTAATTGAAAACTTAAAGTAAATAACCTTAATTAAAAATTGTATTTTAATTTTTCCTGCCAGGGACAAATATAGTACTTAAATAATACTTAAATTTTTTTCAAAGAAGAAAAAGCTGAAGATAAAGAGCTGAAAGTATAATTATCAGTGTTTTATCAATTGCAATCAGACTGTGGGAACTATACATGTGAAATCAATGAGATTTATAACTCCCTTTGACATATTACTATACCTAAAATATCAGAATGGCATTGATTATCACATGTGAAATTAAAAAGATCATATTTTTCATTAGGTTACATCTTCATATCTAATAAGCCTGGGACAAGCTTGCTGATACTAATTTTCCAAACAATATTTAAGTTCCCTTTGGTTTTCCCATCATTTTTCTTTTTGTTGAGACATTTAGATTGTACGATGAATTTCCTGTTATGAAACAGAAAGTTCAGACCTGGATAAATGATCACAAGATCAGTTTGTTATTTCCCCATTGCAAAATGTTGGAAAGACTTAGAGTCTTTCTGTGCCTTACATTTGCAAAAATGTAATAAAACCTACCTCAGACATATCCTAAGTACTACATATAGAAACATGTTTATGAATTTTAAACATTTTTAAACAGGTATTATCATGATCTTAAAAAATCGATATTATGATTATGAATGGATACATTGTATTTAGTTTATATTCTAAAAAGAAAGAGGCTAGTTGATGGAATGGTGACTGAGGCAGCTGGATCCCACATGACTGAGTGCTTGTTTGTTTGTTTGTTTGTTTTTGAGATGTTTTTGCTATAGGGCACGTTAGCCAGAAAGATACAGAGAGATAGAAAGCGAGAAATCATCCCCCAGAGGGGATGGCCTCTCCATAATCCCTTCTCCTCTTGGAATCTTGGCACACACACACAAATGCCCGGTGTGAGTTTAAGCCACTGGGTCGGGGACTCAGACTGCGGTGGACTACATGGGAGTCCAGCGACATAGCCGTTACACCAACTTCTGGTACCCCTGACAGTATTTTTCAAGTCCTAGACCTAGTGGCCTGGAAAACATGCCAATTGCCCAAAATCTTGAGAGGAAAGGGAAAGAAGGAAATTGCAGCATGGCCATCCTCTCTGGGAGGGTGCTTACTCACTCCTCCTACCTTTGTTAACTCTCTGACTAGTGTACATGGCCTATGGTAAGTAGGCAAAAAGAAGCATTAAATTTGGTATGTAGCAACCATGTTCAAAGATTGTAAATTCATTTTTTAAATGTATGCTTAGTTTGCTTAATATCACAACAGAATGTTATTTCTTAAAGTTGTAAAATTATTGATTTCCTCCATTACACTAATCTTTACATTAGACAAAAATCCAGTTAGAAATCATGAACATTTTGTTTGATAATGACACTGGGGAATAATGATGCAATTTAAATCCAACACACACAAACACAGACGAACACTAAATTCAGGTCTTTACTTCTCCACCAAAAAAAACACATTGTTTTAGTTGTTTTAGCTTATATTTGTGTTTTATTTTGAAGGGATGTTATTCAAACTTAGAGTAAATATGTCACTTCATTATTTCCTCATTTCTGGAAAGAATCTATCATAAGCAATGGTTATCAATAGTATTTCTAAGAACAATGATCATAACAACTCATTCTATTTTGAAATAATAATAATAATAGTGCAAGAACAATAATGCCACTATATTCTTTATAAAAGGCATGATACCATAAATATAAGTCATAATTTATACAATGGTATTAATCATCTCTGAATTAGTAATGCAGTCTACATACACTAAGCTGGATATATAAAAATATAATTTTGAAAGTAAAAACAAATTAGACTTTAATTTCCATAGTGCATGCATATGTATATTCAGCAGTCTTCAACACAAAAGTTGGGAGAAATTGGTACTGGAAATGGAAAATTAAGGATTGCTCTTCAGTGTTTTCTGACAGGTTAATCAGGCTGCTGAACTCATTATACATTCACAAGAAACCTATGAGATCCAAGAGTGGGTATACTAATTCATGTTTCTAGTCATATGAAAATAGTGAGGTTACAAGAAGTGATACAGTTATGATTTTCAAAAAATGAATTTGATACAATGAGCAGATATTATTATCATATATGGCCAAAAGTCTTGGAATTCAATTGAACTGAAAATTGCTAAGCAATTTCTATGCACAAATTATTTTGCCAAGTTTTGCTAGATACAAAATATGAGGAAGGAAGTAACAATTCATATTTTTAGGAAACATAATCAGCATAAATGTCCAGAACCTAAGGCTAGAGTGGGATCAGAACAAAAACAAACACTTCCTGGATTTTGTCTTTTATTTTGCATTTTTGTGGTTGAGAAACTTCCAATGTCAGAGATAAACTTTTAGATCTCTTTTTTTTTATGTTTTAGTATTTTGACCTCATTTTTTACTATTTCATTGGAATGAAGCTTTTCAAAAATGCTTATAAATAATTTAATCTTTTACTTATGTTTGTGTCTTATAAGTATCTCACACAGTCAATGTTTAAGTACTGTGTTGGTTGCTGGTAAATATTTTTCATAAAAATCTAAAAATGTATTGGAAATATTTAAATCTTAATATTTATTTTTCTTTTTCATGAGTGTATTTTCTAACTAGGCAACAAAGCCATAATTAATGATTGTCACATGGAACAAGAGTGACATCCAGTGATGAGACCTTTCAATCTGATAAGCTTCAGCGTGCAGACTTAGAGTGAAGATTTTATTCCAAATTTGAATATCAGGACTTCATAAACTTTAACCATATTTTATATATTAAATGACTATGCCAGTGACACATTATGGTCACACAAGATCTTTAGTAACGATAAATTGTATCATTACCTACAAACACCGACTCACAAAGCTAAACACAGGATTGAGTACAAGTGTTTAAAAACTTTAATGTGTTCTGTGTCCCTAGGGATGGTATTGATTGTGGGGAATAAAGCCACCTGTAAGCCAGAAATGAATTTGCACTACTCAATTAGAATAATACGCAAGTACTGAACAGACTCAATTATCTCTTAGCACTATCAGCATTTAGACAATCTGACAGACTACTTTTTTGGGGGTAGAATGAAGTCAAAATGTAATGCTCACAGATATTGAAATAATTTCTTTGTATCTTTTTTTAAAAATAGTCCTTTAAAAATATATATAGTAATATCAATTATATGTGTGTGTGTATGTGTGTGTGTGTGTGTGTGTGTGTGTGTGTGTATATATATATATATATATATATATATATATATATATATATATAATAATCTTAATCTGGGGCCTAAATTTTAAGTTTAAATTCTATAGAATATTTAGCTTGTGCTAAAAAAAACATCGAAAATATAGAGGGATAATTACAATGGGCACTGCTTTAAGATATTAATTCCTTATATTTTCTCAGTTATTTTCAACTGTAACTATAATTTTTACCTTATTTTATGCAAAATGCAATGAGATATAGGGAGCTGGTTCACATGACCAACTGTAGAGTAGAAATTCCTACCTCAGCAGCTTGAGAAAACATGCCAGGTACATGTGTGCACCCCAAATCCCAACAGACTGAAAAAATAAAAGAGAAAGGATTGTGGTGTGAACATGACTTGTATGGTGATATTTTCTCCCTCTCCTTCTTTCTGTCTGTCTCTCTCTGGTGAATGTATGCACTTTTTGGAAGGAAAAGGAGAGAAAGCAAGAAAAATGAAAGAAATAAAACAAAAATAAATGTCCTAGTATATAGGGGATACAGAATTTGAACCAAGACAGTCTGACTTTGGAAGTTTTATGCTCAAGTTCCACCTTTAATATCTCTCTATTGACCTGATGTGATCATCAGGAACTGAAGGAGCAATTCATATAATATTGATAAGCTATTGGAGAGTTTGTCAGCTTACTGGGAGAAAGGGCATTGGTCATTCAGGAAATGCAAACAGTAGTAAAACACAAATTTCCAAGCCAAACAACCTGGCTGTGTATTTCACATCCATGATACTAAGCAATTGCGTGAATTTCATTAATATTCTATTGAAAGTCAATTTTTCCATCTAGAACGAGGATAAAAACAGAATCTACTAAATAGATTGCTATAAAATTAGATTAAGCATATCTGAAAGTCTTGGCATAGTGCTAAATACTCAGCAATTGCAATTCTTATAGGAAGTGGTGAGAGGTAGGAAGGTATCTGAATGGCTAAGTAGGTAGATAGATAATTAGACATAACTTTAAAAATTCTTATCCCATTTTTACCTTTTCTTAAATATGCTTCATCTACCTATCCATGAAGTACAGGAAGCAGCGTGAGCTAAGAGGAAATGAAGATTCTTTAGGTGAGTACCATTATCAGAAGTGAATGCAATATTCTAGCAGGTTGCCTAAGAGCTGCAATCTATACAATTAAACATCTTTAAAGTATACATAAAATATTATTCCTTTTTCTTTTTTTGCTATCATCTTTTTTTCATACTTTTCTCTCCCCTCCCCCAATGTTTCTTTCCCAATTATCCTTATTATTCACTTCTCACCACTGTCTCTAAAAGGTTTAGAGACTGTCCTGAATCTCTGATCCTGCGTGGAATGCATTTTGCAGTTTGTGTTCCTTTAACCCTGAATATACTTTTCTACTCTTTTTCTCGTGTTTACTACGTATATGTCACCAAGATCAAAATTAGTCAATAATATTTTTTCTAAAATTTTACAATAGATATTTTTCTGTTTACTAATGTTAACATAGAAACTCTAATGCCTTTAATAAATGCTTATTTATAGCCTTTTTTTCTATTTCAAAGAAATAAAATGCATACATACATATTGTTCTATGGAAGGAGGTGGAAATAATACAGATAATTCTTGAAAACAAATCATAACAGGCACTTTTTCACATAAAAATAAATGTTACTTGACTATTTAAGAGCGTAAGTTGTTAACTTGTAGAATTTTAAATGCAAAGTAATTATTGTAATAAATTTCTTCTAGAAGGAGAACCTTCTAGTTTCTACTGAAGTAGCACTTTCTAAATAAAAAGGAAAATATAATTTGACTTATTTTTAAGTTTTTCTCAAATGTTAAATTTTCTAAAGTTATATCTTTTTCATATCCTGCTACAATACTGTCCTAATATTTTTCTTTCATTTTCTTAAGTGAGGAATATAACACACAGTAACCATAATTTAGGAAACTGTATCTTAAACAGCATCACTATCTATTTTGAGAAAAAAAAATAATTCAGTAAGTAAAAATACTGGAAGAAAATATAAGGAACAGCTTACAATTTAAACCAAATATTACTGTTACATAACATATCAGTTTTAAGCTGCTGATTTCTAAGTGTTATTTTATCTTTCATATCAAACCCATGTCATCACAACAAAAACAAATTTCTAAAAAGATTATCTTATAATAACTATTATATTTATAAAACTAAACCTGAATTATTTCAAAGAGACAAAAATAAAGGAAATCAACTCTTTTTAATGGTTCAGTGAGCTAGTCTGAATTGGCTCAGGAACAAGCAACCAAATTTTGTCTCTGTAATTGAATGGATAAAGGATAGCTTGGGACCAGCAGATGGCATAATGGTTATGTCGTTGGACTCCCTGGTATTAGATCCGGTGACTTAAAATTCACGCTAGGCATGTGTGTATTCATGTCCGAGATCCTGAGGAGAGAATGGAGAAAGGATTATAGTATGGCCATTACCCCAGAGGGTGACTTCTCATTTCTCATTTCTTTCTCTCCAGCAAGTGCATGTGCCCTATAGCAAAATTCTCTCTCTCTCTCTCTCTCTGACAGAAAGAAAAAGAAAGATAAAGAAGAAAGAGAAAGAAAGAAAGAGAGAAAAGAAAAGAAAAAAAGATAAAAGGATAACTCCTCTTATGAAATTCAACCTTTCCAGAATCAACCCTTTAAAATAAAAGGAAGAAAAGCAAGAAGAAATGGAGGTAGGAAGGTAGGCAAAGAAAGAAGCAAAGAGAGGGTGAATGAGGAAGATAAAGAAAAAAAGAACAGAATAGCATACGGTGTCAGAGAACAGAGAGTAGACAATCTTGGTATCCACACTTTTCTTAGGGCCAGCAGGTGGCCCAGTGGTTAAGGCTCTGGACTCCCGTATGATCTACGACGATTGATTTTAGTCCCAGAACCAGTGGTTTGAAGCTCACACTGGACGTGTGTGTGTGTGTGTGTGTGTGTGTGTGTATGCATGTGTGTGGGTGCCCAAAATACCAAGGCAAGACTGGAGGAGAAGGGAATAAAGCATGGCCATTCTCCTAGGGGATGATTTCTCACTTTCTGTCACTTTGGTGAGCACATGTGCCATATAGCAAAAATCCCAATAAAAAAAAAATCATACTTTTTGCAATTAAAAATGCAAAGTAATCATTAAAAGTAAAAAAATTAAAATGTCTCTAATGAGATATCCTTAATAGTTATATTTAAAATTACACTAATAATGTGCTAGAAACTATAAAGTAGATTTATGTTTAATTTTGTTTATCACTATCTTAGTCTGCTCAGGCTGCTATAATGAATTTCCATAAACCAAGTGGCTAAAAAACTGCACATTGAGTTGGACCAATGACACAGTGGTTTATTCTTGTGCAGTAGGAGTTGGATCCCATATACTGGCCACAGTTCAAATCCAGGACCTGGAAGCTTATAAAAGATAATAGGCATGTGTACAAGCATGTTCAAAATCCTGATGAGATGAAGAAATGAAGGTAGAAGAATTGTGGTGGAACATGTCCCATTTAAGGTACTTTCTCTCTCTCCTTTCTTCTCTCTCTGGCAAGTGCATATGCCTTTTAGTAATAATAATAATTAAAAAGTAAATGGTTGGTCTATATCTCACATGACTGACTATGGTTTTAATCCCATCTCAATGGCTTAAAAAACAAACAAAAAATGGCAGGCATGTGTGTCTCTGCATTCCCAGAATCCTCAAATGATAAATGGAGAAATGGAGGAGAATAAATTACAGCACGACCATGCCCCATTGGAGTACGCTTTCTTCCTATCTCTCTCTGTCTCTCTATGGCTGGTACACATACCCTTTAACAATTATAATTCTTTTTTGAAAACTGACATTGGGGCTGGCAGGTGGTATAGTAGTTAAGGGCACTGGACTCCCACATTCTAGTCCCGGACCTAGTGGTTTGCTTTTTCACTTTCCCCCTCTCCCTCACTCTATTCCTCTCTGGTCAAATTAAAATAAATAAATAAAATTTAAAAATGGGACCAGCAGTTGGTGTAATGGCTATGTCACTGGACTCACATGTAGTTGACCACAGTGTGAGTCCCGGACCCGCTGGCTTAAACTCACGCTGGGTGTATGTGCATGTGCGTGTGCGTGTGCGTGCATGCCCAAGATCCCGAGAGGAGAATGGAAGAGAAGGGATTGTGGCGTGGCCATCCCACCTGGGGGGTGATTTCTCGCTTTCTGTCTCTCTGTCTCTCTGTGTATTACTGGCTAGCACATGTGCCCTATAGCTAAAACATCTCCAATAAATAAATAAATAAAGTTTAAAAAAAAAGCAGACATTTATTTCTCACAGCTCTGGAGGTTGGTAAGTCCAAGAGAGAAGTGCAAGATGATTTGTTGCGTTATGATGGACACTTTCTGATTGCATGTAGGTTTTGTCTTAGTGTGCCTTCACAAGTTAGAGAGGAAGCAGTAGAAAAGAGAGAGGAGGAGAGGGAGAATGCAAAATCTCTTTGAGCTCTTCTTATAAAGGCACTAATACCTTGGGACCAGCAGTTGACATAATGGCTATGTCGCTGGACTCCTATGTTATAGACTGCGGTTGGAGTCCCTGACCCGGTGGCTTAAACTCAGGCCAGGTGCATGTGCGTGCGTGCCCAAGATCCTGAGAGGAGAATGGAGGTGAAGGAATTGCGGTGTGGCCATTCCCCCTGGGGTAGTGGGGTGATTTCTTGCTTTCTGTCTCTCTGTTTCTCTCTGTCTTTCTGGCAAGTGCATATACCCTGTAGCAAAACTTCTCAAAAAAAAAAAAAAAAAAAAAAAAAAAAAAAAAAAAAACCACACACTAATCCCATAAGGAGGGCCTCACACTCATTTACACTCAGAAATTCATCTTACTCTAATTAATTCACAAAGTCTCCACCTCCAAATAGCATCACATTGAAAGTTAAGTCTTTAACATGTGACTTCTGTGAGCACACAATATCTAGGCCATAACAATTAGAAAATTATTTTTCTTTTGAAAATCATATGTAGCACATTATTGCTCTCTATTTTTGAAGGAAAATACATTTTAGTAAAAGAATCAGTGTAATTTACTTCTATGCCTAATTAAATAAATACTAAAGAGTTACACAATTTTGTTTAAACATGCTATCTATTTTTAACATTTCTCTGTGTGGTGGAATATTAAATTTCTCTCAAAATATAATACATATGATAATATATAATTGATAATATAGAAGTGCACAGTATTTATAGTTGAGATACATATCATGACTTTTGAGGAATTATAAGCTTATTAAAAATATCTGTTAAGATGCACACAACATTTTAAAAGATACACATAAAAAATAATAACTCGATCAGTTCTGGGAATGTTTGAAGACCCGCAAAAAATTTTGAAAAACTGCTATGTCTGATTACTTGTGAAGAGAGAAGCAGTCAAATTATAAGTGATTGCCAAGTCCGCATTCAACAAGCCACCATTAATCCAAACATTTTTGACAGCTAAGGGTTGTGAATTCCAAAGAAATTACTTTCTCTCTATATTCATTTCATTGCCCAAATTACCAATTGGGTTTATATCAGTACCAGATTTCACAAATAAACATAAAATTATTACAAGAACTACTATTTTGCCAAAGCAAGTGGTGAACAAGCAGACTTCTTTGATAGGAGAATTCTGGATCAATTTTTAAGATCAAGACCACTTATTGAAAGAGAAATTATCTGACAAAAACAAATTCTGAAATAGTGTGAAATGTGTAGTCTTCTTTTGAAAAAATAAAATCAGCTTTGGCAGTGAGCCTAGATACTCTCCACTACACCATATTTTGAGAAGAAGATTCCTTTTCAGAACATCTTGGACATGTAAACCTTGGCTTCTGCTTTACTGCACAGAGGCCCTTCAGTGGAATCAATATGGCGTACATTTGTTATTTGTATACCCATTACTTACAAAACACGTCTAGCTATGAGTTCACGTTACTTTCATCAAAACTTGTAACAGAGACCTGGTCTGGTAAATATTTCTATCCCCAGTTTACTGATAAAATCATAACTGAAAGAGATTTGACATTTTCAAGGTGTCACATCCAGTAATTGAGAGCTAGGACAGAACTCCAGGCTTTCTGATTTTTTTTTTTCTTTTGAGAGATTTTGCTATGTGGCGTATGCAATTGCCAGAGAGACAAGCTCACAGGAGAGACAAGGAGAGACAGAAAGTGAGAAATCGTCCCCCAGGGGGATGGCCACGCTGCAATCCCTGCTCCTCCATTCTCCTCTTGGGATCAGGCTTGTATGCACACATATGTGCCCAGCATGAGGTTTAAACTGCCGAGCCTGGGACTTGAACTGTGATTGACCACGCGGGAGTTCAGCAACGTAACCTTTATGCCATCTGCTAGTCTTCAGGCTTTCTAATTTTTAGCAAGAATTCTAGAGTCAAATTCTTTTTTAATCTTGTTAATTTCATTTTTTTTTTATGAAGACCACACGAAAGCTCTCTTTGTATACAAATACCCTCTGTTATTTAACAACACTCCTTGTGTTAGCGCTCCAACATGTGTTTTATTATTACTTTCACTATCTTAATACCATGAAGCTACCTGGCTTCTCATTATTGTAAATATCACTTTCAGAAAGGACACCGAAATATCAGAGCTTCTGTAATAGTGTGGATCTAGAAAGGCACACGCTCTAACGTGGTCTACACAGGACTGTTTTCAGGGGTTCTCTTTCTGGTGTTGGACACTGAGTATTCCAATGAGTACACTCACTATTTAAAAGTCACACAACTTTTCCTGGTTCCTATTTGCAAAAGATAAAAAAGCCTTTGACAAGTATTACAGTGAAGCCAGTAATAAACCAATTCTTGTACTTGCAGATATTTTTAACCGAAATATAGTCATTTACATTTATCCTTGTTAAACACGATGCTCTTCAATTCTATACATCAGTCTACTCTGTCAAGAAGTTTCTGAATTTTAATTTTGTCATTCATCATATTATGCCTTCCTCTGGTTTTTGTCATCTACGAAATTGATAAATATGACTTCTTTATCTCGATCCAAATTGTTTGAAATCTACTTCCACAGGACAAAACTGTGAAGTTTAGACAAGCATCTTTCAGCGTTGATTTTCTCATTTCTAAAATGATAGACTTGTGCTAGATGATCTCAGTGAGCTCTTCTTATCTATAAAATACTGTGACCCAAAATAATAGCTACCCTGTGCTAAGTAAATATTCTTTAGGATATACACCCATATATAGATAGATATTTATATATAATACAATATATATTCTTTAGAATATATATAATAGTCTTGGGACCAGCAGTTAGAGTAATAGCTATGTCACTGGACTCCCATGTAGTCGAATGCGGTTCGAGTCCTGGACCCGGTGGCTTAAACTCACACCAGTCATGTGTGCATGCATGCATGCCCAAGATCCCAAAAAAAGGAATGGAGGAGAAGGGATGGCGGCATGGCCATTCCTTCTCGGGGGGGTGATTTCTCACTTTCTGTCTCTCTGTCTCTCTCTGTTTTTCTGGCGAGCACATGCGCCCTGCAGCAAAAACCTCTCAAAATATATATATAATAGTCTTTAAATATATGTAGATAGATGGGTAGATAGATTATTTATATGTAATATAATATATATTCCTTAGAATATATATAGTCTTTAAATATATGTAGATTTATTTACGTAGATAGATGGATAGATAGATATCAGATGCTTAAAACATTCCACGTTCTTAATTCTCTAATATTTTAACCAATAATTAATCTATGTAAAGTTCTAATTTTTTTCTTAATATGAGCAAGAGAGAGACAGATTACACACCTCCTACAGGATCTTCATTCCGCAAACCACCCCAGCCTCTGCCAGCCCGAGGTCATGTGCACATGTGGGCTTGGTGCATTCAGAGAAGTCTCCACACACAGCCCGGAACCTTCTCATGTGGCTCAGCTTTCTAGAGGATTGTGTCGTTCCACCTTGCCACTGCCCAGTCCAAACCATTAATTATTTTTCATCTTAATGTTTACACTAGAAATTTATTTTCCTTCTTTTACATTCCAATGGTCTCTCTGAATGGAAAAGAAAGAGACAGAGTTATAGTTAGGAAATAATTAAGCTAAACTTGCAGAATCCATAGATGTGAGTCCCTAAGTAAAATGTATTAGAAAAATTGAGGATTGCTGCATTTAAATATAAATACCTTGACTAAAGTAATGTATCATGGTATCCCTGAAATACAGCATGGTACATGACACTGTTTTATATTCTATTTCAATAACAGGTGAATGAAGAGAGACATTCTTTATAGTGATTCCTAAATTACCTCATTTATGTACAACAAAAAATTTAATTTTAAGGTATGCAACAATCTAGCACTTTGCTTCACACATAGTTTTATTTGGAGATTATTGTTGCATGAAATAAACCATAAGGTTTACTTTGAAGATATTGCCGATTCTATCCCAAAATATTGCAATAAAGTGAATATTGAAATAAAATTAATCAATTTATTTTTGGTTTCTGGTGCATTAAAAAGTTTATACTGTAATGTAGTCTATTAATTGTGCAATAGAATTATGTCTTAAATATGTAATAATTTAATTAAAAGTTAATTTATTGTGAAAGAAGAACACTGAAGCTTCAGTAGACATAAACTTATTCCTGGTGGAGTGTCTTGCTCCATGTTAATCACAAAGGTCATTGATGAAGGTAGGAATGCTGGGCAATTTATTTATTGTTTTAAGTTTATTTGTACATTTATTCTATGAGAGAGACAGAGAAAGCTGTCTCTCTCATAGAGATAGAGAGAGAGAAAGAGAGAGAGAGAGGGAGAGAGAGAGAAAGAGAGAGAAGAGAGAGATATCACTCTCAACAAAGTCTGATGCCATTGCCATGATCCAACCCTTGCCTTTAGCCAGTCTCAGATCATGGGAATATACATACCCAGTGGAGGTCTTAGGTCTTTGCATTGCATTTCACCACTGCACCAGTCCGGCTCCATGTGGCAATTTCTTTAATAAATCAACAATGAAGTTTGCTGCATCAATTGATTCTTTTTACAAAAATTTCTCCATAGAATGGAATGCTGTTTGATGGCATGTTATCTGCAATAGAATTATTTTCAACATTTCCTTTGATCCTCTCAAATCCTGGTGCTGCTTTTTCAACCAATTTCTTGTAATACTCTAAATATGTTGTTGTTATTTCAGTAATGTTCACAGGATTTTCACCAGGGGTAGGTTTCATCTCAAGGAGTCACTATAAGAAGTAATTCTGCATTCATTAAAGTTTTATCATGAGATTACAGTGATTTACTCACATCCTTAGACTCCACTTGAAATTCTAGTTTTCTTACTAATCCAACCATCCCACCAAATCTACAGTTACTTCATCCAGTGGGTCTTGAACTCCTCAAAGACATCCATGAGAGTCTTTTTCAAATTCAAATTAATGGTATTTTGATGTTCTCCAATAAATAACATCTAAAATTTTGAAACTTTTCCTTTGCCCAAATTTATTAGAGGAATAACTATGGAAACTATAGCCTTATGAAATACCTCCTTAAATAATAAGACTTGAAAGTCAAAATTACTCCTTGACTCCCAAGTGGATATAGGTTTTAGAAAGCATGAAAACAATATTGATCTTTTTATATGAGGGTTCTCTAAAAAGCTTGTGAAAATGTATGGATGGATTTTTTAAAAATTGCACTGAAATAAACTCAAACTACAATAATAATTTTACACAAACTTTTAGTAAAGCCCCTGAATATCTCTATCACAGCTTTTCACTGACCAGGTGCATTGTCATTGAGCAGTAGTATTTTGAAAGTTTTATTTTTTTTCCTGAAAGGTAGGTCTCAACAGTGAGGTTGTAAGAATTCAATAAACCATCTGCAAACAGATGTGCTGTCATCAAGGCTTTTTAATTGTATTTGTAAACCACAGGAAGAATAGGTTTAGCATAATTCTTAGGTGTTTCAGAAGTTTCAGAATGGTAAATGAACAATGCGTCAGTATAAAGTCACCAACTGGATTTGCCCTAAAAAGTGAGTGTCTTTTTTCCCAAACTTTGAAGCCAAAAATTACTCTTTCTAGATGTGACACTCATATGTGGCATCATACTCTAATAAGACTTCTTCATCACTATAGAAAATCTGCTTGTTTATTTTGGTGACTCATCAATTTTCTTGACTAGATATTTTGAAAACTTCCTAGATCTTCTGGATCATTTTTAATAGGATTTTCTGCTCCACGTTGAACCTTTATGCTATGGAGATAAGGTTTTAATAAAACTTTATGAGCCAACCCCAGATAGCTTCAAGCTTTTTCTCGGTATAGCTTCCCTTCTTCTCTTAGCCTTCAGAGAACTGAAGAAAGGGTCTTGTTCTGCTTTGGACTTTGCCTTAGACAATGTTGTGGCTACCTGATGCTCTATCCAGTTCACCAAACTTTCTCTAAATTAGCAACATTTACTTTACATTCATAACATGGCTAAATGTATGGTGCAAGAAGACAAGCTTTCAGCCTGTCTTAGCTTTTAATATGTCTTTCTCACTAAGTGTAATCATTTTTAGTTTTGAATTTAATGTGAGAAATGTGACTTTTTTCTTTTATTTTGGGCACTTAAGGCCATTGTAGAGTTATTAGTTGGCCTAATTCTAATATTGTTGTGTTTCAGAGAATAGGAAGACTCAAAGAGAAAGAGAAAGATGGGGAAATAGCTGGCTGTTGGAGTAGTGAGATCACAAAAATTATTTATTAGTTTGCATCTTTTATGGGCACCACAAAACAATTACAATGATAACATCAGAGATCAATGATCACTGATTACCATTATATATTTACGTCCTTGTTTGTTCTATCCTAAGTGTTGGAAAGATACATTTAAAAAATCATATCTGGGAAAAAAATCATATCTGGAAGGGCTGGCAGGTGACATGGTGATTGAGGTGCTGCACTCCCACATGGCATATCACGGTTCAAGTCCTGGACCTGGCAGCTTACTTTCTCACTCTCTCTTTCTCTCTGTCTGCCACTCTGGTCAAAATTGAAAAATAGTGAAAATAAATAAAAATTAAAAATAAATCTTAAAAAAATCATATTTGGAGATAAATATCTAAAAAACAGACCTAAAGAGTCTTCAAATACAAGCTGAGTCAGATATGAGATCCTAATTAAAAATTTTATATAAAAACAAAAAATGTGAATGAGTTAAAATAAGAAACAATGAGTTTAATTCCAAGGGTATTTCATGTATCTCAGCAGACATGAAATATAAAACAATTGTGCATTAAAAACACATCTTTGTTTATTGTGGCATTATTCACCATTGCTAAGATACGAAACCAACCCAAATTTCCATGAACTGGACTGGATTGTAGAGATATAAAGTGATTGAATACATAAAATTTTTAAAAGAATATGAAGAATAGATAAAATATAAGATAAATATGATATAAACCATAACTTCTAAAAATGAAAATTAAACAACTAATGGTTCAAGAAAATTATAGCTAATAATGATATATATTTTAAAATTACTAAAAGGGTATATTTTAATTTTTAATTCTTTTGTTTGTTTCTTTTTAGTTGTTTTTGAAGTAGGGTATGTGTGCTCACTGGGGAAAGATAGAGACAGGCACAGACAGAGACAATGAGAGGGAAAGTGAGAAATCTCCCTGCAATGAGGATGGCCACACTGCAATCTCTTCTCTGTTCTCTTCCCAGACTCTCTTCTACTTAAATATAACTTCAAAAACAACTGTACCTATCAGAATGCTACTACCAATCATTAAAACAAAAAAGTTATTCTTTTTAGAAAAATATACACCTTATAGCTATTTATTATATCTAATTTTCATTTTTATAGTAGTTCTCATTCCTCTTAGATATCTTTTACTACAAAACAAATCAACCCCAGGTCAGCTGGTGGCAATTATGAACAACTGCATAGTTTGAATCTTGATCCTGCAGATGTGAAACCATGCTGGGTGCATGCACACAATCTCGAGAGAGTAGAGGAAAAAGATAATGAAGAGTAGCCATCCCTTCCAGGGGTTCTTTCTCACTCTCCTTATCTCTCTTCCTGGCAAGTACATGCCCCCTTCAGTAAATTAAAAAAAAAAAAAATCCAGTATAACATGGTTAAATAAAAATAAGGTCACTACAAAGATAATTTCAGCAAGAGATAGGGAAAAACACAAGTAGACATATTTGCCTGATATATTCCTTGTAAATAATAGCAAGAATATCCAAAAAAGTGAAGTAAATCCCTTATCAGATAATTCACCGTAAGCTGCCCTCACTGGGTATATGAACCATGTCCGTAGATTGTCTTATGTGGCTATGACTCAAAGGTGTAACACAGACGAAGTATGTGATTATTGGCTTACAGAGTAATTATTAGCAACTTGGTGGAATAATATAGTAAGCAAGAAATCTTATCTTGACGTGATATTTGAATATGCACCTTCTCCCACGGATTTCAAGTTCAGTAGAATAAAATTCAATCTCTAGCCTTCAATATTATGGTTTTCATTTTTGTAGGTACCTCAGGACATTATGAAATATTTTCCTCCAGGCAGTATCCAAAGGTGTGGCGCTGCAGGTGTTCAAAGGACCTTGGGGATCTGACATCTTCCTCTGTGTGATCCTAATGATGATTCTGTCTTCTCTTGCGCTCCTCTTCTCTGTAGACTGCCTTCACTTGTAATGATTGCAGTTTTACACAGAGAATTCAGCTTTTTTATTTCTTCAAGGTGCATAATTACTTCACTGCCAGCCAATTTTTATTGCTGGGTAAGGAAGAAGGAATTTCTTTTAAAACACCTGCATACTTTTCCCTTTGCTTTCATATTGGCCAGCTAAGACCAAAACCATAAAAAATGAAACACCCATAAAAGCCACACATTCCAAAATTTCAACTTTCTTTCATTTTCCTCCAAACTTTCAGGATCATCTAATCTAAGTTTAAATATGTAAGAAGTATGTCTTCAACGAGCTTTTTTGCAACCTAAAAAGTATTGTCATAATCCTACTCAGACAGGGAAATCTATATTGCAGCTTTCCTGTGTTTATTAAACCTCCCAGATCTACAAGTCAAAGTATATTCATACAATATTCTGTCTTCAGTACCAATTTCTATATGATTCTGGACTCTGGTTGTCACACATATGACAGTCATAAAAATTAAATCAGTTCATAAATGAAGGGACTGTACTCTTCATTGCCTCCAGCCTTATGTACCAAAGAATACAGAGGTGTAAATAACAGAATTAAGTGCTTTTTCCATTCCTTTTCTTTTCTTCTTTACCCTCTCATCCCCCCCAACTCTTCTCCTTTTCCCTCTCTCAGCTTTGCTTCCATTTCTCAATTGGTTTCACTTTCTCACAGTTTAATGAACTTTACTCACTTGACTTTGAAATGTGTCCATCAAAAGGACTGAGTTTTATATCATTTCGACTTAGTACATCAGGTCCTGATATTACCATCATTATATTCAATTAGAGGGATTAGTTTTAGTTAGTCCTGCTTCATATTAAGTTCCTCCTCTTTCTAGCATGGAGAATGGTGTACTGTTATCAGACCTGGCACATGTGTCCATCTTGAAGTTTCTATGAATGACATAACATGTTAAAAAGAGGGCTAGTTCGTAAAGAAGGTATACTGGACGTGTATGTTTGTTCCTAACAAAAGGTAACTTAAAATGCAACATAAAAATTCACAAAGGAGTTAACACAGATTTCCAATAAGCAAACAATTTCTAATCTTATGTATAATTCAGATAGTAATTATAACAACACATTATCTTCTTATTCTGTTAACATTATAAATATCTTTGTAGATAGAAATAAAAAGTAGTACAATAATTTAAGAAAAACTTTCATATTTTGATTATGTAAAATAAAAAATATTTAATTTATTTAGAAAATTTGAAAATATATCATTACTAGTGTTCATTATTATGATTAAGCCAAATGTATATTTTCATTAATTTACCCAAAAGAGAAAAATCATTAATATGCAATAGATTTATTTTATTTGCTTATTTATTCTTTGAGAGAAATTTTTGCTGTAGAGTTCATGTACTCACCAGAGAGACAGAGAGACAGAAAGTGACAAATCACCCCCAAGGGAAGATGGCCATGCCTCAATCTCTTCTCCTCCATTCTCCCCTTGGGACTTTAGGAACAAACTCACACATACTTAGTGTGAGTTCCAAGCTGCCAGGTCTGGGACTTGAACTGTAGTCAACTATGTCAGAGTCCAGCAATGGAACCATTTATGCAATCTGCTGAGCCCAATACACAGTAGACTTATATAGACTATTGTTCATGCTAGAGTTATCTATATTAATAAATTGAAGATACTTTGAAAATTCAAGCCTAAAATACATTAAGAATGCATAGATGTGTTATAGTAAAAATAATTTTAAGAATGAATTTACTAAAATTATCTTTAAAAAAAGCA
Organism: Tupaia tana; assembly: GCA_026018925.1. Lineage (NCBI taxonomy): Eukaryota > Metazoa > Chordata > Mammalia > Scandentia > Tupaiidae > Tupaia > Tupaia tana. Next base: position 99,484,400 of record JAKSZU010000002.1, on the reverse strand, counting down.
TTATACAACTCTGTGTGTGTGTGTACATATATATATATAAATCTTTCTCTCCACTCTGTCTCTCTGTTTCTCTCTAGCAAGAGTACACACCCCCTGACAATAAAATCAATTAATTAATTTAATTAATGCAGAAAATAGAAGTCAAAATGTATGAATAGAAATCATGAAGAGTTATCTTTTTTTTTTTTTTTTTTTTTTTTTTTTTTTTTTTTTTTTTTTTTTTTTTTTTTTTTTTTTTAGGTTTGCCTGAGTGCACAAGCACTTGCTGGAGAGGAATAGAGGGAAAGGGAGAGAAAGTGCACCCCCAGGGAGAATGGTCATCCCATAATTCCTTCCCCATTTGTCCTCCTTTCAGTATTTTAAGCATGCACGTACATGTACCCAGTGTGTTTCTCAAGCCAACAGGTCTGGGGCTTGAACCATGCATTTGGTCATATCTGATTCAGCTCCCTTAACCACCATGCCATGGGCTGGGCCCATTCATAAATAATAATATACATACATATTTATGACAAGTGAAAAAATAATTAGGGGATCAAAGTAAAGACCCAAATCAAGAATGATGCAGATATTAAACAAACCCTGGTAGTATTTGTTTAATAAATTTTCAAAAATTTTGAAGTACATGATAAAATGTTTGATTATAATATTTAGACATTTCAAAGATAAAAATAATATTAATGTTATACATTTTAAATTACATGCTACTTATACATCATAGTGTATAAAAAATACAGAAAATAAGTATATGGATAAAAATCTCTACTAAGATAGATGAGTAAAATTCAAATAAAACATACAAAATCCATGTAAAAATTGCAAAATAATAATATAATGGCTAAAACACCAAAAATAATATTGAGATGACACTCGTGTCTTCAAAATAAAAATTGGAGTCTGTAACTTGATGTGTTCCATTTATTGACTAAACGGTTAAACTCAATTGCTCATTTAGAACAGATAAAAAACAAATTAAAAATTCATATTTACTGTTGTCTTGAAAAATAATTATCTTATGGGCCAGGTTTTGGTGCACAGGAATGCAACTACCCTCCTGAGATGGAAAAATTGCTGGGTTTGCATCCTGAGAGCTCACTGAGCCTGCTGGGCATGTGACCCAGGCTTGCTGAGACGGGGTGTAGATCATTGTGTAAAATTATCCTGGGGGTACCTTTCTCTCTCTTTCTCTCTCTTTGACTCTCTGATTATCTCTTTCTCCCATGTAAGAAATACACTTTTTAAATAATAATGATTTTAGTTTACAAAATTAAGAATTTAAATATGTGTTTTCCATGATGAAAACTATTGAAAAACCCAGTACTAGAATTACGCTTAAATTGAAGTAGCTAGCCTTGGGACTAGCAGATGGCATAATGATTATGTTGCTGAACTCCCATGTAGTCGACTAAAGTTTGAGTCCCATACCTGGCGCCTTAAAACTCACACCAGGCACATGCATGTGCATGCCAAAATCCCAAGAGGAGAATGGAAGAGAAGGGATTGCTACAAGGCCATCCCCAGTAGGGGGAGGGGCTGACTTCTCGTTTTCTGTCTCTGTTTCCTGTGAGTACATGCACCCTATAGCAAAAAATTTCTCTAAAAAAAAGTAGTTAGCCTTAGATGCACTGACAGTACAAATATCCCTACTCTTACTTTTATAACATCATTCTTTTATAGTTTTAATTTCTGAATTCTAAAACATAGAAAGAAATAGACAATTTTTTTTTCATTTTGAGTAATTAGATTTTATAATGGGGAAATATGAGATATAAAGCCGATAAGAAATTTCAGTAAAGTAACTATTACAAAATAAATACACAAAATCAACAGCATTTCAATAAGGTGATACCCCATCATAAAAAAAAAAAAAAAGAAAAAAAGTGTGACTTCAATTTATTACAAAAGCATTTTGAGCCTTATAACCAAAAAGCACACATAGCCAAGATGTTAATAGTATGTAATTTTCAGGGGAATATCACATTTCTTCTTTCTAAACATTTATTTTTATTTTTTTTACTGAGGATTTTGCAATGTTTTTATGTTTCACATGTATATTTTTTGAAAAGTAATTAAATAAAAATTATCTTTCTAATGTGTTAGATCTGATTAAAGATTTGTTTATAATAAATGCAAGTACCTTAATTCAAATGTCACATTGGACATTATTGCTTTGAACAATTAAAATGAAGCTTTGCAAAATTTGATCAGTTAGTAGATTTTAAAGGTTATTAAAATGTACAAAATTATTATTAACAGAGATATTTACTCATATAAAATAAATATTTATTTTATTTACCTAATAATATACTGGAATTGTGTTTGTGAAACACTAGATTAATACACATAAGCTAGAAGTATGGAACAGCTCTGTTGTGTGGTCGTAAATTCATCTCCTTTAGAGAAGTAATCATCTCTCAAGTAAGCCAACGAGTGTGAATACTTTAAATTCAATGGATATTCGCTGAACAAAAAATCCTACAATTCTGGTATTTTTTGGATTTATGCATTTAATTATACATAAGTCAAGATATGGAGTAACTACTGTTAGCTAAGTCAATAATCAATATTTATCTATAACATGTCTGATCCGGGGGCCCAGTGGTTGTGTGGTGGCTGAGTCATCAGATTTCCACATGGCTAACCATGGCTCAAGTCCCAGACATGGTGGTTTGTTTTCTCACTTTCCCTCTCTTTCTCTCCATGTCTCTCTGGTCAGATTAAAATAATAATAAATACAATTTAATAAATATTTCTTTAAAAAAGTCTGATCTGATATTCAAAACATTAATAAGAATATGAAATAATTTATCTAATAAATCGGTTTTTATTTTGTATTTTAAAATATATTCTGTACAATTAATAATAATAAATATTAATTAGATTGAATCTGCATGCATTAGGGCAAACAACTTAAAAATGAGTTATTTTATAATTATCTATGTATTTATTCAACAAATATTCATTTACCAGGAGTTTAGGCTCTATTATAATCTTTAGTAATAAACAATCTATCCTATAGCATAAATTATATAATTTGGGATACTTAACTATTAATATATAGTTAATTATTTTAATTTTTTTTAAAAAAATTTACTTAGGGGCCAGCAGTTAGCGTAATGGCTATGTCGCTGGACTCCCATATGGTCGACGGTGGTTCAAGTCCTGGACCCGGTGGCTTAAACTCACACCAGGCACATGTGTGTGTGTGCCCCAAATCCCAAGAGGAGAATGGAGGAGAAGGGATTACGGTATGGTCATTCCCCCCCCGGGGGGGGGGATGATTTCTCATTTTCTGTTTCTCTGTCTCTCTGTCTTTCTGGAGAATGCATGCGCCCTGTAGCAAAAGCCTCTCCAAAAAAATTATATTTAAGTATTTATATACCCAGCTATAGCCATAAAACATTCCTGTTGTTCAGGAAACTTAAAAAGCTAAAATTCAGTAAATGATACTTTTTAATAACACATTGTAGAATCAAGATATCTTTTTAAGTGTGTTAAAATTATTGTAATATATTTTATTTAGTCTAAGACATATCTGTTAGTAAAAATTTATATAAATTTAACATATTTAGATCTACCTCTCTTCTATTTCTTTATCTATGTATCATCTATTTATATATCTCATTATTATTTCTTAAAGAACAAAATTGTTATAAATTATAGTTTAACCCAACATAGTAATAAAACATGACTTACTAAACTGCTTATTTCTTAGGTACAAACTATTCATTTTTTACCTAAATATAGATTAAGAATAAAATATCTCTAGTGAATACCCTGTATAAAGCAGATGATCTATGGCTAGCCACATCTTATATAAGGTTAATAAAATTCACAGCACATGCTTTAAAGCACAGCAACTCTTTCCAAGCATGTTAGAATATGCTTCAATAGTATATTTACATATTATAGATCCATTATTTATGAATTCATCATAAAATACATCTGAAAAAATCAGCATGTATGAAATTCTTTATAAACATCACTATCAATCTGGTTAAATGTTTATTTTATATTACTGAAGGGTAAATGGCATACATAATGCTTGACATCAAAATCCTTTTCCATCTAAACCATGTGTAGGAGTAGAAAGTTGATAATACTCTACTTTTAAATTTTTTTGGAAAAGAGTTAAAACTGTCTTAAGAATACATAAAATACATTTAATATTACTGGTGGGTTTGAGTTGTTTGTCTGGCAACAGAACTTTACAGCCAAATTTAAAAATCTTTAAATGAAATGGAAATTTAAAAACCCACAACTGTTGTAGTCAAATTATAAAAGATGTTGAATTCAAAATATAACTTTTATAAAGCGTGTAAGTGAAGTTATTTTGATGCAATCTGAATGTTCAAATCTGGCTAATGTTTTGGTATTGCTTCATATATATATATTTTATATATATATTTTATAATATATATATATTTTTATTTTATATATATATATATATATATATATATATATATATATATATAAATAAAATTCAGGGGAAGAGTCTTGAAATATCCTGAATTTAATTTTCTGATCTAGTTTTCCAGTCGTTCCTCTATATTTGTATCTAGTATCTTTCTTTTCACCATTTGTCGCTTAAATCAAACCAAATAAACACAGTCAGCCACAGTGATGCAGGTGGTAGGCACCTCTGTGCAATACTGGAACCAAAAGGGAAGCCCTTGAGTTCTGATTCCAGGTCAACCTTCACTCTGGCTTACAGGAGGACCAGGGGGAGAATTGCAGTGTGTCAAGTGCCTGTTGGGGGTCTCTCTCTCTGTTTCTCTCTCATGAAATAATAAACTTTAAGAAAAAAGGTTCGGGACCAGCAGTTGGCATAATGGCTATGTCGCTGGATCCCCATGTACCTGACACCAGTTCAAGTCCCAGACCTGGTGGCTTAAACTCATGCCACGCAAATGTGCGTGCATGCCCAAAATCCTGAGAGGAGAATGGAAGACAAGGGATTGCAGCATGGCCATCGAGCCATGGGGTGATTTCTTGCTTTCTGTCTCTGTCTTTCTGACCAAGCACACATGCCCTATAACAAAAACCTCTCCTCTCTCCTAAAATAATATATATATATATATATATATATATATATATATATATATATATAAACACACATATAAAAATAAAAAAGAAAGAAAAAATAAAAATGTTTTATCCTCTGTTCACTTCAATGTTCGTCCAACTTCTTTATTTGATCATTACCTTATAGTCTCAATATATTTTACTGTCTTCGAATGACCCAGTTAGTATTTTCAGGAGAGAGCATTTGTACATACTGTTTTTTTCTTCCTTCTGATTATTGTAGACCACCTAACCCTTGGGTCCATTGGTCTATGGAGAGATTGAGAATCCTCGTGCCAACTCTGCATATTATTTCTCTTTAGTAAGTGAAAAAATCAAGATGATTGGATTGTCTTTTCATTTTAATGAAATCTCAATGTAAGAAATTGAAACTGAGATGGCGTTTTGTCCACTGTAAAACCTGAAAAAGATCTTTTACAAACTCTTTCCTGGGGTACATCCCTAGTGTTCTGTATTATTTTTTTTTCATTCTAGTGAAGATATGAAAATTAACAGAATCATATTCAAAGCATGTGGATAAAGCAATGCCTTATTTTTTTATAAGTTTGTTGGTGTAAAGTAGTGGACATTGCATTATGATAGGATAATAAAGAAAGACTAATGGGACAAAGATAATGTATGTAAAATTTATTCCAGTCAAATAAAGGTTCACATAGCTTTTGCAAGGGTTTGGAAAAATCTGTGGGAGAATGAGTCATGGCATAGAGAAGCACGGCACACAGTCGGGACGAACTCCAAAATCCCCATGAGATAGTAATGGGAGCCAAACTCAGCAAAACAGCATTATTAGTCAAATAATGTTCAGTGATTTGTCTATCTTTTTTATTTTATATAGTTTTATAATTTTTCATAAATTTTAATTGACTCTATAATTTTTTTAGGTTCTTGTCAGAGGGTATGTGCAATCACTGGAGAGAGGCAAAGAGAGAGCAGAAGTGGAAAATTACCCCCAGCCATGCCATAATACCTTCTGCTCTATTCTCTTCTCAGGATTTTTTGCATGCATGCACATGTGTCTGCCTTGATTTTCAGGCTGCCAGGTCTAGGACTTGAACCATGGTCAGCTATTTGGGAGTCTAACACCTTAACCACCATGCCACCTGCTGGCTCCTGGTTCCATGATTTTTAAAGTGTTAAGCTTTAGAAGTTGAATCTTGTTTTTATTCTTTTTCATACTTTAATGGTACTGCCATAAAATATTTTACATAAAGAAAGAATTTTTAAGTAATTATATTTTGGGAATATTTATTTGTGGAATCTATTTTAGACTTAAATTAACTAAATATACTTTATTTCGCTGGAGATTTCTAAAATGACTAGTGAGTTTTCAAGGATAAGGGATGCAACCAGCAAAATGGGTAAATTCTTTGTTAAAATTTTCTTCTTTAGAACTTTCAACAATCTTTCTTATTTGTCAGGAGTTATTTCTAATTCTCAGGTTCTACCTAAGTCCCACTTATCCCTGCCTACTTCATGTTAGCAAAATTGTGTACTTTGCCAATACAACAGAGAACAACAGACAGCCTCTCTTTGTTTTCACCCCCATTCTCCAAACTAAATATGTCTCCCCATTCTCTTTCCCCCTATAGTCATGGTACATGTAAACCCCATATAGAATATTGTACTATGCATATATCAACAATATCATGTTGAAAAGGGATGGTAGTAATGACCCTTGAGTCCTGATGGTATAATTCTCACTCAGCTATATATGAGTGAAATGTTGAGGTCTCCAATCTTACTCTACTTAATATATGCTCAAATAAAGTAAAATTTGTATATCCAAGACATCATTCAAAGTTTACTTTGCCATAACATACTTTGCCATTTGTTTTAAGAAACAAATATTATATGTCTGTGTTTAGTTTTCCATTGCTGCTGAAACAAATTATCACAAGTTGAGCATCTTAAAACAACTCCCACTTACCATCTCACAGGCTTTGAAGTCACAAGTCTGGACACAGCATGGCCCAGCTGGCTCCTTTACTCCGGATTTCACAGGACCTAAATTAAAATGTTGGCAAGACTATGTTTCTGGAAAATATTGAGGTGAATCTCCCTCCAAGATCGTCCAGGTTAATGATCAAATCCAGTTCCTCACAATTGTGGGACTTAGATCTGCTTCCTCTCGGGCTGTCAGCAAAGGGCATCTCTGCTCTTCTAAGGAATGCCCTTACTTACCCATGCTGTCCATATGACCTCTGAAAGGTGTGTCACATTCTTCTAGAACTTTGACTCTCTAAGACTTCCTATGCTACAACTCCCTGGAAGATTCTCCTGCCTTCTTCTTTTGCTCTTATGTACCCATGTAACTACATTGGGTTCCCCTGCATAACCCATAGTAATTTTCCCATTTTTAAGATCAGATGATTAGTTGCCTTAATTATATCTGCCAAGTCAATTATTTTAATAGTATTAGCTAGATTTGTATTTGAACGAATTACCCAGGACAGAAATCTTGAGGCATTATCTTTATAAATTCTACCATTCCACATTGCTCTGTTCCTCCATATAGTCAAAAATTTTAGAACAATAGATATAATGATAATAACTATGTTAGATGTCTATAAACTCCATATAGACTCAGTCTAAAGTAATCTTTTCTTCATTTAGTAAATAATTGCTAAACACCTATCCTATAATAGGCACTACTGTGATTGGCATTGGTGATAGTGTGATCATAATCTAGTATTTGCAGTTTTTGGAGTTCACAGTCTATTATTTAACAAGCAAATGTATGTTGAACAAATAATAATATTTTGTAAAATGAATGAATGGGGCAAGACCTAGTAGTCACATATAGTCATTCTGAGTAAACTGAATTACTAGTGAACTCATTTACTTAATGCAGTCAATAAATGCATTTCCTTCCTTTTTTTTAATTTAAGTTTTTGCTATAGGGTGTGTACACTTGCTGAAGAGAGAGAGAGAGAGAGAGAGAGAGAGAGAGAGAGAGAGAGAGAGAGAAAGAGAAAGTGAGAAATCAGCCCCCAGAGGCGGATGGCCATACGTCAACTCCTCCTCCATTCTCTTCTAGGAATTTGGGGCATGCATGTACAGTTACCCAGCATGATTTTCAAGCTGCTATAAGGTCTGGAACTCAAATGACAGAGTTGGCCATGTGAGATCCAGCTGCACTAACTAACTTCCATTCCACCTGTTGGCCTCACATTCCCTCTTTAAATCTCTTCAAACTTATTTGGTTCTTTTCCAGAACTTGTGCAGTTTATTTCTCCTGATGCATCATTTTTGATCATCAGTTCTTACTCATGCAAAACTTTTAATATGCTGCACTCTTTATAGCTATCTGAGTGTACATTGTCTTCACTCTTATCTCTGCTCACATAGTGGAGTCTAGGGCCAGTTTTCCTGTTAGTACCTTAACTAGCCATTCCCAAACTCTTCAGATTTTATTCTTCTTCCATTTTATTTCACCCGTAGCTTGTTTCACATAATTATGACATAACACACAGAATATTTTTTAAAATATTCTGCAAGATATTTACTTAAAGGTGGGGACTATATATTGTTTTTCTGAATAGCACAGAAGGTAGAGACTAGCCTAAAAAAGGTTGTCAATGAATTATGAACTTAAAAGAAAACAGAAAAGGTAAGAGCAAGAAGAAAGAGGAGAAAAGACAACAATAAGAAAATAAAAGAACAAAAAGTGGAAGGAGGGAAGGAATCATGGGAGAAGAGAGAATTACAAGAAACATAGTACATTGGATTCTGCATCATTATAGCCTTATTATGTGCTCAGTTCATACACAACCCCTCTCATAGTTTGATTTATAAAAATAGCATGCCTATTTTTGAAAATAGACCTCATTTAAACAAATTTCATCAGAGAGTGCAGGCATTTTCTGAAGAAAAATTTTATCTAAACTAATTAGAGAGAAAGTAAGAAAGTACTACCCATTGGGAATAGTTATATTGCAATCCCTTCTTCATTTCTCCCTCTTTTGGGTTTTTGAGCACAAATCCATATGTGCCTGGCATATTTTCAATCCTCCAGGTATAGGATTTGAACCAAGGAGTCAATCAAATGGGATCCACCCATTTAACCACTCTGCTTCCAGCTTACCTCACTGCATATTTTAAATAATTTTACAGGTGTATATCATTGGTGAAAATTATTTAATATCAGTAAAAAATATTTCAGACTGCTCTACTACTATATGTACTTCTTTAAAAGTTTACTTTAGCCACCACTTATTAATTAGTGATAGGCATAAGATTTGAAGATTATTAAAAAGAACCTACTGAGGGAATTTTTTTTTTTTTTTTTTTTTTTGGAGAGGTTTTTGCTATAGGGCACGTGCGCTCGCCAGACAGACAGAGAGAGACAGAGAGATAGAAAGCAGGAAATCACCCCCCAGGGGGGATGGCCACGCCGCAATCCCTTCTCCTCCATTCTCCTCTCAGGATCTTGGGCACGCACGCACACGCGCCCGGCGTGAGTTTAAGCCGCCGGGTCCGGGACTCGAACCGCGGTCGACTACGTGGGAGTCCAGCGACATAGCCATTACGCTAACTGCTGGTCCCCTGAGGGAAATTTTAATCCATATTTTTTTTTTTTACTTAATCAGAAAAATAGTAGAACTGGTATAGAACTCATGTATGAAGTATTTTATTTTATTATTATATTGGTATGTTTTAGTTTTCCTTATCTTTCAAATTACATTGACTACATCTATCTATATCTATCTATCTATCTATTTATCTATACTTTGATTGATTGATTGATTTTGCTGGAGTGTGCTTATGCTGACTGAGAAGAGAGAGAGAATGTGAGAGAGAGGGAGGAAGTGAGAAAGCTCTCTACATGAAAGATCGTTATGCTGCCATCACTTGTCCTTCATTTCTCCCCTTTTTTTGGGAATTTTGGCCATGCATGCACATATGCCTGGCATGTACATGTTCCAGTTTCTGGGTCAAGGACTCAAACCATATAGTCAGTATGTGGAATCCAACCATCTTAACCACCACACCACTGGATGATATATCTAACATTTTTTTTTAACTATCCTTATGTTAACTCTGGTTATTTTTGTTACATAGAGTTACTAATTTCCAAAAAAATAAAAAATAAAAAACACAAAAAAATCCTCACAAAACTTGTCTATAATTGCCATCAATTAAGATATCATTATTTCTAGCTTTTTAAACCTTATAGATTGTAGCCTTTATGAAATTTCACTTTTTCACTTTGATTATGTACTGATTGGTAGAAAAATTACAAACTGAGTGAAATAAACAACTTTGAAATAGAGGACATGCCTTTAACCTCTAGGAATCTGTTTCCATATGATTCTGCCATTAGTTGTGACATTTTGTTGAACACCATACTTTATGACTTCCGAAGCATAGTCACCTCAGTGCCTCTCATATTTGCCTGTAAATAGTGTTCTGTTTCACTTTTACTCCTTCATTATATTTCCAATTTTCAAAATTTGTTATTAAAAAATTCAAGGGCACAATTTGAAAATGAGATTATCCAAATCCATTATCTCTGCTTTTACAAAGCAAAAGTACAGACTGTTTCATGCCCCATTAGCAGGTTAGTTTGTAATGTTTCACATTTATCATTGAGACACCATTAAAATCCAGCATCAGATATACCCTGGATGGCCCCTAGCATCTCCTCTTCTTAGTTTGAATTACAGTTAATGATATTTGTGTGTGTAAGGATTTCCCTTTAAACTTGAGTAAATTAAAAGTAAATAAAGAGCCCAGACCCGGTAGTACAGGATTAGGGTTATACTGTGTGATGCTGGAGTCACGTAGGAGGCCATGGGTCCAGACCCTGGGTTGTTCTGAACATTCCTGCTATACCTGGAGGTACGCCTCTGATCGTGACTCACTGGAAGGCTGGGAGGAACATCACCACGTGGTGACACCTGTCAAGGTTTCCTTTCTGTCTCTCTCTCTTCCTCTCTCTCATATGAAATAATCTTTTTTAAAAAAGTAAAGCCCAGAGGATAAAAGTAAGAATTATTCTATAGAAAACAAGAGACAGTGACTAAATAATTAAGAAATGTAGAGACCAGCAGATGGTGTAATGGCTACGTCACTGGATTCACATGTAGTTGACTCTAGTTTGAGTCCTGGACCCAGTGGCTTAAACACGAGCTGGGCGTGTGTGCGTGCATGCCTAAGATCCCAAGAGGAGAATGGAGGAGAAGGGATTGCGGCGTGGCCATCCCCCCTGAGGGGCAATTTCTCACTTTCTATCTCTCTGTCTCCCTCCTTCTCTTGCACATGCCCTATAGCAAAAAACCTCTCCAAAAAGAAAAAAAAAAAATGACTTCACTTACTTTGTGCACAACAACCACTACTTTTAATCTTCACTGATTTTATTTCTTCAAACGTTTGGTACTTCTACATTCAAATCCTTATTTTTAAAATCACTATCAGTTAGTCATCATGCTTTTCTTGGATCTACTGTTATCTTTGGAAAACCTTTGACTCTTAGGAAAAAATTTTTAAAAACAAAACAACAAAATACAAACAAAAAACCAGTGGAAACTCTTTTAAAAAATTCCCCACTGTTGACTTTGTGATGATCTCAAACCAATGATTAAAACAAGAAATGAGTCAATGTATGACTCAATGTAATATATTCCTAACATCAATTCTCTATTTCTTCACATCTATTTTTGGTGAATGAAAGTAACCTTGACTTGAGTATTCTTAGTTCTGACATTTTCATTCTCTCTTTTGTACCACCATCCATTGCACCCACTTCACCCCACTTTACATAAAACTCATTTATAGTTGCAGGAAAAAAGGGCAGACTTTCATGGGGTACTGAAAATTAGGATCATATTTCATCTAAGATGGAAATATGAAAATAAAGACCTTTCAATGAGAACTCTACAAACTCAAAATTAAACTCTGAGTCCCTCCACATAATTAAGTGGGAAAGATCCAACTAAGAAGAGCCAGAGCTTATATATCAACAGAACAGTAGAATATCCACATGGAAACAATGGTTCTACCCATCCAAACCTATTATTATGCCTATAATGCAAGCCCAAAATTGAATTCCAAAAATCAATGTTACTGTAAGATGACACTGACTAAATTTTCAGGGAGTTAGGTTTGACCAGGAGGAACAGACTAAAGAGCATGATCTCCCTGATTATAGCCTGGGCTCTGATGGTGCCAGATTCCACATGGGAGTTAGTGCCATCTCCTCTTGGTACCTCTATGTAGTGAAAGACATTTATGTTCAAAAAGAATAATGTGGAAAAGGTAACAAGTATTCTCATAGCAGAGGAAGAAAGTATGGCTTATAGAAACCATGTGCTAAAGGCTTGAAAAGATGATGTTGATGAAGAGTCCAGATCTAAGATGAGCTGCAGTCAATGTGGGAGTGGCTCTCAGAAGAAGATAACACAAAAAATTATTCCTCTGATGCTATAAATAATAATGAGGTCTAGGCCCACTGAAACATTGGGAGATGTGGGACTTTTGATGATGTATGCCAGACATGGAGCTGAATTAGAGTATTATTTAATATTGCTTATTTCCTTGTTCATTTGCTAGAGATGTCTCTGGATCCACTGGGTCTGGTGTAGTTCAGAATTTAGTGATATGCAAAAGAAGAATTATTTTTGAAAGGAGAAGGATGAATTTGAATCTTAATCCAAGAAAATGTAAATGACAAAATAATACAATGATATATTAATTGCTTATATCATCATTGTAACTATAGTTTTTTACTAGAAGTCAGAGTTTTTTGATGACTAGGGTAATGTTCTTGGAGTAGCGAGATTAAGCATCATGAAGCTTCCGATTATTCTTGCATTTTGTAAGAACCTAGCTTATATAAAGAGAAGATTGTTAACATGCTGTCAACAGATGAGAATTTAGCAGTTTTGTGAACATTATCGGCAAATAAAAAACATTAGTTGTAAAAACTAGTTTTTTTCCCACTAAACCCTATTCCTTTTATTTATAAACACAAAGACAATTCTCAACAGTACAAACAGTACTTGTGACTCTGTTACCAATATGAAGTTAATTTATATCACATAATTGTTGTAGATATATCAAAATTCTTTTGATGGTTATTGTTGAATCAGACTTTAACTTGAACAAAATGGAGACCCAAAGCTGCATAGTATTTCATTAAACATTCCTATTAAACTTGTATGTTAATCATTGACTTGGAGGGTGACTTCTATCCATCTGAAACTCTTGGAAGATTGATTGGTTACAAAATATGAAAATTTCTTCAGAACATCGATTAGCTATAAACTTTATATTACTGGTATACAAGTACATCCAATGGTGAGCCTCCAGGAATGCTAATGAAATTTTTCCTTAGTGTAAACTATTGATAGCTTGTCTTTTGAAGAATATCAAGAGTGACTTTCATTTGAAACAGAGGCATTGGCATTAGTAGAATTTTTTCCTGATTTTTTTTTTTTTTTTTTGTCTTTAGCGCACAAGCCCAACAATTACTTTGTTTCTGTTCTAGGACATAAGTTTGAAAGAACGTTATTAAAGCCACCCGTATAACCATCATGTTTGTTAATGTGCCAATGAAGATAGATATAATAATATCACGAATGTGTTTATAATATTTTGATAATATATCTCTCTCTATCTATATGTGTGTGTGTGTGTGTAGTGTTTCTATTTTTAAAATATATGCATAGCATTATTCTGAGAAGGGATCTACAGGTATCATTAGAGTGCCAAAGGAGTTTATGGCTCAAAAAAAATCTTTTAAGCTGGGAAGACCATGAGTCTTGTAAGCAACAGAAGTCTAGGCAGTGTCCTGGGAGATGCCAAGTACTCAGACCATGCTGGCTCAATGAGAAACTCAAGAAAATGGCATGTCAGTCATGAAATGGTCTCAGATTCACCATAAAGTCTTATGTCCCCAGAATGCCCCAAACCAAACAGGGCCACTACACCTAAAGGAACAAGAAGCAAAAAATATGGGTATCTCAGGTCAGACTAAAGTACATAATGGAATATGACCAATATGCAGTTCAGTAAAATGGAAACCTTGCAATATTATTGAGATGACCATGTCCGAAAACGTCTACATTTAGAACATCTATGATCTTGATGCATTAAAAACAGGTAAAGACATAAGTTGATTTAAACAAGATGTATACAAAATTTATTTAGCAAGCCTATATTTGGGAACCAACATACAGAATTACTACACATCATGTCTCTAAAAGAAAATCTAGACCTTCTTACATAATTACCTTAATTTCTATATTTACAAATTACATTTATTCGAAGATCACTAGTTCAACCAAAAGAAACTTTCGTAAAGCATGGAACTTTGTATAAAACCTGTAAGCTTTTGGTTTTATTGAGCTTTCTGTTTGTGTGTGTGTGTGTGTGTGTGTGTGTGTGTGTAAACACACACACACATGTCTGTGCACTATTCTCTAGCGAACAATTTATTTCATATGTTGAGACCCATGCTGGGACCATCAGTTGGCATAATGGTTATGTCTCTGGACTCCCATGTAGTCGACTGTGGTTTGAGTCCTGGATCTGGTGACTTAAACTCACACCAGGCACATGTGTGTATGCATGACCAAGATCCCAGAAGGAGAATGGAGGAGAAGGGATTGTAGCATAGTCATTCCGCCTTGGGGTGATTTTTCACTTTCTGTCTTTCTGTCGCTCTCTGTCTTTCTGGCAAGTGCACATGCCCTACAGCAAAAACCTCTCCCCCCACCAAAAAAAAAAAAAAAAGAGGGAGACCCAGCTTATCCAAACTTAAGTGCTAGTTATTGGTCTTATGGAAGATTAATAAATTATTTCACTTAGTTTTTACCCTGCAGGAAAGACAAATTTTCCTTTTTTATTATCTGTGGTTATCCTCTACTGTGCAATAGATAAAAATCAAAAGGTTTTGGTTCACTCTCTCAGGTGCTTTGAATTCTTCTAAAGCTGTTATTCCACTGTAGGACACGGTGTCAGCACATTTACTAGAATTTGCTTTGGGCTCATACAGGAGAGGCTTTAATTTTTTCAGTCATCTGTTTTCCCTCCTCAGTAAACGTTAATAAGAAATATATTCTGATTTTTAGTTTGTTATTTTCTTTTCTGAGTTAGAATTTTCCTTGTTTCAAATAGCTTGGGTACTGAAAAATGTCACTTAAACCTGCTAAATATCAACACAATTAACAAGGAGGAAGTATTTTACTAGCGTATTTCATGGTTTACGTATGGAAGAATATTACAGACAGTCTAAAAGCATAGATCAAGTTCCATTCCAGAGGAAATTCTTGTTTAACCCCAGGCAAAAACAAGCTGTGTTATTTTGATTCATAGACCAAAGATGAAAATGTATTACCATGAACATGCGTATATGTAGAGGCTCAGATGTAATAGCTGACAAGGTGAACTTGTACACAGGAAGAATGGGAGAACGGATTTTGAACAGTTGACAACTGTCACAATATGTAAAGATTCGCACTCGAGTTATATATCGGGTTTGCTTTGAAAACTTCCTATTTTAACACAGGTTGTATGTACTGCTCATCAGATTTTAAGTTTTCTTCTGTAATTGTGACAATTATTTTTTAATTAATTATTTAATTGTTAATTGAAATGACTAATAACATTGTTTAACTGTATAATTTATAAAGAAAGCATTCTAAGACAGGCAGACTTTTATGAGTTAAATGTTTACTTTCTCACATTCATGTAAGTTTAAGTATAGAAAAGAGATATACTGAATGCACAGTGTATGTGACAATGCATTAGAAACACTGACAACTTTGAAGTTTAAATGGCGCATAATTTGAAAAACTGTATGTATAGTTCTTTTAAAAATGTGTTTCTTTCTCTAACAGCTGAGAAATTCAAACGTCTTATTTAAAAATTTCATGTGTCAATTGTAGTGACTGCTCACATTACTAGCTTTTTAATAATTTTGAACTTTTATTTTAAAATATTTTAAATGCAATGTGTGCAAAAAGATGAATATAGTTAATAATATGTTATTGTACACATGAAATTTGATGAGAGAGTAGATGTTAAATATTCACCTTACATGCACGAAAAAGTGGTAACTTTGTGAAGTCATGTATATACTAATTAGCTTTATTGTGGTCATTATGTCATAACATAGATATGTATGAAAACATCATTTTGTACACCTTAAATATACACAATTTTTGTCAAGTAGCCTCAATGTAGTTTAAAAAAAGTAAAAACAGACATAAAATAAGGTAATATATTGAATCTATTATAAATTGTTAGTTTGCTACAAAGCAAATGTCCAATGGAACTATTAATGATAGTAGTTTAGACCTAACTTCCTATAGGAAGAAGTTAGGTAGTTTAGTAACTTAAACTACTAAACTAGAATTCAGTTCAGCATACTCTCTGAACTGAATCCTACCGTTTATTATCTGTGTGATTTTTTTTTTTTTTTGGAGAGGTTTGTGCTATAGGGTGTGTGCGCTCACCAGACAGAGAGAGACAGAGAGACAGAAAGCGAGAAATCACCCCCCGGGAGAATGGCCACACCGCAATCCCTTCTCCTCCATTCTCCTTTCCAGATCTTGTGCACGCACGCACACGTGCCCAATGTGAGTTTTAAGCCACCGGGTCTGGAACTCGAACAGCGGTTTACTCCAGGGGAGTCCAGCAACATAGCCATTACGCTAACTGCTGGTCCCATCTGTGTGATTTTATGTTATTTAAATATCTATGAGTTTTGGTTGCCACACTTGAAAATAAGTTTGTACATAGTACGTAAGCCATGTAATTCTGTTACCACTTTTATTGTTCTAGAGTTTTACTGTGATTATTTTTTTTGAGAGATTTTTGTTATAGGGTGTATGTGCTTGCCAGAGAGAGAGACAGAGGCAAAAACAGAAAGTGGGAAATTACTGCAATCCCTTCTCCATTATCCTTTCGCGATTTTGGGCACATGTGCACATGCGCTTGTTGTGAGTTTTAAGCCACTATTCTGGGACTCGAATCATGGTCAACTATGTGGGAGTCCAATGACCTAATCATTGCGCCATCTTTTGGTACTTTCTGTGACCTTTTAAAAGTCCCCTAATATTAGTAAATAAAGAGATGTCTTATATTTTTCTCCAGTTTTTAATTTTAACAATTTAACATGTACAGGAAAGTTGAAAATACAGCTTTAATTTGCTTTCAATATTTGTTAACATTTACTACATTTGAGTTTATCTATCTTCATATGAGTATGTGTGGAGGTGTGTGTGCTAAGCAATTTGGAAAACAAAAAGATGTAGGGAGCTAGCTGGAGGCATGGTGTTTAAGGTGTTGGATTCCCATATGGCTGACCATGATAGGAATCCTAGACTTGGTGTCTTAAAAATCTTGATTTCTCACTTTTTCTCTCTCTCTGTTTCTCTCTATCAAGCACAGAGAGAGGGATAACTTTGTATAGTTTCAGTACAAAGATTTGATACTACTAGACTGTTGGAAAAAACATGACTTATTTTTACATAGAAAAAAATACATCATGACTTATCTGACAACCCATATTTTCTGGTATGGACTTATTCAAATTTTCTTTTCTGTCATAGTCAAGTTTGTTCAATTTTTGGGTTTTTTTTTGGGGGGGGTAGGTTTTTGCTACAGGGCACGTGCACTTGCCAGAAAGACAGGAAGAGACAGAGAGATAGAAAGCAAGAAATCGCCCCCCAGGGCAGATGGCCACACTGCAATCCCTTCTTCTCCATTCTCCTCTCAGGATCTTGGGCATGCATGCACATGCGCCCGGCATGAGTTTAAAACACCAGGTTTGGGACTTGAACCGCGGTCAACTACATGGGAGTTCAGCGACATAGCCATTATACTAACTGCTGGTCCCAAGTTTGCTTAATTTTTAATCCTTTGTAAGCAATGGCTTTCTCAAGGAACTTGTGTTGTGTTTTACATGATGTTAAACCACTATGTAGAGTTGTATGGGAACCTAATGTGTCATAGTGCTTTAGATTCTTTAATACTGAGCAAACTCAATTTTTAAAAATATTTTTATTTTCATTTAATCACTGTACATCTTTACAACATACAAAATGTTTTTCCCATCATGAACACAGTGCATAAATATTACCATGCATAATATCATCAACAGATTGCTTTTTTATTTTTGTTCCTATTCATTTTTTTCTTTCAGTGATTCCATATCCTGGTACCTACTCCCTCCTATACTGTTTCTAGTATCTAGCTCTCACCGTTATTATACCTTCCAGTTTTTCTTTTTCTACTGAAGAATGCAGACATTCAGTATATATTAAGTGGGATCCTACAGTGCATCTCTTTAATAGCCTGGCTTGTTTCTCTTGGTATTAAATCTTCCTTATGTGTCCATTTTCTGTCAGATTTCAGGGTCTCATTGTTCTTTATGACTGAGCAGTATTCCATAGTGTATATGTGCTACATTTTTTCAATCCATTCATCTGTTCTTGGACATTTGGACTGATTTTATGTCTTAGCAATTGTGAATAATGTTCCAATAAACATGGATGTGCAAAAGTCTTTTTCAATTAAGTGTTTTTACTACCCTTTGCGTAGATACTCAAGATGGAATTATTGGGTCATATGGTAGTGATATTGGTAGGTTTTTGAGGACCTGCGATATTACTCTCCACAGTGGTTGTACTAATTTACATTCCCACCAACAGTGTAGGAGGGTTTCCTTTACGCCACATTCTCACTAGCATTTATCATTCTGTATTTTTGCAATTTAGCATTCTGATTGGGGTTAAGTGGTATCATTGTGATTTGCACTTCCCTTATGATAAGTGATGCTGAGCATTTTTTCATATGCTTTTTCTTGCCATTCATTTGTCTTTATTGACAGGTTGTCTGTTCTACTCACTTGTCGTTTCTAACTGAATTATTTTTGTGTGTGAGCAGGTTGCTTGAATTCCATGTATATCCTGGTTATCAGTCCCTTATCTGAAGTTTAGTTTGCAAATATATTCTCCCATTCTGAAGGTTGTCTCCTCACTCTAATTATTGTTTATTCATCTGTGTGGAAACCAGCAAAGCAGTGCTTTCCACCTATAGTTTTATAGTTTGAGGTTTTATATTTAGATCTTAGAGTTGATTTTTGTTAACAGTGAGATATAGGGGTCCAGTTTCATTCTTTGGCAGAAGAATATCCTTTTTCCAGCACCATTTGCTGGATAGATTTTTTTCCTCCTGACTGGATTGTCTTCTGCCCTTTGCCAAAAAAAAAAAAAAAAAAAAAAAAAAAAAAAGGCTGTATGTTTTTGGGTTTACTTATGAATTTTATATTCTGTTCTATTGAATTACATGTCTGTTTTTGTACTAGTACCATGCAATTTTAATTATCATAGCTTTGTAATATGTTTTGAGTTCAAGTAGTGAGGTGCCTCCTACTTTATTCTTTTTGCAGTTTTGGCAATACTGGGACTTTTGATTCCTAACAGATTTTATGATTGCTTTTTCTAGTTTTTTGAAGAATATCTGTTGTAATTTGATAAGAATTGCATTGAATTTGTAGATCAATTAGTATAAAATTGACATTTTGTTTATGTTAATTCTTCCCATTCAAAAACATGGGATGTTTTTCCAGTTACTTTTCCACTTATGTTTATCATTTTCAATTTCTTTCTTCCTTTCTTTCTTTCTTTTTAGCATTTTAGTTTTTCCTGTAGAGGTTTTTCACTTCCTTAGTGGGGTTATTTATAGATATCTTGTGTGTGTGTGTGTGTGTGTGTGTGTGTGTGTGGTGTGTGTGTGTGTGTGTGTGTGTGTATGTGTGTGTGTGGCTACTGTAAGTGAGATTATTTCTCCAAATCTGCCTTGGTCTGTTCATTGTTGGTGCATAAAAGTGTCATAAATTTTTTATGTTTATTTCTTATCCTGCCACTTCACAGTATTCACTTATCACTTCCAGTAGTTGTTTTTTTTTTATTTGTTTGCTTTTTAATGGACTTTCTTGAGTTTTCTATGTACAGTAATTATGCCATGTGCAACTAGAGATAATTTCATTCCTTTCCTATTCAAATACATTTTATTTTACTCTCTTTTCTGATTGCATAGTACTGATTCCAGTACTACATTAAAAAGGAGTAAATGGACAGCTTTGTCTTATTCCAGTTTTTAGTGGATTGGCTTTTAGCTTTTCTCTACTAAGTCTAATGTTAGCTACGAGTTTGTCATATAAGGTTTATATGGTATTGAGAAATACCTCTTGATTTTGCTGAAGTCTTAATCATGAAAAGATGTTGTATTTTATCAGATGCCTTTTCTGCATTGATTAATGTGATTATATGGTTTCTATCTTTCCCTTCTGCTAATGTGATGTATTACTTTTATTATTTTGTATATGTTGAGCCATCCTTGAATTCTGGAATAAATCCTGCCTTGTCATGGTGTATATACTCTTCTTAATGTGTTGTTGGATATCATTTGCTAGTATCTTGTTGACAATTTCTGCATCTATATTTATCATGGATATTGATGTGTAGGTTTTTTTCTTGTTATGTCCTTTTCTGTTTGGGGCACCAGGGTGATGGAGGATTCATATAATAAATTTGGGATAATTCCTTCCTTTTGAATTCTTAGAAATAATTTGGAGGTGGTATAGTAGCGTTTGGACTACAACATGGAAAATCACTGTTTGAGTCCCTGACCTGGAAGTTTAAAAATCGTACTGGGCCTGTATGTGTGCATGCTCCAAATCCCAGGAGAATGGAGAAGAAGTGATTGTGATGTGACCATCCCCGATGGGGAGATGGTTTCTCACTTTCTCTCACATTGTCTCTCTATCTCTCTCCAGTGAGCTCACATACCCTATGGAAAATGTCCCTGTCCCACCCACCTCAAAAAAAAAAAAAAAAAAAAAAAAAGAAAAAAGAAAAGAAAAGAAAAAGTCTAAGTATAGTTGGGGTTAGGTCTTCTTTTGAAGTTATGTAGAATTCAGATGTGAAGCCATCAGGACATGGGCTTTTCATTGTTGGAGAATATTTATTTTATTTTGTTTTATAATTTTTAAGAATTATTTAAAATTATTATTATTTTTTAATTTGCTATGGGACACAAGCACTCAGCAGAGAGGGGAGAGAGAGAGAGAGAGAGAGAGAGAGGAGAGAGAGAGCGTGAGAGAGAGAGAGAGAGAGAGAGAGAGAGAGAGAGAAGGAATAAGAAAATAAGTCACCAGGTCCACACTCAAGACATGATTGGCCATATGGGAGTGCATCGGTTTAGCTACCGCACCACTTGCCAGCCCAGGGAGACTGTTTATTATTGAGTCTATCTTGTTGTTTGTTATGTGTTTTGTGTTTTTTTTTAGGCTTTCTATGTCTTCCTGATTCAATCTTGTAGACTATACGTGTCCAGAAATTTGTTCATCTCATTTTTTTGTTTTTTGGCATATAATTGTTCACAGTATTTTCTCATGTTTTTATTTTATTATTATTATTCTGCCATGTCTATTGTGATATTGTCTGACTCATTGCTGATTTTATTTATCTAGTTACTTTCTCAGTATCAGATATGCATGCATAAAAATAAGTAGAATGGGTTATAGAATACTGTAGGACAATAGAGTAAAGAACATTGGTGATAATACATGTATTTTATTGGTACATTGGTGACAAAACATATATTTCTTTTTTTTATTTTTTATTATCATCATATTCTTCTTTATATTACATTGAATTACATATAACTTTACAGTGTATTACATTGCTTTTTCAAAAGGGAATGCCATGCATGTCAGTCAGTACAGAGACATTAATCTCCCCACTTCAACATTCAATATCTTTTCTATGTTTTCCCCAATCATTGTTATTATTATTCTAATTATTTTTAAAACAGTCAATTGCTATTTCTCATTTTGCTTGTACAAATACTTTGCCCGTCATGAAATACTTCTCAGACAAATCCAGTTGAGAATACTATACATGTCAACATCAACAGTTAATAAGCCATATCTATTTCTCACTAACGTCCTGCCTCTCTATTGTTCACTTGTTATCTTTCTCTATCCTCTTCTCTTCACTTCCCCCATTCCACACTGTCCTATTCTCATTAAGTACCTTCACTTTTTTTATGTCCTCCAATTTTTTGCTCTCTATCATAGAGTGCTGATAGTCGGTATATATTGAGTGGATACATACAATATCTTTCTTTCATAGCCTGGCTTATTTCACTCAGCAATATATCCTCCATATCTGACCACTTTCTATCAATTTCCAGGGTCTTGTTATTTTTTATGGCTGAGTAGTATTCCATAGAGTATATATACCACACTTTTCCAATCCATTCATCAGTTTGTGGACATTTAGGTTGGTTCCATGTCTTGGCAATTGTGAATAATGCTGCAATAAACATTGATGTGCAAGCACTTTTCTGACTGAGCGTTCTCCTGTCTTTTGGGTAAATACCCAGAAGTGGGATTGCTCGATCAAATGGTAGTTCTATTTGTAGATCTTTGAGGAAAAAACATATATTTCTAAATAACCAGAATAAATCTCAAAAGCACAGAACATATAGATGTTGGAAATGAGATTGTTTATTTCTCTGATCTGATCATTACACATTGTATATGTGCTTTGAAATACTGCATGGGGGGACCAGCAGTTAGCGTAATGGCTATATTGCTGGACTCTCATGTAGTCAACCGCGGTTCGAGTCCTGGACCCGGTGACTTAAAACTCACCCTGGGCGCATGTGCATGCATACCTAAGATCCTGAGAGGAGAATGGAGGAGAAGGGATTGCAGTGTGGCCATCCTCCCGAGAGGTGATTTCTTGCTTTCTGTCTCTTTTCTCTCTGTCTGTCTGCCGAGTGCACTCGCCCTATAGCGAAAACCTCTCCAAAAAAAAAAAGAAAAAAAAAAAAATTACATGGTACTCCACACAAATGTACAACTATTATAGATAAAGTAGAAATTACAATGAATTATTATTAAACTAATACTGGAATTATGAAATGAATATTTCATATGGGCTTTGCAAACATGGGCTTCTTTTTAGTATGTTTGACCAAGCTATTTCCAGTGTTATGTTCTCAATCTTGTGAACACAAGAAACCAGTACTGTGTCTCTTTTATGGCATCATTATCTGGCAAACCAGTCAGTTGATTAAAAGGGGATCCTCTCATATTTTGAATAAAAATATATATTCCTTGGTGACAGTATTACAACTTAATGGTAAGGTGAAGGGGACCCATAGATGGTGTAATGGTTATGCCCCTGGATTCTAACATGTCTGACTGTAGTTCAAGTCCCAGTGGCTTGAAATTCACCCTGGGCCCATATGAATGCATTCCCAAAATCCAGAGAAAAGAATAGAAAAGAAGGAATTACAGCATGGCCTTTCTGCCTTGGGGGATGGTTTCTCTCTTTCTGTCTCTGTGTCTTTCAAGTGAGTGCATGTGCCCTATGGCAAAATTACATTAAAAAAATAGTAGGCGGAGTATTTGTGGAACCCAGAGAGTTCCCCATGTTGCCAATTAACACTTCTCTGTCCTTAGGTAAATATTAACAAAGGATCACAGTAACATAATACAGGAAAAATTATTTAATGATGAAATCAAGAAGGAAATTTTGTTAACAAAGAAGCTTAAGAACCATGGCCAATTAAGCTGTTGACTGAGACAAAAGGAAATATAGAATAGGTAGTAGAAGACATTTCACTTAGATCTACAGATTATTATCTAATTGCAGAACCAAGAGCTATAATTGCTATGAATACTTTTGTTTTTACATATGTTTGTACATATTAACCATTCTCTTTCTCTCCCCTCTTCTACAATTTTATAACTGTGTTATGCCATGATATAATCCTTAAAATATAGGATATCAAAAGACAATTGTGGGGACCAGCAGTTAGTGTAACGGCTATGTCTCTGGACTCCCACGTAGTCAACCACAGTTCGAGTCCTGGACCCGGTGGTTTAAACTCACGATGGGCACGTGTGCGTGCGTGCCCAAGATCCCAAGAGGAGAATGGAGGAGAAGGAATTGCAGCGTGACCATCCCCCCAGGGGGTGATTTCTCGCTTTCTCTCTCTCTGTCTCTTTCTGTCTTTCTGGCGAGCGCACGCGGCCTATAGCAAAAACCTCTCAAAAAAAAAAAAAAAAAAAAAAGACAATTGTGTTTTTTATCAGAAAACAAACGACTGACTATTACTCAGATAAATAAAGAACTTTGGGTCTTCCATTTTGGGGGAGAAATTGAAGAAGTTTCATATGGAAGAATAGATGTATAAAGGTAGGCTGAGGCCAGAAGAAGTTTTGTGGTTGCTTGGAAGATAAATATGAACTAGGAACAATAGAGAACACATGAATAATGAATATACAAAAGTTATGGATTATGTTGGATAATTTTGCCCTTCTAAGGTCTGTCTTGCACTTCAGAAGCTAAGTGCCGAAAATTACATTTTTCTAGAATCTTCTTGAAATCAGATTTCTTGCTATCTTCCAACAATTAGGAACATTTGTGGGTAGAACTGAAATTTTGTTTTTGACTTTTAAATATTCTGCTGAGAATCATCTTCCTGGTACCGTAGGCGCTAATACCATTTAAAGACCTGCTGTACTTTTAAAAACCTTCAATCCTTACTTATATAAGCCTTTCCCTTTCTTGTGTGTGTGTGTGTGTGTGTGTGTGTATTATTAAAGAAAATCTTCACTCTGTTTATCAGTAATTCTGATCATGGCAATTGCAAAAATACATCACAATGGTAAGATCTTCATGGTTTAAATTAGAAAAATCAAAGCCCACAAATGATGAAGATATTGTACAAGATAGAATCTATTTAAAATTGGCTGGTATTAAAAGTCCATTTTTTTTCTAATCCATGTCCCTTTCCATTTTGTAAGCCAAATGACAATGTGGTTGAATGTATAAAAGAAAATGAAATGAAAATAAATAAATAAATAAATAAAAATAAAGTTACTATTTACTTTGGAAGAAAATAAACAGAAATCCATTATCCTTTTATAAGTAAATTCCACAGAAATTATTTTTTGGCACCAGAATGTTGGTAGAAAAATGTAAAATGTGTCTGGCATGTAGGGTCGAGAGAAGGATATTTAACAACTATTGTATAGAAAACATTAAAGATACAAAAGACAACTGACAGACTATATCTTATATAAATTCCACTGTAATTTCTAATTTACATGTAATAGTTGTACATCTTTGTGGGAAACTGTA
The DNA here is from genome assembly GCA_026018925.1 of Tupaia tana. NCBI lineage: Eukaryota > Metazoa > Chordata > Mammalia > Scandentia > Tupaiidae > Tupaia > Tupaia tana. The sequence goes on along the minus strand of JAKSZU010000002.1, from coordinate 99,459,141 downwards.
ACTTTTTTCTCAAACTATGTATACAGTGAATAACAATCGCTAAATAGATAAACACATTACCATCTTCAATGTTTATCATTACTTTGAGTTGTATGCATTTGAAATCTGCTTCTGGCTAATTGAAAACATATATTAAATTGTTGCTTTTTGTTCATTTGTTTTTGCTATCGAGTGCGTATGCTCACCACAGAAAATTTAGGTAGGAGATCTGGAAAGAAAAATAATCTTGCAGGGGTAATGGCAAACTACAATTCCTTTTCTCATTGCTTTTTTTCATTTCATTTTCAGGATTTTGGGCAGTTATGTGTACTTGCCTGGTGTGGTTTTTCAATACATTCAGTCTGGGAATCAAACTGAACAATCAGCCAGATGAGATCCAGGAACTTCCACCACCATGCCACTGACTGGCTCCTGTCACTAACATTCTTTACTATTGTGTTGTACAATTCTATACCATATTCTTCTCATTTATATGCACTTCTTGTATCTGTTAAGCAAATTTTCCCCAATTTCCCACTGCCCTCTATTTTCCAGCTTCTGCTATCCGCTATACGGTCTACTTCTGTGCAATTGAGTCTTTCAGCTTCCTCTACAGAATAAGGATCCCTGGTATTTGACAAGTGAGGACACACAATATTGCTTTCCAGAGCCTGGCTTATTTCATTCAAAGGTATTTCTTCCTTCTTCATGCATCTTTTCTCAAATGACAATAATGTATTTTTTTATGTCAAAGTAATATTCCATTGTGTGTGTGTATGTATCTCTGTGTGTATATGACATTTTCTTTACCACTTATCAACTGTTAGGAATTTAGGTTGATTTTTAAATCTTACCTATAGTAAATAATGCTCCAATAAGCACAGAGGTATACTCTTCAACCTAATGATAACCTATATTTTGGATATATACTCATTAGTGAGATTACTGATCGTAAGTAGTTTCATTGTTAGACTTTGTTTTCAGAGACATTTTTGCTATATGGCTTGCCATAAAGACAAAGAGTGAGAAAAACTCCCCAGGGAGATGACCATGCTACAATCCCTTCTCCTTCTTTCTCCTCTTGGGATTTTAGGCACACATGCACATGCACCTGGCATGAGTTTTAAGCCACCAAGTTCGGAACTTGAACTGTAGTCAACTATGTGGGAGTCCAGTGATGTAACCATTACACCATCTGCTGGTTCCTTTTGTTAGATGTTTAATAAACTCCATGCTGCTTTCTGTAGTGGCTGTGCTAAGTTATATTCTCACGAACAAGGCATAAAGATTCTCCTTTCTCTACAACCACATCAGCACTTGTTTTCAGTGGTCATTTTATTTATTTATTTATTTATTTATTTATTATTTATTTATTTATTTTTGCCTTTTTTTTTTTTATAATAGCCATTCACACTGAGGTTTGATACCTCACTGTGGGTTTGATTTATATTTTTCTCATGAAATAAAACTGGATCCCAATTTCATACCATATCTGAACAATAAACCAAGATTTATTGAACTTTATATAAAATCCCAAACTGTAAAATTACTAGAGGGGGGCCAGGAGGTGTTGTGATGATTAAGGATGTTGGACTCCCACATGGCTGACAGCAGTTTGATTCTCAGAGCTGGTGGTTTGCTTTCTTACTTTCCCTTTCTCTCTCTCTCATTCTGTCCATCTCTGGTCAAATTAAAATAAATACATAAAGTTAAATAAAATAATTCTAATAAAAATTTCTAGAAGTAACCCAGAGGAAATGCTTGAAGACATTGGTTTGTAAAAATATTTTTAAAATATCAAGACCAGCAGTTGGCGTAATGGCTATATCGCTGGACTCCCATGTAGTTGACTGCAGTTTATTTCCCAGACTTGGTGGCTTAAATTCACACCAAGCACTTGTGCATGCATGCCCAAGATCTCAAGAGGAGAATAGAGGAGAAGGGATTGCAGCTTGGTCATCCCCCTGGGGGTGAGTTCTCGCTTTCTGTCTCTCTGTCTCTCTCTATCTTTCTGGTGAGCACACACATGTGCCTTATAGCAAAATCCTTTCCAAAATAAATAAATATATAAATTAATTAATTAATTAAAAATTAAATAAAAAATACGACTTCAAAAGCACTGGCAACAACTGCACAAATAAACAAAGGCATTGATGAAATTAAAAAGCTTCTGCATAGGAAAACAAAATCAAATGAAAAGACAGTCTACAGAATGGCAGGGAAAATTTGAAAGCTGTATAGTTGACAAAAAATAATAACCAGATTATATAAGGAGCACAAGCAGCTCACCAGTGAAAATCTGATCATCCAATTTTAAAATATCAATTGATGTAAGTGGACAATTCTCACAGGAAGTCAAACCAATCGCCAGAAAATATGTGCAGATAATTTAAATAAGATTATTCCTATTTAATTCCCATCCCTAATTTTGTTGTAGAATCCTAGCTGAGATACATTTGAAAATTGATACTCGACTGAAAATAAAAGTCTTGAGCAAGAGAATGAGAATAGGGAAAATATACAAAAAAATTCCGGTCTAGCAGTATGTTTCCTAGACAATAAAGCTGGAGAGTGGTCAAGTCAGTTTATCCGTAATTTTCTTTCTTAGAGTGATTTTTGCTATAGGGCACATGTGCTAGCCAGAGAGACAGAGAGAGACAGAGAAACAGAAAATGAAAACATCACTTGTTGGGGGGATGGCCTTGCCGCAATCCCTTCTCCTCCATTCTCCTCTTGGGATTTTGAGCGAGCATGCATGCACACGTTCCTGATATGAGTTTCAAGTTGCTGAGTCTGGGACTCAAAACGCGGTTGACTATGTGGGAGTGAGTTCAGTGATGTAACCAGTAAAACATCTGCTGATCCCATCCATCATTCTAGTCTTTTCATTTTAGCCATTAGTTTTTAACCCATCCTATTGCTTTTGTCAGAAGGAATTCATTTTTGAATTTTTTTCATGTTGACATAGATAAAAAAGAAATCAAGACTAATCATAATACATATGTACATATTTTAGTAATTTAGTTCAAACTTAAATTGGTGTTATGTCTACCTATTTGGGTTTCAATAGGCATTTTTTTTTGAAGAAAGGTACATTTCACTTTATACTTTTTGATTAAGATATGTAACTCATACTTTTAAAGTTAATATATAAATTGATTTTGCCATATTAGCTAAATATATTCTGTATAAAGCTAAATGAATTGTTAATTAACTTAATATTTTTAAATTTTCATGAATGTGATATAACTCATGGAAAGAATTTTAAAATTTATAAAATAACATTAATTTTTGTTGTCATTAAATTTATTTCAATTGCTAGACATATAAGGGGTAGTACGTGCGAAATCAACATCTTTGAAAAGAGTTGTTTTACAGAAACTTAACTGGTCTCATGAACTCATAAACAAATATTTGGTTCATTAACTGTAATGATTACAAATTATTCCTTTATCGTTCTCTAATTATTTTCATTAATACCTAGATATTTTATTTAAAGCAGGAAAAAAAGACATTTTCACTGTTCTTGAATATTTTAGTTTGGATACCTTAAAAAATACACACAGTGGAACCAGCAGATGGTGTAATGGTTACATTGCTAGACCCTCACATAGTCAACAGCAGTTTCAGTCCTGGACCTGGTGGCTAAAACTCACACCAGGTGTGCATGCTCAAAATCTCAAGAAGACAATGGAGGAGAAGGGACTGCTACATGGCCATCTCCACTGGGAGGTAATTTGTCACTTTCTGTTTCTCTGTCTCCCCTGTCTCTCCAGTGGGCGCACACGTACTATAACAAAAATCTCTCTTTAAAAAGAAAAAAATGTGTAGTCAGCAGGTGACATGGTAAAGGCACTGGATTCCCACATGGCCAACTGTTGTTCCAGTGAAGGACTTTGGTGGCTTGAAAATCACACCAGGTGGGCATGCATGCCCAAAATCCTTAGAGGAGAATGGAGGAGAAGGAATTGGGGTGTGGCCATCTCCCCGGGGTGGGGGGGGAGGGTGTGATTTCTCACTTTTCCTCTCTCTTTCTCTGGTGAGTGTACACATCCTCTGTTCAAAAAAATTTTTAAAAGAAAAAAAAAAATCCTCAGGCCAAATACTTGCGGTAATGCTTTATTTCAGAGGAGGGAAAACAACATAATATGTCATGTTATGGCCCTCAGTTTCATCAGAAAACACAGCTAGTTAACTGTCCCAAGAGAGATTCTACTGGCATCATAAGGAAATGCAATTTGTTAAATTATTCCCTTTGCAAAGAGAGAGAGAGAGAACAACTTGTTCACCACTCCTCTGGTCTCTCGGTGGTTGAAGTATACCTCATGACAGTGAGGATGCCCTGGAGGAAGGAGGTGGGAGGTTACAGTATCATAATAAAGTGAGGTCCTATCAAATTGTTTCACAGAACATGAAAGATGGGAGACTTTTCTGTTGTGGACACAGCTGGCTATGTGACTTCTGAAGGCTGGAATAGAACTCAATAAGCCTCTGTGCAGCAGAGAGTCAATCTTCTTCTTCATGGCTCAAGGATGGCTGCATAATTTGTGGGGCCCAGTGCAAAATAAAATCGTGAATCCCTCATGCAAATTTACTAAGGAGTTCCAAGTGGCACGGCGGAATATTAAACCAAGTGCAAAGCCCTCTGGGCACAGAATCCCCACACAACTGCTTAAGTCACATTTGCGTGAGGACAGCTCTGCCGTGGCCCATGTTGGTGGTTCGTGGTCTTCCTTGAAAATCTCAGTAAGGTTGAACAGAAAGTCACAGCTCAGTGAATCTGGAGAGGCCCTTGATGGCATCTGCTGATATAAAAAGGCTATATTTAAAAATAAATAATCTTGTTAAATTTAGTGGAAATTGCTGATTTTTACACATATTTCCTGTTAGTTCATGTAATATGCCTTGAAAATATTCATTGTTAGGTTCTCATTGAGTAAACTCTATAAGCCATAAATTATTGACAACTATGAAACAGGAGGAAAGCGTTTAACTTATTAGATTTCCAGGAAGTGAATTTTTTTTACCTTTCTTAAAATTCATTTCTAAATTTGTCTGTGTCATTTTTGAATGATAGTACATTCATGAGACAATATTGGTAAAACCTAATGAAATTAAAACATGAAGATCATTTGTCTTAAAGCTTGTGCCTGATTCAAACATTTATATGATTTCCACTCCTAAACTTACTTAGTATATTTTCAGAAGTCAGATTTTAAGTGCAATTTCTGTCATTAGATTTAAGTGTTATAAAATCAGTGGACTTTTTCTTATTTCAGTTCTGTTCATTATACCCTGAATATAGCTCAACATGTTGAAAAGTAATGTTTTTGATATGTTAATATTTGCATTAAACAATAACTTAAGCATTTATTCTTTTTAAAAATATATTTGTTTCCTCTATGAGTGACAGAGAGGGACAGACAAAAAGAGAAAGTTAGAGAGAGGCTCCCCCAATGAGGTCTTCCTGTCACAATTCACCACCCTCAGCCAGCCCAGCCTGGCATGAGTGTGTACAACCTGCTCGTACAGGAAGGTTCTAGGGTGCAAATTGGAGAGGAGACCTTCACATATGGGGCCAGTAACCACAGAGCATTAAATGACCACAGCACCACCAACCAGACTCAGCTTTTTCCCTACAATTACAAACAGCATTTATAATGGTACCTCTTAAATTAATTTATAATATGTTTTTCTATTGAAATCAGAGGCCTGCTTATAAAACTTGAATGACTTTTATACCTTGTTAGATTATTTTTTATCTCTTAATACTATGTTACCCAGATATTTCTGTGTAACAATATTAAATTTTAATTAGGTAAATGTAAGATATTTTTAAATTATATATTCTTTATCAGAGAATAAAATAATATATTCAAAGTATGTGATTTTTTTTTCCATTTTACCAAGTATTTAATATTGAGCAAGTGTCAAAGTTAAAAATGACAATACTTGGGCCTGTAGGTGGCATGGTAGTAAAGGCACTGGACTCCCACATGACTGACCACGGTTGGAGTCATGAACCAAGTGACTTGAAACTCACACTGGGCAAGTGTGCGAGTGTGCCTAAAATCCCAAGAGGAGAATGAAGGAGAAGAGATTGCAGAGAGATCATTCCCCTTCTGGAGTGATTTCTCACTTTCTCTATCACTGCCTCTCTCTAAAATTATAGGGTATAATCTAGCACGTCAGAATATTCACACACAGGAGGCAATCTGTTTTTCACTAATGGTATGTCCATCCATATTGAAAACATGATATTGCTAATAAAAATATCTGAAACCTTCTAGTCTGGTAAAACCTTTTTTCTAGTAATGTGTAATAGATCTATTTATTTTCATAGAATTAACAGCTATGAAGTATAAATTTTAAAGTTCAAACTTGAGTTGTGTATTATTGACAAATCAGCATCCATTGTTTTATTTCTAAATGAATTTTGATCACATACTTTCATTAACTCTAAAATACAATGAGTCTAAAATATGAAAAACCTTGAACTTCTAATCTTCTGTGGTCTGTGGGTTAAAATCTGTCTAATTTTCCAGGGAAAGTAGACCCATAAAAAAGACACACCTTCATACCAGGAATAGAGTTACTGAAATTTACCCAACACAATGGCTTAGGTATTTTAAAAGCTTTTAAATGTTTAACATTTATAATAATAAAGATAATTGTGTCTAGCTATGGTAGTTCAGGTGGTAGGACACCATTGCACAATACTGGAGCCACGTGGAAAGCCAAGATTCATACCCAGATCAACCTTAACATGCTAGCACACCTGTTTGCATCCCTATTCTTGGCTGGCTGGGAAGCTGATAGGAGGATCATGGCATGGTGATATCCTTTCAAGGGAACCTCTCTCTTTCTCTTAAAACAAACAAGGAAATTAACTAGCAGTTTTAAAATGTGTTTGTTGAAAACATACCACATTCCCTGGTACAGTAAAGGCTGAAACAAAAATTAATAAAATAGGCCTAGCAGGTGGTGTGGTGTTTAAGATGCTGGATTCCCACATGGTCAACCACAGCTCAAGTCCTGCACATGGCGGCTTGAAAATCACACCATGCACTTGTGCCCAGAATCCTAGAGGAGAATGGAGGAGAATTGTGCTATAGACATGTCTGCTGGGAAGTGATTTCTCTTTCCCTCTCTCTGTCTCCTGTGAGCTCACATGCTTTATGGAAAAATCCAAATATATATACACACACAACCACACACACACACACACACACATATATACATATATACATTTTTGTGCTCAAGGATTTAAAAGTTCAAGAAGTGAATGCCAACCTGCTTTGTTTATTCAAAATGCATTAAGTATTTTAGCAGCAATGGGAAACTGAATCACAAGAAATAACCTAAAGAAAAAAACATATATAGCAACTTTATTTTAAGCTAAATAATTCACAAAAATAATTGAACCCTCTTTTCTCCTGCCCTTGATTGCCTGTGAATAAGTAGTACATCACATTGATGATAATATTCACAATGTTGCTGGTTCCTGGCTGAAATTTCTAATATGTTATTTCCAACTCCCTCAAAATTTTACCTAGTTATTTCTGAACAATATTAAAAATTGTCTTATATCTAAACCCAAACCCAACACTTACAGTTACAGAAATGTGACCTGATCTTAATCTCTGCTCCACTCTGTAGTTTCACTCTGCTATCTGGGAAGACCTCAACTCTTTCCCTGCAACTTATCCTGACTTTATTAACACCGATGACTACACAGGTGGTGGCTCTTCATGCATATAATGCTGGTGCCTCTAAAAGTACCAGATTGTCACTGCATTTTTTTTTCCATATTCAGTGTGTCAAAGTAGAAGCATGTTTCAACATATGGCAACACAGCACAACAGTGGAAAGGGTTCAATGTGGTATAAGGCATTTCAGGTTCTGCTTACAAGTATTTCTCCATGAAGCTCAGTTATGAGTTTTATGACTGGGCTTGAAATATGACAAATTCAAGCAGTCTCTCATCCCATTCCAGTATAGAATGGATACTTCTATAAAGTATACATTCAGTGTACAGTCTTTAAACTCATAAGTAACACGGAAATAGTTGTTTTATGGTCCACCTGTTTCCTAAATTTATCAGATATACAACACATACACATTGTGATGTCTTATTTGGATCAGTGCAGTCAACTCAAACTTATATGACAAAATTAGCTTAACTGAAAAGTAATTTAGTAGTTCATATTTTGCTTTAAATTTGTACTATTTCCTTCATACTGTTATGGATTATGTATGGATAGTCAACTACGATTAGTAAATATTTTAGTTTGCTTAAGTTTAAAAATCCAAGTGTAGAGTTCAGCTCTCAAAATTTATAGCTGAACAATCTTCAAGTAATTATAACTAACAGCAAAAGTGTCTCCATGTGCTTATTAATATCCCGAGTTACCTCAATAAGTCCAAGAATGATAGTTTTCTCAGACAATAACATTTAAATAATTCAACTCCGTAAGGAAGAATGATATGCATCAAAGTCTTATTACTATACCTCTGTAATGGCTCATAAGGGTGTGCGTACCACTAGATGAAAAGAACGCAAGAGATGTGAATAACAAGGTCAAATCAATATTCTGATAATTGAGATGATTAGGGTTTATTTTTTCCCTAATATGGGATAATTTCATTTTATAATATGAAGTGCATCTGTATTTCTTCAAATTATCTAGAAAATTATGCCCTGACACTCTTGTGAAATAGGCTAAGAGATTTAAGCTGAATGAACATAATTAGGGACACTAAAAATTGGATGAATTAGGTAATTAGTACAAATAAGGTTGATATCAACCTAGAAAGTGATCTCTAGAGGAAAATCTAAGCCCTACTATGGTTTTTCTTAACTAAAAATTTTTATATAGACCTTGATGGAGAGAATTATGATGTGCAATAAGATTTATGAATGATGGGGTTTTACATATAACAAGTATGTAGAAGCAGAGAATCAATATGAAGGAAAATCTCAAGAGGTGGAAACAAAAAGCCAACTTGAATAAATGTAATATAATAGTGATCAATGTATAGTCTTTGCTTCCAGCACAGTGTAGGTATGTTTTTAAAATAGCCGTCTCGGGGCCAACAAGTGGCATGGTGGTTAAAAGGCGCTGGACTCCCACAGTGTCAACTGTGGTTCGAGTCCCGGAGCTGGCGACTTTCTTTCGCTCTCTCTCTCTCTCTCTCTCTCACACACACACATACTCTATCCCTGTCTGACCAAATTAAAATATAAATAAATAAAGTAGCTATTTAAAAAAACAGCTGGTATAAACAAAACGTAAGAGATTGATCACATCTAGTAAAAATCAATATTATAAATTGTCAGATAATCTATTGATGGTTTAGGTAGATCTATTGTTGTGGGGACACGTTTAAGAGAGAGAATCTGAGGTGTGGGGACATGCGCTGAGCAAACACCACCTGCTCTTTTGGGGTTTAGCAGAACCTTGTAACTTGTCTTTCCTTGACCTTGGCTGCAGACAGAGCAAGGGTGGAAATTACTACGGGCGTTCCAACAGACACATCTGATGGACTTCAAGAAACATCTTGACCCCAATTAGTAAAATCCAATTCCTGCTCTTCATCTAAAAGGTTCTTTAGCCTACTCTGGGTGTGGTGGTACACTCCTTATGGAGAAGTTCTTTAGCTCCTTCCCCACACCTAACAGCTAGTTCTCTGCATTAGAAAAGAAGATGAGATTTTCTCTTGATGGGATTATCACCCAGGGATACACTTGGCCTGGTATGACTAAGCCCTCATAGATTTGTTAACTGCTTCTTACTGTCTGTAACCTGGCAACCAATCTATGAAGGGTCATGAAACATACATGTGTAATGTCTCCTTATACTATAAATAAAGACGTCCAGTTCGTCTGGGCGGCACAAGTTGCTTGGGCTACCTAGGCTCAGGCTGTCTGTGTCCATTTCTACTCTATCCCTTTGTATCATTCTTTCCAATTCCAGAACCTGGCAAGATGGAGGGCTTTCTCTTTCTCATCCTCTTTCTCTTCCTCACCATCAGCCCCCTGATCATGATCCAGCCAGACCCAAGCCCTGGGGCGGACACCGACATATTGTGGTGGTGTCTCTTGTACAAATGTGTTAGACAAATCACACTCAGAGCATTGTGTTAAATTCTGAGCCTCACACTGTAAGAAAACGCATATTGTACTGAATTTGCCCTGAGCCTGGTGAGGTGAATTTTAAAGAGATAGAAGACAAGGAAGGAGAAAAAAGTAAAACTTTTACTGATTGTCTACTTATTACTACATTTTGTCATAAATATTATTTCATTTCCATTTTACAAAAGCCCTTTAGGACAGGCAATACTATATATCCTTTATAAATTTAAATTTGATAAATGGAAAGTTTCTGTAACAGACCACAGTCCCAGACTTGGTAAGAGCTTAAACCAAGTTGGAATTATATCATATCTGCCTGATTATCAAAAATTATCACCTTGATATTTTTATACTGCTCTTTACTATGTAAAATTAAAGGATGTTAAATCACATCATATTTACTTACATTTAATCAAAATAATAGAAAATCCATCAGGTGCTGGTAATTGACAATGCTGTCTCCTTTGAGAAATCAGTCATTTTGCCCTGGGTCATGACATCTGAACCTATAAATCTCGGAATTAGCAAATGGCAAAGTGATCCTACTTAATTCCCTTTTGAGTCTGTTGTTTTACTTATTTGTTTACTTGTTTTTTGTTTGTTTGTTTGTTTGCTTTGTCTTTGTCTCTTGCCCATCCATACAGCCAGAACTGAAAGTGCTACTTATATGTGAGGTAAGGTAGGTTTGAATTCTCAGAGCACTTTGCTCTAAACCCAGAATTTGTGAATTACTAAAGAGAAGAGACCTGTGAACAGAAGAGATATTTAGCTGTCCAGCTGCTGCCTTCTACTTTTCAAGTGAAGACAGCTCAAGAAACCAAGGAAGCAATGTATTATGTTCTTATTGCTTTATACCTTAAATATACACAGGCATAATGTTTATAAAACAACTGTCCAATTTCAACTAATCCATCAGATCGCTGCCTGTTCTTTTTACAGTCAGAGGAGACTGAGAGGTGAACTATATATATATATATATACATATATATATATATATGTATATGTATATATGTATATATGACCTCAATTAGTAAAATTCAATCCCTGCTCTGCATCTAAAAGGTTCTTTAGCCTACTCTGGGTGTGGTGGTACACTCCTTACATATATATATATATATATACATATATACTTATATATATATATGTATGTATATATATATATATATATATATACACACACACACACACACACACACACAAACATAGAGGTGACTATAAATATAAATATATTTATAATTTTAAGAAATAAATAATGGACTATAAATATAAATATATTTACATTAGTCCACTATAACCCCAATATACTATGGGGCCAGCAGGTGGTATAGTGGTTACAGTGCTAAACTCCCACGTGATATACCACGGTTCAAGTCCCATATCTAGTGGCTTAAAAGTCATGCCGAGTACATGTGTGTATGTTCCCAAAATCTCAGGAGGGTAATGGAGGAGAAGAGGTTGTGGCATAGTCATCCCCCCAGGGAGTGATATCTCACTTTCCCTCTCACTGTCTCTCTCTGTCTCTCTCGGGTAAGCACAGACACCCTATGGCAAAAACCTATTACTTGATTTTAATTAGGAATGTGAATATAAATTTGCTTTCACAATTAAATGTACTGATAGAAGGTTTGAATGGTAAGCTAGATTGCAGAGATGTGGGCAATTTTGTTTCACCATTTGTTATTTTCCAATCCAGTCTGTCAGTGTTGAAAGAAATATTGATTATCTTCTACCTCCAACTTTCAACCCATAAACAGTGTCTACTTTTTTTTTCTTTTTTTGGAGAAGTTTTTGCTATCAGGCGCATGCGCTTGCCAGAAAGACAGAGAGAGACAGAGAGATAGAAAGCGAGAAATCACCCCACAGGGGGGATGGCCACTCCACAATCCCTTCTCCTCCATTCTCTTCTCGGGATCTTGGGCATGCACACACACGCACCTGGCATGAGTTTAAGCCACTGGGTCCGGGATGCGAAACATGATCGACTGCATGGGAGTCCAGTGACATAGCCATTACGCTAACTGCTGGTCCCAACGGTGCCTACTTTAATCAGCGGTTCTAGCAGCAGCTTCTCAGTTCCTTCCTCTTCTTCTGATAGAGCATAGGGAGTAGACCCCTTGGCAGGTTAGTCATGTGGGATACTAGGAATCATTCCTAGAGATGGAGTCTATCAGGCTTTTCCAGCATTTCCCATATTTTTGAGCATCATATTGTCTATATTTAACCATTTTCCATCTAAAATATTAGATTTTTTTTTCCTTTAGTGAATGACAACTGATATGATAATTAATGGATGCATCTTCCCCAATGTCATAATTGCAAAAAATTTCTCCCTTTTGGGCATTTAAGATGATGGAGAAGGGAAGATATTCTACCTTTAATAACTATAATACAAATGGCATTAAAATAGCATAATAATGCAAAGATGAAGAAGCTATTAATTCTGCCTATGGGACCAACTTTACTTTACAGTAAAATTGATATTTGAATGTGGCATCGAAAAGGAAAAAAAAGGATTTTCTCAGGATATCCGGATAGAAGTGGAATATTTTAGCATCAAGAAGTAGCAAGAATAAATGCATAGCAGGTTGAAAGTTCATGATATATTTAGGGAATCATGAATCAGCTTGTGCGATTAAAGAATTGGACGAAAGTTTAGACATTGTGGGAAATAAAACTTAAAAGGACAATTGGGGCAGAATATCAAGTGTTCTAATATCACAGCATTCTAACACGAGATGAATGGTTAAAGGAACATATTTTTATTTTGGTAAAATGTTTGGGGATTTGAATTTGTCTTTAAATACTAAATAAAAAATCTGTGATGTTAAATAGGCCTTCTCTGTGAGGCTGAAGAGGGAAATATAAAAACTGGTGGGTAAATGTTGCAGTACTAGATGAGGGAAGCTGGAATATTGACGCCAACTCTTTACTTTCTGTATTAGAATTTTATATCCATAGTCCTATCATATGTCCATGTATCCTTCTCACTGAAAGTAGATGGTGTGTTTCCCCGCATGCTGATGTTGAGCTGGTCTGTGTGACTTGTTCTGGAAAAGATATGGTTAGAAGGAACACTGTAGGAGCTTCAAGAAGAGATTCCAATATATTTACATGACTCGACCTGCCTCTGGAACTTCTCTCAACTGCTGTGAGAACTTCTTGAGTAGTTGTTATTAAAAAAAAAAAAAAAAAAAAAAAACTGGGAAAACAGACTGAATACATCTGGCCCCATACCAAAATGTGGATCATCAAACCTACCATAGTCATAGAAAGAAAAAGAAAACAGTAACAATAAAGCCCTGTTAGTGTTTGCTATAGAGATTTTGCAGTACTCATTATGAAGCAGAAAACTGACTCCTTCTCCAGGAAAACCTTTTAGCAATCCATTTTCTCTGAAATAAATAGAAAAACTTTGGAGGTCCTCTATCTAGGACAATTTAAATTGAGGCTGAACATTGATTACTTTCTGGTTCCTCTCCTGCATCCCTAGCCCTGACCATTAGTATTTTCTGCTTAGAAGACTCTGAAAGTTACGTCATACATCCCATCATCAAAACCATATCTCACGTGGCAGGGAGAATGACCTTTTAAAAAGTCCTAAGAGGAATCAGCTGTTGGAGTAATGGCTATGTTGCTGGACTCTCATGTAGTCAACCATGGTTCGATTCCTGAACTTGGTGGCTTAAACTCACGCGGGGCACATGTGCGTGCATGCCCAAGATCCTGAGAGGAGAATAGGGGAGAAGGGATTGAGCCATGGCCATCTCCCCTGGGGGGGGTGATTTCCCGCTTTCTGTCTCTCTGTCTTTGTAGAGAGTGCACGTGCCCTATAGCAAAAACCTCTCAATAAAAAAAAAAAAAAAAAAAAAGGTCCTAAGATTATTTTGCCCAGTTTACAATACTTTAGTGTTTTCATGTGCACTAGTCATCTTCACTCTGTGTCATAGTATCTTTTCCTACTTCACTTGAGTCACACTAAACTTTCTCTGTACCACCAGCACACCATTTTTATCTTTTTCTTTTTTTTGGAGAGGTTTTTTCGCTATAGGGTGCGTGCACTCGCCAGACAGACAGAGAGAGACATAGAGACAGAAAGCAAGAAATCACCCCCCAGGGGGATGGTCACGCTACAATCCCTTCTCCTCCATTCTCCTCTCGGATCTTGGGCACACACGCACATGCACCCGGTGTGAGTTTTAAGCCACCGAGTCTGTGACGTGAACCGCGGTCGACTACGTGGGAGTCCAGTGACACAGCCATTACGCTAACTGCTGGTTCCCCGCCATTCTTATCTTCGTTGAAGTTCAGTTAAACTATTACCTTCTAGGTAGTAATTTTTCTATGTCTCCCTATTGTTGGTTCTTTCACATTCCTCGGATATTAGCTTAAATATTTCTTCCAGGACCTTCAACTGGTCATGGTGTCATTCTTTATTTCTTAAAAGTATTTATTAAAACCATCAGCTTGTTTCTTTTCTTAATTAATTTTCCCATACAAAAGGGAAAATAAAAATCATATTTGTTTTGTTTACTGCTGTATCCCTATTTCCTAGACCAGGAAAATATACAGTATATTTACTTAGTAAAAGTAAATACATATATATAAATCAGTAAATGAACAAATTGTTAGAGACATATTAGTACAGGTTTAATTATTAGAAACTGAATAAAATGAATTCTATAATCATTTTCTCTAAAAGATCCCTGTATAATTAAGACTTGCATATTTTACTTATATACAGTTTATTTATGATGGAATAATTCATTTGGTATGCTCTAATGACACAGTGATCGAATGTAAAATGTAAATTAAAAAAAAAATCCTTAAAAATGTAACTGAAGGAATTGGAGACCACATCTCTGTTCTTCCTTCTGCCTTATTAACATGGTTAACCTTGAGTTAACCTGGGCTAAAAAATGGAATAGCCACTAAAAGATAATGGTGATCTTTTACACTTTTTGAAGTCCACAAATTGTATTAGAATGCCATGAAAGTATACCTTAAAAATGATGGTTCTAGGGAACCAGCAGTTAGTGTAATGGCTACGTCGCTAGACTCCCACGTAGTCAACTGCGGTTCGCGTCCCGGACCCAGTGGCTTAAAACTCACGCCAGGCGGGTGTGCGTGCATGCCCAAGATCCCGAGAGGAGAATGGAGGAGAAGGGATTGTGGCATGGCCATCCCCCCTGGGGGGTGATTTCTCGCTGTATGTCTCTATGTCTCTCTCTGTCTGTCTGGTGAGCGCACACGCCCTATAGCAAAAACCTCTCAAAAAAAAAAAAAAAAAAAATGGCGCTTATGTGAAATGGAAAAAAAAAAAAGTCACCACCACATTTCAGATGATATTTTTCTTCTCCAATGTGAGTCAGACTTTATTATCCTCGATTATTTGCTGATCTCCAATAATTTCATAGCTAAACAAGAATGCTTGACTTAAACACATATGTTAAGAGAGTTAAAAAAAAAAGTACCATGCAACATTTAAATTACAAGGATCAGAGCATATGAACCTTCTTCCAGCCAACCACCACATTAAGCCAGCACTTGTTACAATCTGTTTCATAGGAATCCAGTGTATGCGTATGTGTAAATAAGTGAGAGAAGGGAGGAAGGAGAGAAATATAGTGTTTAAAATTTGAAGTGTAAATCAAAAATATCTAGTCAAAGTCCCATTCAAATCTTTTGAAGATATCTGAACCAAAATGTTCAAACAACTGAAATGTCCATCAGTGAGTGAATGGATAAAGATAATATACAATGTGGTACATCCATACAATGGAATATTATTCAGTAATGAAAAGCAATGAAATGCTTATATGCTACATGATTAAAATTTAAAAACAATATGCTAAATAAAAAAGTCACTAAATCATATAATATTTATGATTTTATTTATATGAAATATTCAGAACAAAAAAACCCATAGAGACAAAAGGTACATTTAGAGTTTGTCACAAACTAGGGAAAGAGAGAATGGGTAAGTGGTTGCTACCAGGCACAAAATTTATTTCAGGGTTGACAAAATATTCTAAATTTAGATAATGGCAAAAGTTAAACCCTTAAAAGGGTTAATCTTAAGGCATGTGAGTTATATATTTACAAGGGTGTTATATAAAACATATAATGCTTGTGGGGCAGGGCCAACCTAGAGTAAGACTTCACTAAAATTAGCAAATGATTCACATAGATTTGTGATATGTGTTATCTTTATGTAATCACCTCTGTACTATGTAATAAATATCACCAGGACTATTTAGTTGTTTATATTCCCAGGAGCCTATCAATAAATTTGTCACTGAGTTTCTCAGTTTACAAATGTCTCATGCTTCATTGATTTTGAATATTTACTTGCCTCAAGGTCTCTTTATTTCTCCGTATAAAGTAGTCCCTTAGAGGTAGATAATACACTGATGTCATTGACATTACTAAACACAATCTATTCTGGCAAACAGTCAAATAATTATTCTATACCCAAGGACAGAAAACAGGATAAAATATAGAAAATATAATTTTTGACATGTATTTCTGCCATTGTTAAAATAGCACATTGATTGCCATTTGATTTAGTCTCTGAGAGTTTTGAGAGCAAAGATTAAGTCTCATTCATTGTGAATCATTAGCCTCTAGCAAAGATTCAAATGCATTGTAGGTACTCAGAAAATGTTTGTCAAATATCAACTTGAATACAAGAAAACCAATACAATTGAATTCTATTTGTCAGAGGGTAAGTTGTTTCAGGGTTCCCAAAATGAAAGGTTGGTTAGAAAATGTTATCATAAGTAGAATCAACAGATTCCTCACTTTTCAAATAAATATATATACACACATATAAATATGTAAATGAATAAATACATATATAATTACATATTTATTTACTTAGCATAATCAGATTTTACTTGGTAAACTAACATATAACTTCTAGTAAATTTTGATAACTTCCTTTAAGTTTAGACAACAAAATTTTGTGTCTAGAAAACCTCCTTCATTTTAATTCTAAAAGTTAATTGCTACTCATATTTGATCAACTGGGACATGAGTTTAGAGAGATAATCTCATTACTATATCTTTAGGAGAATTTTTTTTAAGAACATGTTCCATAGAGTTAGATCCTGTGCCATAGCTTACTAAAGGAAAATATCAATAATCAAAGGTTATACACTCAAGTAATATTGGGGTATGTTGGATTATTACTGTCCCTTTACCAGGGGAACACTGGGATTCTCTCAGAGAATCAGTGGAGTGTTGAAAATCTGAAGGAAATATTAAATAAATATATATCACCGATTTCCTGGTTGTGATTTCATGCTATGGTAAGATGTTATCATTTAGGGAGACTGACAGATATTTGGGATCTTTCACTAAAGTTTCCTACAACTGAATGTGAATTTACAGATATCTCAACATAAACTTTAAAAAAAAAAAGTTGAAGAAAACCTGTTACTGCACTTTAGCATCAAATGAAGTACATTTGTACTAAGTAAATAAATGAATAAGTAAACTTATTTAAATCTGTTCAACCCAGTATTTTAAAAATATTTGACCAAAAAATATTTTCTCTCAACATTTATAGCATATATTGCCAAGCACTGTTCTAAGAGTTTTCCAGCTGAAGACAGCTGTTTGAATTGCAGAATTTTGAACACTGCACTATGTCAGACTTTCCCACTTGTTCGGTTGCTGTTTGATTTTTATACATTTGGAGACTTGAGAGTACATGGCTTATCTCAGTACTGAGATTTCTGTTATACCCTCTTCAGGGATAAAGAATAATTTATGTCCACAGCGCTGAGTACAAAACCATGCACTTAGGCATAGAGTTGGAATGAACTAAGGCTGCTCCTTTTGTAGTTTCTGTTTTGCTTTGTACTGCAGGGGCCATCAGATTGGACTAGTGTCAGTGACTAAAATGATTTACATTAGAAAATTACAGATATTACCAAGTCCACCACCAAGGTCAGTACTGATTTTCAAGTCACGTGAAAATGTTGATGTAGCTTTTGCTCTGAACCTGGACCCTAATAAAAAAAATAATAAATTATTTTAGTAATATATTTATATTGCCTTTTTCTTTTTTAAAGCTTATTTCTTGAGAGAGATGGAGACAGATAAAGCAGATGGGTTCTCACCCCACTATGATTGATCCTCCCTTCAGTCTTCCAGTCAGTTAGCCAGGATCACAGGTGTGCCTGTGGGTATACCCAATGTGTTCAGATTGATTGAGATCCAAGCCCAAGACCTTCCCATATAGCTCTTGCCCACTTTCTTGGCAATTTTATTATTATTTGGGTTTCTTTAAGCAGCCTCCACACATACCTGTCATCATCTGACCTTTCCTTCACTGATCTACAACCACCCTCTCAACACCAGTTCAGTGTGGATCTTGATATTAATAAAAACTGTACAACTCTGAAATCACATTTTCAGAATCCCCTCCACTCTAAATTTAAAAGTTCCTGACTCATTCACTTGCTAAAGTGCCAGAAATAACCAAACTGCCAATCTTATCAAAACCACTGCATTGTTTTCCCAGTGTTACTGTAACAAATTATCAGAAACTAGGGATTAATATAATAGAAATGTATTCTCTCAAAATTTTGTTGACCATATGTCTGATATGAAGGTATCAGCATAACCAATGTTACCAAAGGCTGTAGGGAAGAATCCTTACTTGTCTGGAAGAATCCTTACTTGTCTTTTCCAGATTTTGTCAGCGCCTCTCATTCCTTGGTTTATTCATAACTGTCATCTCTACCTCCTTCTTTTATTTTTTTGATTTGGGAGAGGTTTTTGCTATAGGGCATGTGTGCTTGCCAGAAAGAGAGAGACATAGAGATAGAAGGCGAGAAATCACCCCCCCCAAGGGGGATGGCCATGAGGCAATCCCTTCTCCTCCATTCTCCTCTTGGGATCTTATGCATACACGCACACATGCCCAGTTTGAGTTCAAGCCACCAGGTCTGGGACTCAAACCACTGTCAGCTACATGGGAGTTCAGCAACATAGCCATTACACTAACTGCTGGTCCCCCTACCTCCTTCCTCATCTAACCTTCTCTGTGTCTGCGTCCTCTCTACTACCTATAAGAACATTAGTGACTAAAATTGGGCCCACCATAATCTATGATGACATCATATTAATTAGTTACATTTACAAAGATATTGTTTCAAAGAAGTTCATTTTCTGATGTCCTGAGTAGACGTGCGTTTTGGGGGTACATTATTCAACCCACTACAGTAAGTGGTGTATTGATTTAACCACCATCTTGGCACCCTTCAGCAACTTCAAGTCTGTACCTTATTCATTATCCAAAATAGTTTTCAATCTTCCTCACTAATTTCCTCTCTTATACCTCTTTTCTTGTTTTATTTTTTACCTGCCCACAGCTGAGTGCTAAATTAAGCTTAACGTTTTCCTTTTTGGTGTCAGCAGCAAATAGACTGTGAGAAAATGGGGCTTAAGAAGGTTTTAATGATTTATATTAACAAAATCAATCTCTGAATTGCCCAACAATCTTTAATAATATTTTTCACTTGACTTTGAACATATTTGTTAGAAAAAAAATATTTTTTCTTAATTACTTTTCCTTTCTAACTTTCAGTCATTATCCACTAGTAGCTAACATATCTCTCTGATCTAGGCAGGAACCTTCTCATTTCTTCACCCTCACAATAAATATATCAACTGCTTGTATTTACACTTCATCCTCTTTTCTACACTACACTTACCCTACTCTTTGGGAAGTTTAATCTGTCTCTATGCATTGTAAATATTCTTTCTTACCTACTCAATTATTTTGCTTCTATTTTCTACCTATTTGCCCCAGAAATCTATTTTCCTCTCAACTTATTATTTTCAGCTAGTTACATGCTTTATTATTTTTTAAATTTATTAAATCATTGTATCTCCTTTCAAATTTCAGAAAAATTCTCTAATCTCTTTTCATTTAAAGTACTAATTACTTACCCTGTCCCCAATTTTTTACCTCTATTTGCATAATGATCCACATTCCTTGATTCTTTTTTTTTTTCTGCTCCTCCTGAGCCATACATGTAAGTACCATACAATGGGCCTCATTGGCAATAGCTGCATTGTCAATCTTTAAAACATTGTTTCTAGAAAATTAAGATGAAGGATAAAATAGATTTTCCTAGATAAAAATATGTAATTAGGCCAATGGCCTGGTTGAGATTGTTTAACTACACATGGTAACTGTAGATTTTGAGTCTTAAATCTTATGGCTTTATAAACATGCTAGGACATAAGTGCATGCATGGCCAAATTCCTGAAAAGAGGAGTACATGGAGAAGAGATAACTCTGAGACCATGCTTCATGGAGGTGGGGTGCTTTCTCACTCTCCTCCTCTCCTATACTTTTGTCAATCACATGTGCTCTCTGGCAAAAGTTAAAGTGTATCTGTCTATAGATGATAGATAGATAGGTAGATATAAAAGTAGGTAAATGACTTAGAAAACCACTTTAGAGACTGTTTGCAAATAAACGTATCCTTATCTGACATCTCAGTTACATATTTATTCTGTTATGCTTCTCGACACCAGTTAATTCAACATATCGAGGTCAACATGAAAATAACAAAATCATACAACATAACCTCATTCACAGCTCTATTTTTCTAAGACTAGATGCCTAGCTACTTTTTTCAGACTAAGAAATATCAGAAAGCAATCATAATATTACCTCTGACTTTTGGATAAACATGTTCCCCAGGCCAGTGCTGGATAACAAGGTCTGAGAAAAAACTAATTTCCCACTGAACTGTGGAAAACCTTAGCACCCAATTGTTCAAACATAGCATCCTTATTAATTCATACAGTCAAAACAAAGAGTGCTAAACTGAGAGCCTAGTCTTTCTAACCTTACATCCTGACCGATGCCAAATTCAACTTCAATTTCCCTATGCAGTCTAAGAGTTTCAAAGTAAGCACTCAGTAAAAAGGTATACTCAGATCAACTTCTATCTGCACTACAAAATCTTTAAAACCATTGCTCCCGGCAAAGCACTTATGTTAGAGTTGTTCTCAGTTTGTAATTATACAATAAAGATTTATGTAAATGCTTTTGATGTTTTTTTTTTCCTGTGTGTGTGTGTGTGTGTGTGTGTGTGTGTGCAACCATATATAAACTAAAATTTCATGTAGAATGCTTTTATGTAATTTTTATGTTTAGATTTTTTTGGAAATTAGTTGGTTTATAAATTAAGATTAGTTATTATTTAAAATATATGTAGAAAACAAAAAAGAATAATTTATTATTTAGGATATTTGTGAAATATTTTTAGCCTACAATATATCAAAGATATGAACATAAAGTAATTTTTATTCAAAAATATGTGTGATGATTTAATAAACAACTAACATTTCGGTCAAATTGTACATACCAAGAACATTCTATAAGTTTTCACTTACTATCTTTTAAAGATACTTATTAAATATGTATTTGCAATAATGAATTATACTTTCAGGAGCTGAATAGTAAAGTATATAAAAATGCATTGCAGGACCAGTAGTTAGCGTAATGTCTATGTCGTTGGACTCCCACATAGTCGACTGCAGTTCGAGTCCTGGACCTGGTGGATTAAACTCACACCGGGCGCATGTGTGTGCGTGCCCAAGATCCCAAGAGGAGAATGGAGGAGAAGGGATTGCAGAGTGGCCATCGCCCCTGGGGGGTGATTTCTTGCTTTCTGTCTCTCTGTCTCTCTCTGTCTGGGGAGAGCATGCGCCCTATAGCAAAAACCTCTCCAAAAAAAATTTTAAAAAATGCATTGCCAAACACCTTGAGCTTATCTTAAAATTATACAATCCCTGCTAAAATGTGTTTTTAAAGAGGAAAGTCTGAACTACATAGATAGATGTCATAATGTAATAAAAATGTTATCTTTATTAACTTCACAATAGTCTTTCGTCAAAAGAAATAAAAATTCATTGGTGACTAGTATTGTTACTATTTTGATTCTCCTTTCAACAAAAATTATTTGTAAGTTCCAATTCCCTTTGTATATCAAAGAAAGAATATTCTATAAAGGGCATTTCTAAAATGTCATCCTCATAAGACTTTAGAGAAACAGTGTTGTTACTTTTCAGATGATAATAATCATTTTTCTCCTTTGGAAAATACTAATATTCAAAAATTATACGTAATAAAGCTATTTCACCTTTGCAAAATCAAAACAGAACTTAAACAAGCAAAGAAAACTATGCTTTTGGTATGACCAGAAAGCAGTTATCAAAATTTTTAATTAACTTTGATGGAACTGTCATGATTCTTAGATAAAGTAATAATCATTAAAAAGAACAGTAATAAAAATACCTTTACTTGATGTCTTAATCATTATTGTGACTATGTTATTTCTGGTCAAATATATTTTATGTTTTTGAAATAATTACAAAGTGAAATTAATTCATAGTGTTCAGATTGCATAATGAACCTTGAATAATTCCACATTATTTAATCATGTTTTTCTTTACTTTGGTTGACATTTTTATTTCTAAGCTTCTTGAATGTTTGAAGCTGAAAAACCCACTACACATCTAAGACATATATACAGAAAAAGAGCTGGTTCTATTGGCTGATGGTTAAGGCAGCAGATCTCATATGCCTGAAAATGCAGTTTGAGTCCTGTACTTAGAGACTTTGGAAACACTTGGGATACGTGTTGGTTTGTGCCCAAATCCTGAAAGGAGTGAGAAATGGAAGATAAGAGATCATGATGTGACCATACTACCGAATATTCTTTCTCCTCTCCCTCTCTGATTCCCTCTGACCAGCTCACATGCTCTCTAACAACAAATAAATAAATGAATAAAATTTTCAAAATTTTAAAAGGAAGAGAAAACAAAACAGGACACAGAAAATAAAGGTATCAGGACATCATTTGCTTCCAGATCCTGTATTCAGAAATGAATTTAATCTATCCTATGCATCATTTTTAATAAGCACTGAAATTCTCACCTTGGTCTTTAGTTTTTGTAGAGAGTAGACAAAATAACTATAGCAGATGTAAATTATGTATTTGTGATTAATACATGTTTGCTGCTTATAAGAAGACATCCATTTTAGATTAAATTAAATCAACTATTTCTTTATTTTACTCAACAAATGGTGTCTCAAAACATTTGATCATTTGATTTTTAATAAACACAATAATAACAATAAAAATTCTACATGGCAATGGCCAAAATTGTTCTAACAGTTCCTATCTCAAACGTACTCAATAGAATTTGCAGAAGTAAGTAGTGAGATGGTGGTCACATTACAATCTCTTCTCCATGTCTCCATTCTGTCAGGATGTGGGATCAGGCTTCCTTAGCTATTAGGCTACAAGGCCAACCTAAATTATCCATATTTTTTTTTATATTTGTGACATTGCAATGTTTAAAATAATACACATACATAAGGAAAACAAAACTACTTAAGAGGAAAAGAACTGTGAGTAGGAAAATAAAATCCCAAATATGTTATTTAAGGTGGTAAACCAAAGAATATAAAGATACAGTTAATTACATCTAATCACTGACAATTGCAATTTAGAACGTATCCTGATGCTCTTTCTACTGCTATAAGTGCCCTGTCGCTTAAATATGCTACCTTTGTAGCTTTTCTAATTTCTGAATCATATGAATGTATATTATAAGTATCTTGAAGCAAGAATCCACAGATTAGGTTGGTGAAGGTCTGAGCAACCACCGTCAAGGTGAGCACCAGGGAGATGGCTGAGTCTGACCCCAAGACAGTGCAGGATCTGACCTCTGTGGTGCAGACTCTCTTGCAACAGATGCTAGATAAATAAATTTCAGACCATGTCCTACCATATAATTGGAAGAATTGATGATATAAGTAGTCTCATTGATAATCTGGAAAAAAACAACCGCCGACCTCTGACACAAGCTTGTTTGGAAGAACTGGAAAGTGAAAACAAGATACCTGCCACACAGAAGAATTGAACGTTCTTAATAGTTAACACTGAAATCTGGAACACCAAGAGGACCTGAGGAAGGACATTTGGAGGAGGGATATGAAGGCAGAGCATTGCCGGGATGGGGAGGTGTGGTGTTATCTATTGAAGATATTCTGATCAACTGAACCGGGGAGAAACGTTCACATATTGAAATGTTCACTTTGTAAGCTAAGTAATGTGATTGAATGTATATAAAAAAAAATTTAAAAAAAAGGAGACCAGCTGGCTTTCTGAGCTAATCACTATGTGCAGACAGGTTTTATGTTATAGAGTGTGAGTTCTTAACCACATACTATATAGTGAGCTTAAAGAGTGACTCCCTGCAGTGTCTTGAACATGTTCTCTTCACATTTCAAGCCTTGGTCAGTTGTGGTATTAATTATTAAACACTAAAACTTTGGCCATTCCTGCATAAGACTGCCAATTTTTTAGTGTTATTTTTGTGAAGTCATTTATTATTATTATTATTTTTTTTTTTTTTTTTGGAGAGGTTTTTGCTATAGGGCTCATGTGCTCACCAGAAAGACAGAGAGAGACAGAGAGACAGAAAGCGAGAAATCATCCCCCAGAGGGGATGGCCATGGCACAATCCCTTGTCCTCCATTCTTCTCTTGGGATCTTGGGCACGTATGCACACACACTTGGCGTGAGTTTAAGCCACCAGGTTCGGGACTCGGACCATGATCGATTGCGTGGGAGTCTAGCAATATAGCCATTACACCAACTGCTGGTCCCATGCAAAGTCATTTTTTCCCCCTGTAATTCCTTTTTTAGTAGTTGTTGTTTGATAAAAGTTGCTGTGTAATTTTTTTATTAGAGAAAAAGGAACACCATAGATTATGTTTAGGTCTGGTGAAGTAAAAGAGTTTAGGGTTCTTTCATTCTCAGCAAAAGTGACTTTTGTGCCAATACCAGATAGTATCTGTCTAGTATATGTCACTGCTGCATTGCCACAACTCAAGGGTTGAACTGTGACTTATCCCTGGGATCAGATACTACAGTCAATGAAATTTAACCACTCCCATGGTCCTCTGATAGAACTTTTCACAAACAGAAAATGATGTAATGAGGCATTTGTTTAAGAGTTTTGCATGAGATTCTAATACTTCAGTGACACCCTACATTGTTTAGCTACAGTGGTCACCATAAAAAATGTGGCAGGATTGTAAAACTCATCACTCCATCATTTTGACCTACTGAGTGAAAAGGAAAAAGAGACCAGACTGAGGCCATGTTATTTGCTGGACTAGAAAATGGAAAATGACCTCTAGACCCATGTTGTTAAGAAATACTATTTTACTTAAACTGTTTCTTGCCTAGATCCTTGCAGAGTAGCAGTTTCATAACTGATGTGGAAGACTGGGTTAATGTCTGTTGGCCACTCAGAAGTCTAGTATCAGGAGCACTGAACCAAGAGGCCAGTGCTGGCCACCTGGAAGGTGGGCCATGTGGTTGTCACCACTAAGTGATTTTATACAGTAAACCATTGAAATACTGAAGAAGCTGAACCATGTGATCTTTTGTAGAAATTCCTAATGCAAACAGTATTTTTTTAAAAAAATTTTTGTCACCAGGCTTGATTATTTGTATTGCAAATACATGATATTAATAATATGCCCTATTTATAAATTAGATGGGGAACCCAAAGAGTAAAAGTTTTCACTGCTATTATTACCCAGCAGTAGAAATGTCTTAGATGGAGCCAGTAAGTCGTGCTGCAGTTTAGCCCCTCACCAGACCAGCTGGCACTATGTGCAGGGCATTTTCAGACCTCATAAGTGGCAAATGGAAATGATATGGTCAATCACTGTTGTAAAGATGATCAGGACTTAGGTAGGAATTGGCTTCCTTAAGAAAGGAAAGGTTTCAAAGGCATACTCTCCTGTCCAAAATTGTCTGCTATGAATAAAGGTGCCTGAAATCCTGGGATTAAAAAAAAATCCACAGATAAAATTGGATAAAAGGAAAAGAACTGTGAATCCTGCATAGCTCCTTGAGATTTTTTATTATTATTATAATTTTTCACTAACATATAATAGTTATACATATTATGGGGTACATTATGATTTTTTAATATATAAATGCAATCAGGGCAATAAACATATTCATCAATTTTTGTTACTTTTTTTTATGGCCATTCAGAATCCTCTCTTACTGCTGCTTTGAAATATACATTAAATTGTCACCAACTATAATTACTCTACTGTGCTATAATACTCTAGAACTCATTTCTCTTGTTTACCTGAAATTTTGTATCTATTAAGCAATTTCTCACTATCTTTCCTTTCCTACTCTTCCTCTCCTACCTTTTCTAGATTTTGATACATACCTTTCCACTAGCCATTTCTATGCAATAAAATATTTTAGCATTAGGGCTAGCCAGTGACATGGTTGTTCAACAGAATCTCATCACAACACAGTTGTCTTCCTCCAGCCCTTTGGTTCCTGACATGTTTCAGGTTGACTTAGAATCTGAACCCACAGTCAGTCATGTGGAATTCAGCACTGCAGATCAGTATATCATTGTGCCATGAAGGCTATAATCTGAGCTTTTACTCCCAAATAATTTCTCCCATTTTGTAGGTTGTTTTCTCTGTTTTCTTACTGTGCAGACATTTTTAGTTTGATAAAATCCTATTTTTCTGTCTTTACTTTTGTTGTTTTTGAGGTCATATTTAAAAAAAAAAATATTTGCCAACATAGGATTTGGGTGTCAGGATAATACTGGTCACGTAATTTGAATTTGAGAGGAGTCTCTACACTTGAATCTTTTAGAGACATTTGAAAATAATCTGTATCATTCTTTGGAAGTATTTTAGAATTCAGCAGTGAAGAAACTTATCTTGCTTTGTCTTTATTCGGACACTTTCAATTTTGTTACTTGTTTTGGGCTATTCTGACTTTCTAATTCTTCATGGTTTAATCTCAGTAAATTTATATGCCCAGGAATTTATCTATCCCCTCTAAATTTTTCACCTTGTAGACATAGAATTGTCCATACTAATCTTTAATGATCTTTTGTTATTTTTTTTCTTTGAGAGGTTTTCGCTATAGGGCACGTGCGCTTGCCAGACAGAAAGAGACAAAGAGACAGAAAGCAAGAAATCACCCCCCCAGGGGGGATGGTCCAGGACTCGAACCGCGGTCGACTACATGGGAGTCCAGCAACATAGCCATTACGCTAACTGCTGGTCCCTAAAATTTTTCTATTTTTTTGATATGAGGACTTAGCTTAGTGTCACTTTTTTGTATATCATACAGATTTTTGTATCTCATGTTTTTATTTGTATTTGTTTTCAGAAAATTTTTTTGAGATGTCTGTGCTATAGGGTGCGTGTGCTCACCAGAAAGAGAAAAACAGAGAGACAGAA
Source organism: Tupaia tana (assembly GCA_026018925.1). Taxonomy (NCBI): domain Eukaryota; kingdom Metazoa; phylum Chordata; class Mammalia; order Scandentia; family Tupaiidae; genus Tupaia; species Tupaia tana. Next base: position 99,431,680 of record JAKSZU010000002.1, on the reverse strand, counting down.
AGTGAGAAATCACCACCCCCCCAGAGGGGATGGCCACACTGCAATCCCTTCTCCTCCATTCTCCTCTTGGGATCTTGGGCACACACGCACACGCGCCGGCATGAGTTTAAGTCACTGGGTCCAGGACTCAGACTGCTTTCAACTACACAGGAGTCCAGCAACATAGCCATTACGCCAACTACTGGTCCCTGTCTTCAGAAATTTTTAAAATTGCCTTCTTAATTGACCCTGCTGACATTCAGAGGTATGGTGTTTAATTTCCATGAAACAATAGTCATTCAGAAGTGTGTTATTTAGTTTCTATGTATTGATTGCTGATTTGTAGCTTCATTTGTGTGTGTGTGTGTGTGTGTGTGTGTGTGTGTTGTCAAAAGAAATACTTGATATGATTTCCATTTTTTTAATATTTAAAAAAGTTAGGACCAGCACGTGGCAGAGTGGTTAAGGGCACTGGACTCCCACATGGTTGACTTTGGCTCGAGTACTGAACCTTATGGCTTGCTTTATCAATTTCCCTCTCTCTCTCTCACACTCTCTCCCTATCTGTCAAAATAATAAATAAATAAGTAAATAAATAGTTGAGTAAAATAATTCTTTAAATTTTTTTTTAATTATTTATATATTGAGAGAGAGAGAAAAGCACTCTCAACAGGGCTTCAAACACTGATCTCTCCCCATGTTCCAATAACTAACTTTCAGCTATCCAGAACTACAGGCACATATGTCTAGTGTGTGCATGTCAATCCAGAAAACAAATCCTTTCTTTTCAGAATGTCAAAATTGCCGAGCATTGTGCCACTGTTGAGCCACCATTGCTAGGCCTTTTAAATTTTCTGAGACTTGTTTTGTGACCTAACATTAAGTCTGTTCTGTAGAATTTCTCATGTGCTGATGAGAATAATTATTCTGCAGCTGTTGTATTAAATATTCTATAATGTCAGTCAGGTCCATTTGGCCTCTTAAACAGTTTAATGCTGATATTTGTTTGTAGGTCTTTATTTAGATGATATATGCTGAAAAGGGGTTACTAAAATACTCAACTAGTGCCAGCAGATGGCACAGAGGTTATATCACTGGATACCACATGGTCAGTTGCACAGTTCAAGTCATGGACCTGGCAACTTGAAAATCCCTCTGAGCATGTATGCATGTGTGCCCAAAATCTCAAGAGGAGACTAGAGGAGAAAGAATTACAGTGTAGTCATCCCAACTGGGGTGAGATTTCTCGTTCTCTCTGTTTCTGTCTCTTTCTGGTGAGCAATGAATCCCATAAAAGAAAAAAATAATAATAAACCAGCTGTTGGTATGACAGTTTAAAGCAGCTTGATTTCCCATGGCTGACTGCATGATTTGAGTCCTGGACCCATTGACTTGAGAAATATGCTGGCTGCATATGGTGTGCATGACCAAATCACAAAAGGATAACTGGCAAAGAAGGGATTGTGGCACAACTGTACCGTGTGTGTGTGGGGGGGGGGAGGGGGATGCTTTCTCACTTTCCTTCCCTCTCTCTCTTTTGCTCTCTCCCTTTCTGACAAGTGCATGCACCCACTAGCAATTTTTTTTAGTGTGTTGCTTTATTTTTCTTTTATTTGTTTGCTATGAGACACGTGATCACTGGAGAGAGACAGAAAGATGGAGAAAGAGGGAAATCATACCCCAAGAGGACAGAGAATCCTCAATCTCTTCTCTTCCATCATCCACTAGGGATTTTTGGACATGCATGCACACAGAGTCCTTATGCCTGAAAAACACTGGGTGTCTCCGTCTTCAGTTTCTTTGCCTCAGAGTTTTTCAGTTACTCCCTTGCTGTATTGTGGTATTTCTTCCTTGCTCATCTATTTGATGTGTATCTATTTATCTACTAATTTGGTCCTTCTTTGTTGAGAAGAGTTGCACTAGGTGTTTCATTCAGCTACCTTTTTCACACATCTTCTATAGCCTTTCTTATGGTATTTAAAAAATACTTTTCTAAAAATTCAGTAGAATAAAACATATTTACAATCCTTTACAGAAACAAAATCTTCCAAGTCTATAAATTCTATACCATTAAATAAGTCATTAATGATATGTCATTTACTTGCAAATGAAAGTCCTCAAAAATGTATGATAATATTTAAAGGTCTATATATGTAAAGATTGAATTTTACTGTAGTGATGTTATCACAAAAAAGAAGAATAAAATATTTTTTATAAATTGAGGAGTAATTAAGCTAAGAAAGCTAAACATTGCTACAGAACTTAAAAAATCTCAGAGCAATTTAAGAAAGAAAAAAACTAAGGTCAGTGAAGCTATGAAATTTACCCAACAAGGCCAATCTACTAAAGTAGAAGCTAAGAGTCTATCTTAGGTCATGTAGTCTTTGCTGAAATAATGTCACATGAGAAAAATATAAAGAAACAGTGGAAAGGAAAATAAGTTTGAAGATTAGATAGATGATAGATGATTGATAGATGGATAGACAATGGAAGAAATGACAAGGAGATTAAAAAATATTTGGCTCTCAGATTACTCTTTTCAATTTAAACTCACAGGTACCAGGAAGCTACATAAGAATGGATGGTGGAGGGAACCAGCAGTTAGCGTAATGGCTATGTCGCTGGACTCCCACGTAGTCGACCGCGGTTCGCGTCTCGGACCCGGTGGCTTACAACTCACGCCGGGCGCGTGTGCGTGCGTGCCCAAGATCCCGAGAGGAGAATGGAGGAGAAGGGATTGCGGCGTGACCATCCCCCCTGGGGGGTGATTTCTCGCTTTCTGTCTCTCTGTCTCTCTCTGTCTGTCTGGCGAGCGCACGCGCCCTATAGCAAAAAACCTCTCCAAAAAAAAAAAAAAACAAAAGAATGGATGGTGGATACTTCATTGCATTTCTCATAGTCTTGCTGCTGGACTGTCCATTCAGAATCTCAGACTTAGGAAACAGCTTGAACAGAGCATCAGTAAGGCAGTGCTCAGCCTCTTCAGTCACACATATCACAGCCAATAAATTAAATGTACTCATTTTTGATACAAGTAATTTTAACATCTTTATATTTTCCCCTGATGGGTGAGCAGAGAGCATTGGCCTCTTTCTCAAATGATTACAACTGAATAAAAAAGCCATGGCTTTTGGTTATTGTACTATAGAAAGTATCTTTTGTCATGGGTCACTGAAGGTTTTATTACAAAGATATTAATCCTTCTGAAAGAGAAAGATAAATAGGTAGCACATTACTTCTGTGTAACTCTCATGGATGTCTAGAATTAAATAACAGTGATGCTTACTAATACTATCAAGGACAAAGGGTATTCTGTTCCAGTGTCGTATTTATCATTCAAGGGGTAATGAGAGCTTGTTCAAGGATCCTATATGAATGTTTTTCCCTATTTCTGTGCATTTTGAGCTATGAATTGAATATTTGGACTTGACATTTTCCTTTTCCAGAGAAGAGGGGCAGACTACTGCTAGAGCAAGTGTTCTCTAATCTCCTTCTTACTTGCGGATTTCTACACATTAATTTCATTCGGTTGTTTCAGATGGGAGATAAGACTAAAATGTTGGATGAGTAATTGCCCTAGGCCAATTCTACATACCAAATTGAAAGATATTTTTTTCTGATGTGCTCTTCTGAATCAAATTAAATTAAAAATAACTTTCATCTAATGTAATATAGTGATTATTCTGTTTAATTATTTCAATAGTTTTAAAATAAAGTTGAATCTCTGTCCATATTATTACTTCTCATCTACATTACCACAACAGCTAACCTAAATTACATAGTTTCTGCTCCCCTTAATCCGTTCAATCCATTTTATACATGACCACTAGGCACAACTTCTTGTAGTGTAACTTTCAGTGTGTGTTCCACTTAGATGCGTAATGCTCAATATAAGTTCTAGAGAACAGAGAGGAAGAGGATGTGATGTTAGACAATATAATATTGCATTCATGGGGCCAGCAGTTGGTGTAATGGCTATGTGGCTGGACTACCATGTAGTTGACCACGGTTCGAGTCCTGTACCTGGTGGCTTAAACTCACACCAGGCACATATGCGTTCATGTGTGCCCAAGATTCCAAGAGGAGAATGGAGAATAAGGGATTGTGGTGTGGCCATCCCCCTGGGGGGTAATTTCCTGCTTTCTGTCTCTCTGTCTCTCTCTGTCTTTCTGGTGAGTGCACGCACCCTATAGCAAAAACCTCTCTAAAATGTGTGTGTGTGTGTGTGTGTGTGTGTGTGTGTGTGTATATATATATATATATATATATATATATATATATATATATATAATTCACAGCTGACTTTCCCTTTAGACAATGCAATTTTCCCCTAGTTAATAGATTTCTATTTATTTTTGCTTTTTTTTTTTTTTTTTCAAAAACTAAGTTTCCTCTCAGAGATGCAAAAAATATATGTTGATCCATCATTGCAATTCAAGAGATATGGTTACCCATAGCAGCATACCTGTAAGAACCAGGCTGGGGTTCTCTTAGTTGTATATCACTTCTGTAGCATAAACCTTAATTCACAGAAGGAGAGCAGGTTATAAGGGATACTAAGGCTGTCAGTTTCATTTCCAATGTTTTCAATGTTCTTAGAACTAGTTTTTGATGTTGTTGTTTTTGTTTTTTTTTTTTTTTTTAGACTATAACCATGGCTTTATGAAAGAAGAGTTTACTTCTTCCAATGGCCATTAAGTAGATATTTTCTCCATGCAAGACATATTCATTGATCTTTTTCACTTATTTTGGGATGAATCTATACCTTAGACCTGAACTTGCAGCTTCTACTTTATGTCCATAGTGATTTATTTAACCCAATTATATACCTATTTTTTATTTCTATGGCTTCAACAGATAAAAATGCTAGGTGATGATAATATATTTTTCTACTTTATGTAAAAAATGAAATTAATTTTAAAAATGTCTTAGTGTGAAGAAATTTTTAAGAAAATCATGTAAACCAGAAGTCAGTAAAGAAGTTTTAATATATTCCACTGAAAATTTTTTAAAATTTCTGCTGGAAATAATAGTAAAAACAAAAGAAAAAATAATAACAAACACCACAAGTAAGCCAAAAGTAAAGCAAAAGCTGGTGAAGTATTTGCAATCTGTAAACCAGATTATGTTTTACAAACCATCTGTTTGCTCCATGGAAGTCTTACTGATCTATCATGGAAGTATTACCAGCCATAATACCTTTTCGTGAAAAGTTTATTGGACGAAAGCAAGTAATTGCTGCAAACTAAGTCAATTAGAGTTTTTCTAATTGGTAGTAGAAATTACAATAAAATAATTATTTTATTTTTATCCTATTTTTTTTAGAGATTTTTTTTAATAGGGAATGCGTGCACACTGGAGATCAGAGAGACAGAAAGTAAGGATTCACCCCCCAGGAGGGATGGCCATGCCACAATCCATCCTCCTCTCAGAATTTTGGGCATACGTGCACATGTGCCTGGCAAGAGGTTCAAGCTGCCTGGTCCAGGACTCAATCTGTCGTCAACCATGTGGGAATCTAGCACCTTAACTTCTATTCCACCTGCTAGTCCCAAAATATAATAATTAATAATATCATTTGGGAGTTTCATGCTCTTGAAAAACTAGATAATCAGGACCAGTAGTTGCCGTAATGGCTATGTTGTTGGACTCCCATGTAGTTGACCACAGTTCAAATCCCGGACCCAGTGGCTTAAACTCACACCGGGCGCATGTGCGTGTGTGCCCAAGATCCTGAGAGAAGAATGGAGAAGAAGGGATTGCGGCCTGGCCATCACCCTGGGGGGTGATTTCTAGCTTTCTGTCTCTCTGTCTCTTTATTTCGGGCAAGCACATGCACCCTATAGCAAAAATCTCTGAAAAAAAAAAAAAAAAAAGAAGAAGAAGAAAAAGAAAGAAAGAGAAAAAGAAAAGAAAAACTGGATAATCTATTTTCAGAAAGAAATACAAGGAGAAGAAAAACATACAGCCTCAGAAAGAACAAAATTTAAAATGTTTATTTTGATCATGACCGATTTTTAATTTTAGTCCCAGACTCTCATAAGGCCTAATCATTATTTGACATTTATTTTTTTAATTTTAGGAACTCTTTTTTGTTTTTGTTATTGTTTTTATTGCCATAAGTCTCATGTACTTGCCAGTAAAAGAGAGAGAAACAGTATCCCCAACAGTATGTTCTACCAAGATTGACCCCAACCTTTAGCCAGCTTCAGATCACTGGCAAGTATGTGCCCAGAGTATTCAGCAAGGTCCCGGGGCTGGCACCAGGAACCATGCCACGTGTGACTGCCTCACAAAACATTGTATATGGCTGTGGTATCACTGGCCCCGCAATTGTTTATTTCAACAATTTGGAAATATACAAAGGAACTTCAAAGAGTTCATACAAAAATGAGTTAAAATATGAATTTATTTTGGTGCAAAAAAATTTCAAAAATCATTTAGCTTTTTATTTGATTTATTATTTTATTTAACTTTATTTACTTATTTTAATTTGATGAGAGAGGGACAGAGTGAGTGAGCAAGAGAGAGGGGAAGAGAGAAAACAAGAAAGCTAGTTGCCAGTTCTGGGACTCAAACCATAGTTGGCCATGTAGGAGTCCAGTGCCCTTAACCACCATGTCACTTGCCGGCCCCAGGTTTTTTTTTTTAATAATACACTTTCCTATCAACTTTTTGAAGACCTATATAAAGTCTGGAAAATCTGCATACTCTGTAAATCATTAACATCATTAAAAATAATTGACTAAGTATTTAAAATCAATTGCACCTGTTAGTAAAGAATTATCTACAATAATAAACACTGGGAAAACAACATCATCAATAGGCCTGAAAAATTAGAGCACGTTATTAAAAAGATACACTGAATATACTTAACTATTGAAAATAACTTTCTGTACATAAAGGAAACCAAGTTTATCAATAAAGGGAAAATTATTTAAAATATATTGTGAACTGAATTTTTATACGAAGATGGATTTAGATATATACATACCCATAATAAGCTGGGTTATGTTCATAACAAAATGCTCATTTTTATTTTGCTTATATCTTCTTAAAATGGCATTTTACAATGAAATGCATTATTTATATATTTTTTTAAGAAATAAATATTTATTAAAATTTTCCCATTACCAGTAGTTGGCATAATGGCTATGTCGCTGGATTCCCATGTAGTCACCCGTGGTTTGAGTCTCAGACCCGGTGGCTTAAACTTATGCTGGGCAAGTGTTCATGCATGCCCAAGATCCTGAAAGGAGAATGGAGGAGAAGGGATTGTGGCATGGCCATTCCTCCTGGGGGGTGATTTCTCACTTTCTGTCTCTCTGTCTCTCTCTGTCTTTCTGGCAAGCACATGTGCCCTATAGCAGAAAAAATGTTTTTTCCTCAAAAATTTGAGAGTTTTGACATTTCAAGTCCTGCTATAAGTCTTTGTACCTGAAATAAATTTTATTACATAAAAGATAGAGCTATAAAACATCTGTTCATAGGCCGCTTTGGAAAAAATCTTTTCTTGAGGGCCAGCAGGTGGCTAAAAGGTTAAGGCGTCTGATCCCACATAACCAATTCCGCAGTGTGAGTCACTGACCCAGTGGTTTGAACATCAGGCCAGCTGCTCATGAGGGTGTGCTCAGAATCTAGAGGGGAGGATGGAGCAGGGATTGAGGTATAGCTGTGCTACCCCTGATGGGGTGATTTCTCACTTTCTTTCTCTCTGACTCTCTCTGGGCCAGCACACACTACCTATAACAAAAGCAAAACAGAACAAATAACAAACAAAATGATGTATTTTCTTCTTTTTCATTAAAATCTATACTCTTTTTTCTCATGTTGATTTTCTTTCCTTCTCAACAACATTCAGTCATCATTTACTCTAAAAGCATTGAGCACATATGGTTTGACCTTGTTATTTTGTTAAAATTTAGTTTTTAACTTTTTAAAACCAGTTTGTTTTGGAAAGATAGTAGGTGTTGATATCTCAGATGTTGAGACCAGAAAATATCTTCAGTGATGATAGAAGTGAGAAAAAAAAATTCAAGTGATCACATACAGCTCCTTATACAACCAGAATTTTCTGTGTGAGTCCGATTCCACTGAAGCAAAAAATGCCCTCCAAAACGAAAACAAGAACAGCTACAAAAATCCAACAACTTATCACTTAGGTTAAACTTGATGCAATTATAAGGAGGTTTATGAATCTCAAGGGCTGCCAGTTTCCAGTCAACATGATAATGACTAGAACCTTTTCTGATAATGAAAATTTCATGGTTTAATGATGTTTACAGTGAATGAATAATTTTTTCAGAAACTTGATACATTTTAATCTGAAACCTAAACACTGGTGTTTGCAAAAATATGATAGAACATAAACTACATAAAAATATCAACATTTTGTTAAAAAGGATGATTCTGAATAACTAAATTAGTCTGTCTCAGTATAAATAAAATTACACTTTATCAAAACTCAGTAATGTAAGTATTTATAATAAGAGACACAATTTTTTCAATCATGTCTGTTGTACTTTAAGGTACATATTACAGTCTGATATGTCTATGGTCTTTGAAATTTATATTTAAATTACTTTTCAATTTACATTTGACAAAATATGCAAAAATAGAATGAAGAAAATTTTGTAAGTGTACACATTTATATACATGTATGCAATTTTTATGTTAGATGTATAAAAAGACTTTAAATATATGTCTTAATAAAATTGTGTATCTTTCTTTTTTCTTGGTGCAGCCACTCCTCCCTGGATGTTGCTTCCTTTTATTATTTGTTATTTATTTCTAATTTTTTTATACATTTAATTTCAATGCATCATTTAGCTTATAGAGAATTGACCCAACATGAATATACCTCACATGAGCCCATCGAGAATACTATACATATTATCATCAACAGGTAATAAACAATTTCTGTGTCTCATAAATGTCTTACCTATTTTTTCTTTTTAATTAGTTTTCCAACACTCTTCCCCTTTCCTACCCTCCTTCCACACTGTGTTCATATGTGTCCATAACTATTTTCAATGCTTTTCTGTCCTCTAACGTTTCAGTTTCTACTAGAGTGCAGAGTCAATATATGTTAAGTGGAGACATACAATATCTGTCTTTCATAGCCTGACGTACTTGACTCAGCACTAAATCTTCCATATCAACCACTTTCTATCAAATGTCAGGGTCTTGCTGTTTTTAATGACTGAATAGTATTCCATGGAGTCTATGTGCCACACTTTTTCAATCCATTCATCCGTTTGCCATTCATCTGTTTGTGGACATTTGGATTGGTTCTATGTCTTAGTAATCATGAATAATGCCACAAAAAACATTGATGTGCAAGCACTTTTCTGACCGAGCATTCTCCTGTCCTTTGAGTAGGTACCCAGGAGTGGAATTGGTGGATCATATGGTAGATCTATTTGTAGGTTTTTTGAGAAGTCTCCATATTGTTATCCACAGTGACTGGAGCAATTTACATTCCCACCAACAGTGTAGGATAGTTTCCCTTTCACCACAACCCCGCCAACACTTATCATTTTTTGTATTTTTAGTCTTAGCCCTTCTGACAGGAATTAAGTGGTATCTCATTGTGGTTTTAATCTGCATCTCCCTATGTTTTTGGCTGTTCATTTTTCTTAGTTAAAGAGTTTTTTTGCTCAGCTCATTTTCCCTTCATTTAATTGGGTTAATCATTTTTTTTTTCTTATTCATCTTTTTTTTTTTTTTTTTTTTTTTTTGGTCAAGTAAGTTGCTTGATTTTCCTGTGTATTCTGCTTATCAGTCCCTTATCTGAGGCATAGTTTACAAAAGTATTCCACCATTCCAAGAGTTGTTAATTCACACTTGTTATTGTGGCTTTTGCTGTGCAGAAATGTATTAATCTGATGTAATCCCACTTCTCTATTTTTGGGGTTATTGACTGTGCTTCCCACTTAAGAATCTTTGCCTACCCTGATGTCTCCCAGAGTTTTCCCATTGTTTTTTCCACAAGTAGTTTTATAGTTTGAAGTCTTAGGTTTAGAACTTTGATCGATTTTGAGTTGATTTTTGTTAATGATGAGAGATGGGGGTTCAGTTTCATCTTTCTGAAAGTGAATATCCAGTTTTTCCAACACCATGTGTTAAAGAGGTTTTCCTTTTCCCACTGGATTGACTGGTGTCCTTTGTCACAAATCAGGTGGCTGCATGTTTTGGTGCTTATTTCTGGAGTCTCTATTCTATCCCATTGGTCCAATTGTCTGTTTTTGTGCCAATACCATGCTGTTTTAATTATCACCATTTTATAATATATTTTGGGATCAGGGAGTGAGATGCTGCCCACTCCACTCTTCTTGAATAGGATTTCTTTGGCAATATAGGGTTTTTATGACTCCAGATAAATTTTATGATAGTCTTTTCTAGATCTGTGAAGAATGTCTCTGGTAATTTAATTGGAATTGTTTTAAATATGTAGACTAATTTGGGCAGAATTGCATTTTGATTATATTAATTCTTCCAATCCAGGAACATGGAGTATCCTTCTACTTTTTTGTTTCACTTTCAATATCTATCTATCTATCTATCTATCTATCTATCTATCTATCTATATCTATATCATCTATATTTATATCTATATATATATTTAAATTTCAGAGTTTTTCTTGTAAAGGTCTTTGACATCCTTGGTTAGGCTTATTCCTAGGTATTTTATATATTTTGTAGCTATGGTAAAAGGGATTCTTTTCTTCAGTTCTACCTTGGTCAGCTTGTTGATTGTATATAAAATGCTATTAACTTTTGGATATGATTTCATGTTATGCCACTTTACTGCATTCATTTATTGATTTGAGAAGTTTTTTCATGGTTAGATTTGGGTATCTATGTAGACCATCATGTCATCTGCAAATCAAGGTATTTATTTCAAATAAGGACTTTCTTTCTTTATTTGAATATCGTTTATATTATTCTCTTTTCTGATTACATTGACTAGGACTTCCAGCACTATATTGAAAAGGGGTGGAGAAAATGGGCAGCATTGGGTAGTAAAACTTTTTAGTGTAATGTTTTTTGGTATAAGGTTATATATTTTTCATATATGCTTTTAGTGCTTTGAGAAATGACCCTTCTATGACAGTTTTGCTGAGACTCTTAGTTATGAAGGGATGCTGTACTCTATCAAATTCTTTTTCTCCATCAATTAAAATGTTCATATAGGTTTTATCTGTTTTTCTGTTAAAATAGTGTATTACATTTAAGGTTTTGCATATGTTAAATCACCCTTGCATCCCTGGAATAAAGTCTACCTGGTTAGACGAATAATCTTTTTTACATATTGTTGGGTATGATTTGCAAGTATCTTGTTAAGAATTTTATCTATATTCACCAGAGATAATGGTCTATAGTTTTCCTTTTTTGCACTGTTTTTATATGTTTGGAAATGAAGATGATGGAGGCTTCATAAAATAAATTTGGGAGGATTCCTTCCTTTTTGTCCATTTAGAAATAGTTTGAGTAGAATGGAGAATAATTCTTTAAAAGTTTTGTAGAATTGGGGACCAGCAGTTAGCGTAATGGCTATGTCGCTGGACTCCCACGTAGTCGACCGCGGTTCGAGTCCCGGACCCGGTGGCTTAAACTCACGTCAGGCGCGTGTGCGTGCGTGCCCAAGATCCCAGGAGGAGAATGGAGGAGAAGGGATTGCGGCGTGGCCATCCCCCTTGGGGGGTGATTTCTCGCTTTCTATCGCTCTGTCTCTCTCTGTCTGTCTGGCGAGCGCACGCGCCCTATAGCAAAAACCTCTCCAAAAAAAAAAAAAAAAAAAGTTTTGTAGAATTCAGAAGTGAAGCCATCAGGACCTGGGCTTTTCTTTGTTTGGAGGTTATTTATTACTGATTCAATCTCAAGGGGTCTGTTCAGGCTTTCTATATCCTCCCAGTTCAATCTTGGTAGATTACATGTGTTCAGGAATTTGTCCATCTCATCCAAGTTCTCTTGTTTGTTTTCATATAGATACTCACAGTATCTTCTAATGATGTTTTGTATTTCTATTGCATATGTTGTAATATTGCCTGTTTCATTGCAAATTTGATTAATCTTATTATTTTCTCTCTTCTTAATCAGTCTTTTGTTAATCTTTTCAAAGAACCAGCTTTTGCTTTCAATTATTTTCTGTATAGTATATTTATTCATTTTCTATTTTATTTATTTCTGTTCAAATGTTTATTTTCTTCTCCTGCATTTTTCATAATTTTTTTGTTGCTGTTTTTCTAATTCCCTAAAGTGTGATGTTATGTTGTCTATTTGTCACTTTCTCTTATGTGCCCTACTTGCTATGAACTTCTCTCTTATGATTGTTTTTTTGGTGTTTCATAGATTATGGAAACTTGTGTTCTCATTATCATTTGTTTCCATAAATCTTTTAATTTCAGTTTAATTTCTTTGACAGTTGAGAAGTCATTCAGAAGTAGATTGTTTAGTTTCCATGTGTTTGTGAATTTTCAAAGATTTTATCCTAAAATTAATATGAAGTTTAATTTCATCATGGTCAGAATAGATGCTGGATATAGTTTCTATGCCTACAAATCTGTAAAGGCTTGATCTGTGCCATATCATATGGTCAATCTTTGAAAGGTTTAATGCAGGGGCGAGAAAATGTATATTTTGTGGCTTTAGGGTGTAAAGTTCCATAATTGTGTGTCAAGTCCATTTAATCTATGATATCAATTAGGTCCTGTTTTTCTTTGCTTATTCTTTGTCTAGAAGATCTCTCTAAAGTAGATAATGGGATGTGGCAATCCCCCAGTGATTATAGTACTGCAACCTATCTCTCTAGTGCTAGCAGTCTTTCTTTCATGTATTTGGGTGATTTTGAGTTTGGTTCATAGGTATTTAAAACCATTATCTCTTCTTGATAAATTAGCCTTTTTACTACTATGTAACACCCTTCTTGTCTCTTCTTACAGGTTTTGTCTAAAGCCTATTTTGTCTGAAATCTGTGTAGCGACTCCAGCCCTTTTTTGATTTCCATTAGCATGGAATACCTTTTTCCAGGCCTTCACTTTCTATCTATATATGTCTTTATACATCAGGTGTGTTGTTTCAATAGATAGATGGTTTCAGTTTTTTTCTTTTTTTATCCATTCAGTCTGTCTGTGTCTCTCTCTTTTTTTTTTTTTTTTTTTTTTTTTTAGAGGTTTTTGCTATAGGGTTTGTGCGCTCGCCAGACAGAGAGAGACAGAGAGATAGAAAGCAAGAAATCACCCCCCCAGGGGGGATGGCCACGCCACAATCCCTTCTTCTCCATTCTCCTCTCGGGATCCTGGGCACGCACGCACACGCGCCTGGCGTGAGTTTAAGCCACCGGGTCCGGGACGCGAACCGCGGTCAACTACGTGGGAGTTCAACGACATAGCCATTATGCTAACTTCTGGTCCCTCTGTGTCTCTTGATTGGAGAATTTTGGAGAATTTAATCCATTCACATTCTACATTATTTTCAATATTTCTGGACTCATTCCTATCATTAACCATGTCATTTTCTTGGTTGGTTTTTGTTTTCTTATTTCTGTCTGTCTGAATAGTTTTTCCAGTGTAGCATCCCTTCAGAACTTCTTTAAGAACTGGTCTGGAGTTGGTAAATTCTTTCAGGTTTTGTTTATCTGAAAAGGTTTTTATCTTTTCTTCTCATATGAGGGATAATCTTGCTGTTTATAGTAATGTTGGTTGAAATTGTGTTTTATTTAACACTTTAAATATATTTCCCCATTTTTATTTGCTTACACTGTTTCTGATGATAGATTTTATGTTAACCTGATGGGATAACCTTTGTAAGTAATGTGACATTTCTCTCTTGCCAATTTTAGTATCTTGTCATTGTCTGTGGTTTTGGCCAATCTCGCTATGATGTGCCTTAGAGAAGATCTTCTTGGGTTGATTCTATTTGGGGTCCTTTTTATTTCTTGGGTTTGGATATTTGAATGCCTCTCAAGGTTTGAAAAGTTTCCTTTCAGGATTTCATGGAATAGATTATACATGTCCTTATTATTTTCTGCACATTCTGGGATAAATATTATCTGGATAATTGGCCAGTTAGTAGTTTCTAGTATCTCTCCTATACTGTCCTCATTCTTCTTGGTTATTTTCTCAGTCCTTCTGATAAAATTTTCTAGGTGAGAGGCTTTGTCTTCTACATGAGATTCAATCTTCTGCATGATATAATCTGCTTTGAATACCGTTGAATGAGGTTTTGATTTTCTAAATTACAATCTTCATCTCTAACAATTCTGTTTGATTCTTTTTTTATAGCGTCTATTTGTTCTTTCAAATTGTTAACGGACTTCCTCATCTCCTGGAGCTCATTGTCTCTTTTCTCTTGCATTTCATTTAGTTTTGTCACTATAAATATTCTGAACTGTTTATCTGACATTTTCATGAGCTACATAGTATTGTCTGTGGATGTTGAGGAATTGGGGGAGAGATATTTTCTTGGTTTCTCATATTTCTTGTGCCTCTGAGATGGCTTCTTGTCATCAGGTGAGTTACACTTTTTTTTCCCTAAATTTTTTAAGTTAATTCTGAGTGATCAAAGGTAAGCAGGAGAAAGTGATAGGTGATCTCTCTCCTGCTGTACCTCCTCGGTGCTCACCCAGCAACCTGCATTGTAGTCTCTGGACGTGGTCAATTAAAAGTCCTCCCAGTTTCTAGAGAAGGGATTGTGTGACATGCTGTATGCTTCAGGAAATGCTCAAGTCTGAGAATTTGAAGACATTTGGCAGGGGAGCCACCATCTCTCTGCAGCTCAGTGTCCCTGCCACCAAGTCTCCCTGTCACTCAGTATAGCCAGGCCCATCACCGGGGTGAATATCCCAATGGCATGGGGAGCAGGAATGTTCTTCTTCAAGTCCCGGTTAACATGTGTGGGAGGAGATGAGCCACACTTTGCATCACAACCTCCCAGCCACCAATGGCTCACCGTATAGCAAGGCCATTGCTGGAGTGGATGTTCCAATGGCACAGGGAAAGACTGGGTTCTCCAATTCCTAATTACCACACCCTCAAATTGTGTATCTTTTTTTTTGTTGTTGTTAATCTACAGTGCTACCCATGACAAATACATAAATATAAAAATATATTTATATTTCTTGATTCTTCGTTTAGGTTTTTGACATAGGGAACATGCATTTGCCAGAGAGGTTGATTACACCATAACCCCTTCTCCTGCATTTTCCTCTCAAAATTTTGAGAATACATGTACATGTGACCCACTTGATGTTCAAGCTGCTGAGTCCAAGACTCAAACAACAATTGGCCATGAATATGAAAGAGTCTAGCATCTTAACCTCTATTCCACCTGATGGTCCCCAAACATATATATATATATATATATATATATACATAATTTACATATCTTTCTTTTTGGAATGATCTGTTTAGTAGTTATAGGCTTTTCTCATCTGTTCATTTATCAAACAATTATTAAGCTCTTATTCATACCAGACACTGATATTAAATAGATTAAAGATATAGTCATTTATATCATGAAATACATAATTTATCAAGGCCTCTGGAAGGAAAGCTTCATTATATCAAAATACATGTCACAATAGCAATCTACCTTAGATGTTATAATATTATGAAAAGCTATAGGTTCTTAAGTTATCCTAAGAAGCTGAGGCAAAGTTAGCCTGACCAAAAAAGCATGAGAAATATTTTAGTTGAAAGAAATAGCATGAGCAAATACATTGAGAAATGGAAGAACACAAATGCTGGATTTGTTGGCTATAATAATGTTGATAGTGAGGTGGAGTAGGTGGGATAGCATTGAGTAGCAGGACATGAAATTGGAGAAATATGCAGTGGAAAGATTGTGAAAAGCCTCTGATGTTAAGCCAAGAAATTCCCCTGAAGACAATGAATTATATATAGAGAAAATGAGGAAATATAAGCCAGGAAGAAACCCAAACCCAGGAGATAAACATTTAACAAAGAACACTGCACTATTATAGAGAGTGCATTAGAGGGAAGAACTAGGAATCAGTTAAAGAATTTAAGAGCTCTTCTCAGTAATCCCTGAGAGCAATAAAAAGACTCTTAATTAAAACAGCTTCTTTGGGGAGACATAAGATGGCTATGAGATATGTCAAGTAGAATTGACTATGGGTAATATATAATTCACAGCAATTCTCCCATCTTTTTGCATATCATATCTTTTCTTCTTTTTACTGGATCAGTCCCATGAAAATAAAGATACCAAATACAGACCCAGCAGGTGGCATGGTAGTTAAAGTGCTGAACTCCCACATGGCTGATTGTGGTTCAAGTTCCAAACCTGGTGGCTCTGTCTCTCTCTGGTGAGTGCACTTGCCATACAGTAAATAAAAATAATAATAACTGGGGACCAGCAGTCAGCATAATGGCAATGTTGCTGGACTCCCATGTAGTCGACCGTGGTTCGCGTCCCAGACCCGGTGGCTTAAAACTCATGCAGGGCGCATGTGCAAGCATGCCCGAGATCCCGAGAGGAGAATGGAGGAGAAGGGATTGCGGTGTGGCCATCCCCCCGGGGGGTGATTTCTCGCTTTTTGTCTCTTTGTCTGTCTGTCTGATGAGCGCATGTGCCCTATGGCAAAAAAAAAAGCTCTCCAAAAAAAAAAGAAGAAGAAAAAATAATAATAACAAATAAAATTAAATAAATAATAATTTTAAAAACATATCAACTAAAGATAAGGAAAAAACTCTTTTGCCTCTATTTCTCTACTTCACCCTTTAAGCTTTTTCATATATTTTACCATAAAACTGTTTGAGAATTTTCTGTTCTCACTATAATTTGTTTCTATTTTCACCGAAATGGATACATCCACTCAATATTCAGTATTTGTCTAACTTAAGGTCACAGATACAGTGAAACACTTTGATGTCTGAAAAACTACTTTCTTCACTTATCTTCTAGGAATCAACACTCTCCTGTCTTTCTTGTTACCAATAATCTTTCTTTTTTCTTTTGTCTATATTGATGTATGCTATGTCCCAGAGAGCTGATGTTGGTGCTCCTCATGACTCAATCTGTTAACATTTCTCACTCTTTTTTTTTTTTTTTGGAGAGGTTTTTGCTATAGGGCGTGTGCGCTCGCCAGACAGACAGAGAGAGACATAGAGACAGAAAGTGAGAAATCACCCCCCAGGGGGGATGGTCACGCCGCAATCCCTTCTCCTCCATTCTTCTATCGGGATCCTGGGCACGCACGCACACGTGCCCGGCGTGAGTTTTAAGCCACCGGGTCCAGGATGCGAACCGCGGTTGACTACATGGGAGTCCAGCGACATAGCCATTACGCTAACTGCTGGTTCCCAACATTTCTCTCTTTACTCACATGTTTGTTGTTTTTAACTAGTCTCAGAGACTTACTTGTCTTCTCTAATGACCCACCTGTTTAAATCTTTTATTTAGACTTCACTACTGAATGTAGAATTTTAGTTTATATATTGAACTCATTTCTCCCCATCTCACAGCATTGAAAAATTATGTCTGAAACAAAATTCTATAACTACCGATAAAACTTAAGAACTTAAAACAAGATCTCTCTTTTTTTTTTCTTTTGGTTTTTGTCATAGTGCATGTATGCTCTCCAGAGAAAGACAGAGAAAGAGAAGGAAAGTGTTGCATCACCCCCAGGGGTATGGCATGGCCACACCACAATCCCTTTTTCTCAATTTTCCTTCTGAGATGTAGGGCATGCACACACACACACACACACACACACACACACACACATATATACACACACACACATCTGGCATAATTTTCAAGGTGTCAGGCCTGGAACTTGAAACATGGTCAGCCATGTTAGAGTCCATCACCGTAACTACCAGGCCACCTGCTGGTCCCGCTTCTTTACTCTTTTGATTATACCTATTACTCTTGCTTTAATCCCTCTTCTCCAGACTCATTCATTTTTCAGGCTTCTTAAGACAAAGGTACATTTCTGGCCGTTGACCTTTATTCTTATTTTCTCCATCCAGATGCCCTTCCCTTAATGCCTGTAAGTTTATGGCCTTACTCTCTTATGTCCTTTCTTAAATACAATGAATGAGAACTTCTATGCTATCCTAATTATAGCCTGTTCCTTAGTTCTCTGACTTAACTTCCTTGCTTTATATTTTTTGTTACTTATATAATCCAAACATACATTTTAATTTGCGTATTTCAAAATTTATCTATGTTTTCCACTAGAATTTAAAGAGCAGAAAAGTATAAATTTCTATTTTATGTACAGATTAATCAATGGAGTCAAGAATTGTGCCTGGTACATACAAATTTACTTAGTTTTCCCAAAGCTCATTTTCTTCCTGAAGTTGTACTGAGAGTCATATCTAAATTATTTTAATGATCTCCCTTTACTCCACTTTTATGTATCTAATTATAATCAATTGCCTAAAAATAAGTCAGAGTTGTCTCCTTCAATCATGGCTTCCTCTTGCTGTTCTCTATCTCTAACTTTTTGTTCTCGTTATTTCCTTTACTATGCCAGTGAACATCTGAATTCATGCTGTCCATTATGTTTTCTTCTTTTAAAAGGAAAATTTCCGAAGAACAGGAAATTTGCTTGCTTTATTGTTTGGCATATCCCTGCATGTTAGCAAACTGATTGATGCACAACTGTCCCTCAAAAAACGAAATGATGACAAAACCTCAATTATGGTTAGAGCTAAGTTACTGTGATTACTGTGGCATTTCTGAAGCAAAATGCATTTTCCATTTCAAATTATATATTTTAATAGAGAAAACCTTATTAAAGATAAAAATTATATTTTAGTCTAAAATAAATCAATTTGGAAGTATATCATAAATTAAGGGGACCAGAAAATGGTGCAATGGTTATGTCTCTGGACACCCACATGACTGACTGCAGTTCAAGTCCTGGACCCAGAAGCTTGAAATTCATGCTGGGTGTGTGTGCATGTATGCCCAAAATCCAGAGAGGAGAATGGAGAAGGGATTGCGGTGTGGTCATTTCCCTAGGAGCTGATTTCTCACTCTCTGTGTATCTGTTTCTCTCTTTATCTCTGGCAAGTGCATTCCCCCTATAGCAAAAATTTCTCTTTCAAAAAAAAAAATTAGGAAGATAATTGATGCTTAATTATGATAATTTTTTCTTGGATATTGAAGTTATATTCAGGAATAAAATAGTATCATCAAAACTTTCACATCTTTGGCATATAACTTTAGACAATATTTATATGAAAACTATAATTTGTATCTTAGCCAGGACTCATGATTGTAATTTGTTAGAAAATGAGAGGATGAAAGTTACATATCAGTAAAGTAAGAGGAAATGAGAAAAAGTATGCAAAGTGTGAACGGCTTGTAATATATTTTCATTTGTTCAGTTTCCTTGGCCTTCCATCCGTAAAATGAATTAGATTTTGATCTCATATAAATCTCCATAAATTTGAAACATGCGAATTTAGTTACAAAGTTTTTAAAGTCAATATAGTTCAGTGTATTTCTCACAGACTATTTCTTGGATTAAGATAAATTCTTTGGAATAACATTGTTTTAATTTAAGTAGAAATGTAATAACTTACTCTATTACATCTCATGCAGTTATTTGGACTTCAAATTTATAATTTGTATGCTCTCTTTACAAAGCCAAATAAAGTAATATCAATAAGAGAAAAAAAGAAATAAAATGTCACTTTGACATTAGTAACAAATAAAGATTAATAAATATTCTATATCCCTAGATGTCAGATAAGTTGATACCCAAGATTTTAGTCTAATAAAACTATTGCACATTCAATATTTTAAGATTTTAGTTATGTGTTCAATTGCCTTTTCTGAACTTGAAGTCCCCTTATCTCATTCTGCAATAATTTGACAAAATATTGAAGTACTTTAAGGCTTACAGAAGACAAATTCATGTTTATTCCATTAGTAAATGTGAAGAAATTTGAAATGATAAAATAAATTTTTGAAAAAGCCTCTATTATTATTATTATTTAATTCAGGTATTTTTAATACCTCTGTCTCAATCTATGTAGAAAGAAATAAAGCAGATAATATAGCAGATTTTTTTCAATCAATACTTTCAGAAACAAACAAAAGTGCAATGCAAAAACAAACAAATATTCTGTCCCACTCATTCATCAGCTTCTCCTTTATTAACTGAAAATATTACACTTATTTGCTCATAAGCGACTGATCTATTGTATACATTCATGCATATTCTGGAAAAGGCATTCAATAGCTTCTTTCAAGCCATCCAGAATTGTGCTCTGTCCTCATTTGTAGGACCAGGTGCAGCGCCTCCAGTTACTGTCCCTACAGAAGTCATGCAGTTGTATGAGTAGCCTCTGCAATTCAACCAAAATTAGCTCAGTCTCTGTCGTTTTTCCTAGGGTCACACCACAACCCAGGCAATCTCAGCAAGATAATAGTTCCGCTTTATTGCTTTAAATAAACTGACAATTTCTCCTTCCTGTATGGCATGAGAAAGTACTAAATATCTCTGAGCTCCCCAAGTAGGCTATTAACATAAGCAGTATTTATCCTCTGTTGGATATAGAATTGACTGCAAACAACACGGTCATCTAGTGTATGACTCATCAAAGATTATTTCATTTATGTCACTAATACCATAGTGTTTTCTGTGATCATCCTGTATTTCTGCACCTATTATTAAGTAGTCAGTTTATATTTGTCTCCTTGTATTTCCCTAAAATGAAAGCACTCAATCTGATTGCATAAAATATGTAATTTCACTTGGGTTTTTATTTCTGTCACATGCTTATATATTTAAAACAATATAAATTAGGGTAAAGAAAAATGTGACTGCACAGATTTTGCAAAGGGCTTAGAGCATTCTCTTTCTTTTCTTTTTTTTTTATTAATTAATTAATTAATTTACATACATTCAATCACATTGCTTAGCTTACAAAGTGAACAATTCAATATGTAAACATTTCTCCCCAGTTCAGTTGATCAAAATATCTTCAACAGATAACACCACACCTCCCCATCCTGTCAATGCTCTGCCTCTGTATCCCTCCTCCAAATGTCCTTTCCTAGGCCCCACTCCTCCACATTCTCTTTCTACATTTTTGTAATTTCAAAAGGAGAAAATCCTTGGTTATAAACCTTGACACACAGTCTTATGTTCCCCCTGGAGAGATGTGTTTACACTCTAAAGGGTGAAAGGCTGTAATTCTTTTTCTCAGGAGGGTGGATATTTCCACTTCCATATAAGTGAAAACATTTTTCTCTAAGTCTCTCTCCTAGAATTGATGATTTTGTGCATGCAGGTTTATGGCATCTGGTTCTCATCCTGTCACCTGTAGGATGCTGTCATAGGAGGCCAATCTTGTAGTTACACTGGCTAGTGTCTTGGCTCTGATTTCTGAAGGAGGAGTCTTGTGTGTGTGTGTGTGTGTGTGTGTGTGTGTGTGTGCGTGTGTTCATTTATGGAATTCAGTAACTATTACTTCTCAACTCCAACCCACCAAAAGAAAACTCACTATTCTCATATTAATAAAAATAAATTATTTTGCCCATTCATACATACGTTTCTCTGCTTTTCATTCTGAAATATCTGGATGTTATATATACACACACACACACACACACACACAGAGGCTCACATTCTTGTATATTATCAGATATTAGGGGCCAACAGGTGGTGTGGTGGTTAATGAGCTGGACTCACACATGACCGACAGTGATTTGAATCCTGGACCTGGTAGCTTGCTTCCTCACTTTCCCTTTCTCTCTCTCTGACTCTCTTTTTTAAAAACAATAATAATAATAACAACAAATTAAATTATTAAAAAAGAAATTATATACAATTATAAATTTTAAAATATAATTTAATAGATATAAAATCAAATTCTGAAGTGTATTAAAATTTATTTTATATAAAATGAATCACAGCTTCATTTGATATGAAATAAACTTTCCGACTCTTCAGAAGTTCTGATTTTAACAGGATTTCACTCATCATTCGACATCTGTATTGAGGAAAACCAGTCCCCACACTGGAATTGTCAGAAAGTTAGTATCTAGGGAACTTTTTCTTCCAAGGCAATGTCTGTGAAAGTTGTTTCTCTTGGAACTTGAAGTAGAAGAAAAAGAAGTAAGATGTGCGTTTTTGATTTTGAAACCATGATATCATTTGTTATGCTATCTTTCTTAGCTTCAGTTTCTTCATCTCTTGAAAAAAGTATATACCAGGAAATGTATTTCTTGAACTAGTGCTTAAAAACATTATTAAAATTGTGACATTATGATAAGAACATTGTGTGTTCTTTGTTGTGCTATATCAAGGAGGTGCTTTTTGTTGTTGTTTTGTTTGTTTGTTTTCAAGATAAGTCTACCCTTTCTTTTTTTATCTTCTTCCTATTGTTTTTTAATTCGCCAGAGGGCTCATCAAAGAGAAAGTCAAAGATATAGAGGGAAAGGGAGAAAGCAGTCCTCAATGAGCCACAGTTATATTGCGATCTTCTTTATTTCTCCATCCTATTAGGATTTGGAGCACTCAGGGACACATTCTCAGTGTGTTTTCAAAGGCAATGAAACTAAAATTTGAACTATGCAGTTGGTCAAATGGGATTTGTCTCCCTTAACTACTAAGCCATAGGGTTGCTCCTCTTTCTGTACCATTTTGTTTTTCGCTGTAGGGTGTGTCAGAGATACACACACACACACACACCCACACACACACAAAGACGATAAGTAAGGTATCACTCCACATGGAGGATAGCCATGACACTATACCTTCTTCATCCTTTTCTTGGGATTATGGGTATGCACACACACTCACCTGGCAGGATTTTCAGGCCACTAGGTCCAGGACTTGAACCATGTAGTGAACAATGTGATATCCAGCTGCCTTAACCTCTATGCCACCTGCTGACCCTTTCTGTATCTTTTAAATATTCTACCTCTAAAATACTTTCAAGACAGAATAATAAAAAGTTTTCTGTTGGAATGATATACATTGCAATACTCTTGAGTCGTCTGTTACCACATACATACTTTGAAAAATCACATTGTATGTTATAAAGATGTACAATGATGGAATGTAAAATTTAAAAGTGTAAAAGAAAAAAAAATAAGAAATACTTTCAAGAGTAAATAAGTGATTTGGGAAATGTTGCATGCTTAAAGAATTACAATATTGTATAATACAAAGAATTCCTCAAAGTTCAATACTTTTTTTTCCCTACTTACTTGACCATGAAATATGATTTTACTTAACAACTTCACATGGTTTGTATTATGTAGTTATGTAGGGAACAATAGCAAACTGACCAGAATTCTCCATGAGCTTACTTTTGACTCCTCAAGGAATAATGAATGTTTCTAGTTTTCAATTTTCTAGTAACAAAAATACCCCCTCTCTTTTCTAGGCTATGTCTATCTTTATACTTTGTTTCTTTTTTTATGGGTGCATCTACTCTATTTGAATGCTAGACTCTTTCTTTACTATTAACTTGACAGAGGAGACATGGATAGGAAGGCCATAAGGGAGGATCAGTGGTGGTCAAGGAACATCAGCAGTGCCAGCAGCTTTTTCCAGCTGTATTGCATACCATGGTTTTGTACTTTTATTTTTTTAAAGTTATGATTTTACTCTAAAGAACGCTGCCTTGGACCATTCTCAATTCTGCTGTAATCTCAGGAGTTTCATATGAAAAGGAAAGAAAAAAATGTAATTTTGTATCACTTTTATTTCTGTTGTCTGTGCCTCATTATTTGGCACCAGGGAAAGTGCACTAGTGCCAAGCTGTTAAATCTTAGACGTTGCCAGTTCTGCTGGACCGGTGCTGGATGTCTTTAGACTGAGGCTATGACAGCTCTTGACTACTTTTCTCCATCTCTTCTTTTCCATGCCTAGCTCCCTAAGGACTGCTCAATCAAGACTCAATAAAAATTGTTGAACTGTTCAGATTTTTATTGAGAGCCTTGATGCTATAGCCCCTCAGGAGTCCACTGAAGAGAGGATTATCCTCGTTAGCATAGAGACAAAGAGAATGTCAAGGACAAGGGAAGGCATAAAACCAAAGCTGCACATCATGCAATTGACCAACTCAGCCACATTTAGAAAAGAGAAAGGCAAGCAAGACACTAACATCAGAAAAGCTAAACATTTTAACTGTGTTAGACACAGCTTTAATTAATTGTATTCACCAGTTTTGTTTACATAGATACAAATGGTACCTATTAAGTGGAATGGCTTTCTCCCATAAAGAGTGCAGTGGTACCTCAATACAAAATTCTTTTAAGTATTATTTTGTGCAAACACGGTCCTCTATTAAGACAGGTCGTATTTTAATATTTGTTTCATTATGGAAAAATCCATCTACAACTTATTAGCAATACTCTCCAAAACTTTTTTTCTCTATACACAAAAGGTGATTTATTTATTTATTTTTGAGAGATTTTTGCTATATGGAAAGACAGACAGAGATAAAGAGAGAGAATGTGAGAAATCATCCCCCAAGGGTGATGCCACAATCCCTTCTTTTTTTTTAATGACTTTTCCTTTTTTTTTTTTTAATTTAACTTTATGTATTTATTTATTTTTAATTTGACTAGAGAGGGAAAGAGTGAGGAGAGAGAGAAAGTGACAAAGCAAGCCACCAGGTCCGGGACTCGAACCATGGTCGGCCATGTGGGAGTCCAGCACCCTTAACCACCAGGCCACCTGCCAGCCCCACACAATCCCTTCTTTGGGAATGCATGCACACACTCCTGCAGTGGGTTTCAAGCTGCCAGGTACGGGACTTGAACTGAGGTTAGCCATGTGGGAATCCGGTGATGTAACCACTACACCACCTGCTGGCTTTGAGTATTTATTTTAATATATTTTGTAGGAAATACTAAATAGAAATAAAAATAATAATACTTTTATAGTATACATTACCTGGAATAGCTCTATATGTGTAATAAAGCCATACTGTAATTTAGAGAACTAAATTAGGCTGTTCAAAGCTGTTTATAATCATTTCAGCTTTTCATTAATTCATTTACTCAATTTGATCAGGCATTCTATTTGAAACTAGGAATGCAGACATGAAAATATAACCCAGACACTGTACCTGAGAATTATATTTAAGTTAACTGAATGGGCTACAAAGTGATTGTATAGACACATTTAGGAAAATAAATGTGTTATATTTGTGTCAATAGAAACATAAAGCAATGAAACAAAGTGATCCTTTAATAAATCAAGACAAATATGCTGAGTAATTATACCAGTAAATAATAGACTCTCAATTCTATGAAATATTTTATACCCTTTTGGTCTTTGCTAGGTTCCACTGAAAATGAAGAACTACAAAGCACTTCACAGAATGAATTTATTTGTGTTTTATACATTTTACATTGAACTTGATTGGTAAGTTCTTCTTGCCTAAAATTAGAAAACATCAACAATCTGTAGAACAGTGTTTTAAATAAAATAATTATATGTAGTTTTTGTTTTATTTTCAATCCCCTTTAACAAAAAGAAATACTATTGATTCACCAAAAATAAGAGCTTTATTGCTCTTCTTAAAACACCCTTCATTCAATTATTCTCACAATAAGATCCTACAACAGGAATTAATTGAATGATCATTGTCACCAACATCTGCAGCCTGATGTTTCTCAACTCTGATTGTGCCTGTGTTTCTCTCCTTGGGTACTCGAAAAGATGACAACGCTCGTGCATCACCCAGGCCAATTATATTACACTGTTGGTGCAATGTGAGTATGTGAATATTTATAAACCTGACCGTGTGAATCTAATGTGGAGTCAAGTTCAAAGCATATAATTCTAACTTTAAAAATAAATGTAGAGCTGATGAGCATCCTTAATAATTTAATTTTCTTAGACACTATTTCATTGACTTGTAGCCACAAATAATTTGAGACACTATGGAAAAGATATTTTAGGTATCATAGGCGGCTATTTGTGAGTCACAAAAAATGAGATGCAAGGCACTTGTTAATAAAAATAATTCATAAGAATATTCATTAACTAGAAGAACTCATAATAAATAGAAATATGATACATATAGAAATACTAATTAACATTTTTTATGTGTGGACAATCTTTGAAGACTTATTTTTGTGCTATTATGATGGTATTAAGTCGAATTTTATTTTCATTTTTGTATTGCCAGAAGGTGCATCCATTTGCCAGAGGTGGGGGAGAGAGAAAAAGTATCCCACCAAGTTGGGTGTGGTCACACCTCAAGCTCTTTTCTCCTCTATTTTTGATTTTGAGTATGCACACATACATGGCTGCATACTGTTTAAGCCACCAGACAGGATTTGAACTGTGGTCGGTCATGTGATATAGGTTGCCAATGCCCAGAGCTTACCCACCGCACACATGACCAGATCATGATGGTATTATTTAAACTTTGTATGGCACTCTAGAAACTAGGACTTAAGAGTTTGTAAGTATAGGAGGATACGGGGGAAATAAAAACACAGAGAAATATACATGAATAGACAAAATCATTTCTCTCAATCAATGTGTGAGCAGTGAGTTCTCATTATAATAGGTTGAGACTGAGATGTAATATTTATTGAATTCCTAGAATATTATATAGTAAATTACTACCTATACATAAATATATGTGATATATAGTAACTCATTCAGTCATCAAATAGTTCTGTGAGCAGGTGATACCTTCTTTATGGGTACACAAGTCAAATGTTATTTAAGTAAATTGTTTAAAGATCACAAATTTCTCAAATGATAGAGCCAGAACTTGTAATCAAAGCAACAGGGAGTCTTTTTTCTGCATTTTGTTTAATCTTTATTTTAAAGCACTTTCAGGATTAAAGTAAAACAAACAAAAAAAATAAGCTTTTTATTTTTTTTACACTATCTAGGAGTAGGTGGCTTATAGGATGTCTCATTTTACTGCAATTTTTAGTGACTATTTCTTGCCAGGAAAATAATAATATTTATTTGTGTTAATCAAAATATTAATATGAAAATCAGGAAATTGACATTGATATGTTATAATAATCTAGTTCATAGTCACTATTTATGATTCTCCAATTATTTTAGTAACATCCCTCATAGGAAAAAGGCTCATCCAGGATAATGTGTTATGTACAGTTATTAGTCTCTCTAGTTTCCTTCATTCTGGAATAATTCCATCCTTGCATTGACATTAATAACCTTGAAACTTTTGAAATTGCTAGCAGTTATTTTGAGGAACAGGCCCCAATTTGGGTTTGTTTTATGCTTTCTCAGGCTTCAATTCTGTTAATGCAATTTTGGTTAAGCATCATAGGAGTAATGATGCATGCTCTTCATTTTATCCATTAGATAGTACACTATTTAATTCCCCCATTACATAGAACAATTGACAAAGAGGTGTCTAATGACTCTCTGTAATACAGAGTTAATATATTTTCTTTTGTGATTGGTAAGTATTTTGTGAGGAAAATACTTACACTATGTAAATACTTAATTTTATCAACTTTTATCCATGCGTTTTAGCATGCTTTCATTTTCTTTTTCTTGTCTGTATTATTAATGGAATGATTTTGCTTTTTCTGATACCCTGTAATAAGAAAGATTGAATCAGTGAGTTTGGGGCTGGAAAAAATTTTCATATTTGACTCTCAGAGTTCAGTACTGCTTTGATTCTTTCTTGATGTATTTCATCTTTACTAATGCTTCATTTAGAAGTCTGAAAATATAAGTTTGGGGGCTGACTCCATGGTCTGCTGCTTAAGGCAGGCAGATCCCACATGACTTCACAGTTTGAATACTGGGCGCTGCAGCTTGAGAAACATGCTGGGTACAAGAATGTGGGTGCTCCAAATCCCCAAAGGAGGGAGAAATGTAGGAGAAGAAATTGTGGGGTGACCGTTTCCTATAGGGAGGGTGCTTTTCCTTCTTTTCGCTGTCTCTGTCTCTCTCTGATGAACACATGCACTCTCTAGCATAAATAAATAAATAAAATGTAAGTTTCTAGGGCATGTTTACTCATATCACTACTAGAGTTCTATTTTTACCTATAAAATTTCATCACCTTGAAATTCACCTGTGATCTATTTAAATTTTTGTTTGTTTGTTTTTAAGACAGATTTTTGCTATAGAGTGCATGCACTTGCTGGAGAGACAGAATGACAGAAAGCAAGAAATCACACTCCCCAGGGGGAAATGGTCACACTACAGCCCTTTCTTCAGTCTCCTCTCAGGATTTTGGGCATGCACGCACAGGCACCCAGCACCGGGTCCGGGACTGGAATTGCAGTCAGCCATGTGGAAGTTCAGCGATGTAACCAATATGCTATCTTCTGGTCCCCTATTTCACATCTTATTAATGATCCATATGTTCTTTTTTTCTCTCATCTGTTCAAATTTCCGATATGCGTTGAGGAACAATTCTCCCTGAGTATTTTCACCTGTTGGAACTGGAACTACTGAGTAAAGAATATACAGAAAATAAAGAACTTGATCTTTATTATTACTTTTGTTGTAATGATTAGGTCATGGGGAAAGTCATGTTTTTCCATACAAAAATGACTCATGACTTTCCTGACAACATGATATTAATAATATAGCCTTAAGAGAATAATTCTCAGTGGTTTCTTTGCTTCAGGTTTCCTAAGATGGATTCATTTTAGTCTGATCCTTTGAATACAGTCTATTTTCATCAATTATAGTTCTTTTGTAGGAGTCACTCTTTTTGATTTAGTAAGTATTAGCATATCAAAATAAACATTTGCTTTAAACATGGTAAATTCCAAAAATAATAAAGAGGATAATATTTCAACTATAACACAGAAGAATAATGAAAATTATTGAGTGCTGAATCAGGAAAATACTTTAAAGAACTCAAAAACCACTCTGGACAATAATAAAAGTGAACTAAGATTTCAAATATAATTAGGAGAGATAAACTAAATAAAATCAAGTGAGGGTCTATCTCATGGAGTGTAGTTCAAAAAAAGAAAAGAGCACATTCGAGGTATTTTTTAGTGTTTCCTACATCAAAGAAACCACAAGACTACAGGTGTCATACCTCTTTTGATTCTTCTCAGGCCAGTCTTAAGAAAGAAGGGAGAAGAGAACAGAGATCTTTACGTTTTTTTTTTTTTTTTTTTTCCCAGTGTGATCATTGTTCCCTAACATTTACCTGAGCTGTCAGTTATATGGATGTTGATTTTTTAAAAAACTGCTAACAAATACATTTATAACCAGAACCTCAGAATACTAAAGTTGTACTCATTTAAAACACCAATCAGCTATCTTTGGTCTTTAAAAAAATCTAAACGCTGGGACCAGCAGATGGCATAATGGTTACATTGCTGTACTCTCACACATTCAATCAATTCTTGAATCCCAGACCCAGTGACTTAAAAACTCACTCTGGGTATGTGTGCATGCATGCCTATGATTCCGAGTGGAGAATGAAGGAGAAGGGATCGTGGCATGGCCATCCTTCCTAGGGAGGTGATTTCTCACTTGCTGTCTTTTTGTCTCTCTTGTGAGCACACGCACCTTATAGCAAAATCTCTCTCTGTAAAAAAAAAGAAAGAAAGTATAAAATCTTACACTGCAAAATCCTAAACATCATTACATCATCTCACAATGAAGAAGAGCAGCCTTGCAGAGCAGAATGAGGAGAGGAGTACCACTTCTTGGTGCAGAGCAGCATGCTATGGGTTTAAAGAATATCAACATCACATCATTGGGTTCTGCACATCCGGATCAAAGTCACTATTGCCAGAAGGGAGATGGATTGAGAGGATTTCAGCTCATCCACTGGCAGAGTTGGGCACATGACTACCAGGTGGTCCTGGGGAATGTCTGCCACAGCTGGTGTAATGTTGGTGACAACTTTACTCTTAATACGCTGAAAGTTGACATGTTGCTCTTTCTTTCTTTCTTCTCCCAGAACATTTGAATAAAAGTTCTTTGGAAGTAGTTTTAAATCACTTTTGGGTGGTTCTCAGACCTTTTCTTTGTTGGTAGAATAATCTTCTATTCCAAATCAAATCTTCTTAAGACCCCCTCCCCTTCAAAACTATTTTGGTCATATATCTGTTTTCAGTGTACTTGAAATTCTATATTATTTGTACTTGGAAATATATAAAAATTGAAAACATTCTTCTCTCATCTGTGGTAGGTACTCTTCACCACAATCAACCAGATCATCATCAATAAGTATTACTATATGGTATTCTCATTCTCTGCTCAGTATTGGCTACTATGAGATAAAATTCAAACTGCTACAGCATCATCATTTGAAAACTCATGCATTAGGACACCAAAATCTCTACATTTAATATTATATTCAAAAGGGATACAAAGATAATCACATGTTTCTCTCAGCTCAGGAAGAGCTATTCCATCAGGACAACAGATTAGTTCTGTTTTATAGTAACACAGCCTAGTTTGAAACACAGTGGAATCAGTTTCCTCATACTCACGTTCTTTGAGACACCTAAAGTGATGCTCTTGGCCTGATCCATACATCCTGCCCAACATTGTATTTGGTTGTGCAGTAAAAATGGATGGGTCTACAACAAATCTAGTGTTATCTACTATTAGAGTCACTCTTTTTGACTTCTTTCTTTTATATTTTCATATATAATGCCACGTTCCCAGATGTCTTACAAGCTACCATCAGAACTTGACTGACCACTATTTCTGCTGCCATTTCCAGCACTGCTAATGGGGACATTTGGGGGTGCTTTTTGAGAACAAGGACTACTTGGATGAGAGAAACTGATATTTTCCTCATTCAACATGGTGCTGTCATGTAGGAGACGTAACAATTCTAATACAAAGAGTGAGTTGAGACTGTTTTTTATTTTTTATTTTTATTTTTATTTTTTTCCCCATAGGACATGTGACTTGCCAGAGAGGATAGAAAGACAGAAAGCAAGGAATCATCCCCTAGGCATGAGTTTCAAGCCACCCCAGGGCCAAGACTCAAACTGTAGTTGGTCATGTAGGAGTCCGTCATCATAACCACTACGCCAACTGCTGGCCCAAAGACTCTGCTCTTTCATGAGATGAATCTCTTGATCTTGCCACTGGACCTTCATCTACTTCTTGTTTCTCATGTCCTCACCAGCATCATGTAGACTCTTGGTGTTATCCACTCCTCCTTTAGCAACATGTGAGGGTGTACTTGACTGTTTATAAAGTTTACGAGGTCTACTATGCAATCCTCATTCTCTGGATCACTGTGGTTACCATCATAGAGATGAGGCCATTCTGTCATCTCACTCAAGCTTCTTCACAGTACTGCTCTGAAAGCACTCATGTAACACCCATAACCTGCAGACTACTTTTGAGTGTCCACTTAGGATCTAGGCATACTCCAAGGCTTGCAGCATCTTCATTTCCACCTCGACAGGATCTCTCTAGAGGTGGCTGTAGCAACCGCCAATCAGGTGGGTGTTGCTACCAGATCCACTGGGGCAGGTTGCACGGGACTCTTCAGCTTTTTTTGAAAAGCCTGAAATCTTAAGAGGTGAGACTAGCTGGCTGTTGATTCTTGAAAAGTATCTTTATACTTATTAGGTCAGAAACTAGTCATCTCTTGAAAATATGTGAGGTAAGCGTAAGCTGACTGTGCTCACTTATACAATTGTGAAGATACTATTAGAAACATAAAGTGCAAGGGATGGATAGAAAAGATAAAGAGACATTGTTGGAGTTTACCAGTAATGTGTGTGTATGTGTATGGGGCGGTAGTGTTTCTTTGGATGGGAGCGTGTGCGCTCACCAGAAAGACAGGCAGAGAAAGCAAGAAATCACCCCTTCCTGGGGGGGGTGGGGGGGTGGCCAAACCGCAATCCCTTCTCCTCCATTCTCCTCTTGGGATCTTGGGCACACACGCACATTCGCCTGGCGTGAGTTTAAGCCACCAGGTCTGGGGCTCGAATTGCAGTTGACTACATGGGTGTCCAGTGACATAGCCATTATGGTCCCAGGGATAGTTATTTTTATCAGACCAAGAAAATTAGAAGGGATAAAACACTTAACATGGCCGAAAGCATTGATAAGTATTTTAATTAAATAGAAGAAAGAAAAAAATAGATTTCATGTTTACATGATTAAGATCATAAAACAATAGCATACATGGCATATTCACACACAAACATAAGTTTATTAAATCTGAAGTCTGGATTGGGCAGAATGAGATGTGCTTAGAGTTTAACCCAGGAACTAAGTAAGGAAACATTTTCCTAGTCATCTTTGAAAATGGGGCTTTTATAAGTTTTTAATAATCAATAAACAAACATGGTCAGATAAAAGCTTTCAGAATTTTCTGTATGTGAGGATGAGACTGTGAAGTCAATGTATCAATGCAAAGGTCTTGAAGGCTGTCACAAAGCCATGGTTAATTCAAATTAGAAATCACAGTGTTTTTTTTTAAATATATTTATTATTTACATTTAATTACTATACATCTTTACAGTGGACAACATGTTTTGTTTTGTTTTGTTTTGTTTTTCCCAGCATAAATACAGTGGATATAAGTTAAGACAAATATATTACCATATACATTACCAATAGCAAATAATTTCTTATTTTTGTGTCAAGTAAACCTATTATTTTTTTTCTCCCTGTTCCCCACACTGCCTCCCCCCTATTACCCACCCTTTATTACTGTCCCTTTACTATTTCTAGTCTTAAATTGAGTATTCATGGTGAATTTGATGAATGGAATAAAAGGATTCTGGAGATACTTTGGAAGGGGAGTTTAGAGGGAATGATGACTGGGATGTGGCTGTGGTGGAGAAGTAAGGGACATAAATGAGTGAAGACATACAGAAATGGCCCTTTCCTACCTCAGTGGTTGAGTGAATGATGGTGCCATTTACTAGTAGAAGGAATGAAAGAGAAAGGTACGTTTGTAGTGGTTGGAGGAGAATTCCGTTTCGAACAAGCATTGTTCTAAATAGTTGTGGTTTTTTTCAGTGAAAACTTCAACAGGCATTTAAACCTGCAGGGCTGGAGCTCAAGGGAGAGATTTGAGCTGGAGATTCAGATTGGAATGTCAGGTAAAAGACAGGGACAATGAAGTCTCTCACGGAGACAAAGTTGGGGGAGAGGGACATATCAGGAATGTCAGAGGAAAAGATGTCACAAAGACACCAGAAAGGGAGCAGCAAGTGAGATGGAAGAGGCCTAGGAGGGAGACGTGTCGCCTTATTATTGAGTGCAAGGCACTTAGCTGAACACTTCAAAGTTACCTCTGATGTGTGAAACCTCAAAGCAAAACAATGTGGTTTGTGCCACAGGGGAGCAATTCTGTGTGGATACAGTTTTTAGTGTAAACAGCTGTAGAAGGCTAAAAATATAAAACAAAAGTATACTTAGGCTTCTCACTCAAGATAAATAGCATGGATGTGAGAGACAGAGCAAAGTAGTTTCAGGATATCTGAAAAGAGTAAACCAAATACAGAAAGTAAATGTTTGATATCACTCAATATCATTGAGTAATAGGTTTCCACTATACCAGTATATTCTGAGTAGAAAATCTTCCCAAATACAGTGACATACCTCTGTATATACTAATACTGGAATTTCCTGCTCAGACCTTGGCTCTCTAATTAGGAGGCAGAACTAATATAGGATAGACAGTTTCAAGTTTCTGCCAGAAATCTTGGCAGAATAAGTCTCTAATTCTTCAGAAGGGCAAGGAAAATGAGTCATTTTCATGTACAGTTCCTCCAACATTTTCCTTTCTAGTGCTTACATCTAATTTTAGTGTTTGTAGATTGTGTTGCATGACACACTGACAACTGCTATGTATTTCTGATATAGCATGACTGCCACATAGTCAATCCTTCTGCTTTTTTCAGACACACCTAAAGGAAGAATCCCTTCTTTTTAAGATGGTGCACTTCAAAAGCAAGAGTCTGCATTTTGTTTCATAAGCAATGGCCTTAACTAAGAGATAATGTAATTCTAACCTTAATAATGTATCATTCTTATTATAACTATACCAAAATACAATATTATAAAATAAATTGCATATTAATATATTTCAATATTAAAATAAAATACATAGTGATGTAGACTAGCAGATCTTAATGCCAAATTTTCAATTTCCCCTTCCTAATCCAAATTTTAATTCTTTTTAAAATTATTACATATTAAATTGGCAAGTAATAATTACACTTACTTATGGGATAAAATATGATATTTCAATATATTTATAATGTGTATTGATCAAATCAAGGTAATTATATCTAACACCTCATACATTTATTATTTCATTTGTGCTGTAAACATTCACCATCCTCTATTCTAGCTTTTTAGAAATGTGTAATAAATTATTATTACTAATTGCTACTACACTGCTAATATAGTCACCCTACAGCAGTGTTACACTCTAGAATTTATTTCTCTTATCGAGCAGTAATTTTATATCTAATAACCAAAGTCTCTCAGTCCCTTCCTCTTCCATATTTTTCCAGCTTCTAGTAGCCATTATTCTGTTCTCTACTTCCATCAAATTTACTTTGTTAGTTTCCATATATGAGAGAGAATGTGTAGTATTTCTCCTCCTATGCCTGGCTTATTTCACTAAGCACATTGTCTTCCAGACACATTCATGTCGCCACCATGACAACATTTTACTTATGTTTATTTCTGAATTGCTTACCATTGTGTGTACCTAGTACCATTGCTTTATTCATTCCTGTGTTGACCAACATTAAGGTTGATTTTTTTGTCTTGGTAATTGTGAGTAGTGCTGCAATAAACATAAGTGCAAATACCTCTTTGACATATTAATTTCCCTTCTTTGGAAATATTCTCAGTAAGTGGGATTGCTGGGTCATATGGTCATTCTATTCTTAGTTTTTTGAGGACTCTTCATGCTATTTTTCATTGTGGCTGTACTCATTTGCACTCCTATCAAGTGTATAAAGTTTCCTTTTCCAGTACTATAAGGATAACAATGCATTTAGCTAAATAATTTCATTCCAAGTTTATTTATGAAGGTGGATAGGCACATGTAACTGAGTTTTAGACAGAAGTGACCTAATGTTTTGGGTAGTGTTTCTGAGAAAGCATTCAACATAGGAGGAGAAGGCAGAATTTTTTTTGTTTGTTTGTTTTTGTTTTTGTTTTTGAGAGATTTTTGAAATAGGTTGCATGTGATTGCCAGAGAGACAGAAAGCGAGAAATCACCCCCAGGGGGCATGGACACACTGCAATCACTTCTTTATTCTCCTCTTGGGATTTTCAGCATGAATACACACATGCCCCCCATGAGTTTCAAGCTGCCAGGTCCAGAACTTGAGCCATGGCCAGCCATATTGGAGCACAGCACCTCCATCACCACACTGCCTGCTGGCCCTGAGAAGGCAGGTTTATACCTCTCTGCTCTTCTGCCCTTCCTTCTTC
Organism: Tupaia tana; assembly: GCA_026018925.1. Lineage (NCBI taxonomy): Eukaryota > Metazoa > Chordata > Mammalia > Scandentia > Tupaiidae > Tupaia > Tupaia tana. Next base: position 99,396,327 of record JAKSZU010000002.1, on the reverse strand, counting down.
CTAGTGCATGGAATACAGGTACAATGGTAGAACCTCAGAATCCATGTGACGGTAATTTGGAGAAGCATTTTACTTTTGCAATGATGTGGGAGAGAACTAGAAGAATCCTGGCTCCCCAAACTCACTGTTGTACTGGCATTCTAGCCTCTATCTCTTTCTCAGGACTTTTCTTATAAGAAAGAAAAATACACTTTCATTCTGATTTCGGCCACCAATTTGGAGAATATGGTAGTTTAAGACTGGCCCCTAAAGATGGCCAATTTCTAGTCTTCGGCATTTTAAAATATATCTTATATGGCATAAAGTGACTTTGCAGATATGATTAAATAAAGATTTCTGACGTGGTGAGATTTCTGTGGAGTATCCAGGTGGATATAATTTCATCAAAAAATGTTTAAAGATAGAGGTAAAGGGATATCTATTATGTTGTTGGGAAACTCATGACATATTTTCTAGGCAAAAAAAATGTGCCATAACTTCCCCACCAACCCAGTAGTTATATAGACGCGTATTAAACTTGAGCTGCTGGTTTTGAAAATAGGGAAAGGGGTATTGGACTGAGGAATGTAGTTCTAGAATCAGAAGAAAAACAAGAAAGCAAATTCTCTCCTAGTTTCCCAAGCAATGTGACTCTGACAATACCTTAAATGTAACCCCGGAAAACTAAGTTTGGTCTGTGGGACACCAAAACTGTAAGAAAATAAATACATGTTGTTTCAAAGTTTACATTTTTTATAATTTATTGTAGTAGCTATAGGAATCTAAGACAGGGCCCTTCTTATCTATAGGTTAACATAATTCTTAAATAATGCAGGACATACTGTAATAGTTAATAAAGTAAGAATATATTAATCAATTTTTGTAGAGGATTTTGCATTAGGTTATATGCACTCACTTGAGAGAGAGAGACAGAGACAGTGAGAGAGAAAGTAAGATATAACTCCCGGGGGGGATAGTCAGGCCTCAATTGTTTCTCCTCCATTCTCCTCCTGGGGTCTTGGGTACATATGCACACCCACACATCATGAGTTTCAAGCCACTGGGGCCAGGAGTGAAATCATGGTCAGCCATGTGGGAGTTGAGTGATGTAATTGCTATACCATCTGCTGGCCCCTTTAATTAATTTTTTTTTAAGTTCCCTTGAAGACAGATTTTATTAATCTATGTAACTAATACTATAAGTGGTAGTTAACACATAGTAGATATATAATAATCATTTGTAAACTAAAATGATTTAGGTTCTTCACTCACAGTATGCACTATGGAAGAAGTTATAAAGAAAAAAATTTTAAAAATCTCCTCTTTATAAATTAAACTTGACATTGAACAATATTTTTTATCCTGATTTGCAGTTTTGCAGTTATATAATAGCTAGTCATGTAGATATAATTAATATCATACAAGGAAATGAAAAATTAAAATTCCTTTGAAAATGTATATAATCACATCAAAATGATCAAACTTCTAATTTAATTATATATTTATTTGGGGCTGAAATATTATCACATTTTTCAATGAATTCCAAAAGAAAGTACATTTGTATTGTTGAGCGAGGTTTGCCTGAGATCAAAAATCTATTGACGTAAATGCTGTAAAGTGATATAAACTTCATTCTTGTTCTAAAACAAATGATTTGCTCTGACGCTACGTTTATATAAAATTGCTTGCAGCATAACCAACTATTATGTTTTTCACTAAAAATAAAGCGGACAATTAGACAATTAGGTATTTAAAGTCAAAGAGCTGTCACTGAAATATATTTTTCCTTTCTTTTTTTTTTTAGAGAGAGATTTTTGCCGCAGGGCATGTATGCTCCTTGAAGAGACAGAGAGACAAAAAGCAAAGTGACAAATCACCACCCCCCTTCCAGGGGAGATGGTCATGCCGCAATCACTTCTCCTTCATTTTTCTCTCGAAATCTTGGGCATGCAACACATGCATGCACCCAGCATGAGTTTTAAGTTGCCAGGTCCAGGAGTCAAACCAGAGTCAACTACGTGAGTCTAGCAATGTGATTATGCCATTTGCTGGTCCCATATTTCTAAGCATGTACTTGATTGAGTGATTTTCTAATTTTTATTTTTAATTATTTTAAAAGTTTATTTATTGGGAACCGGCAGTTAGCGTAATGGCTATGTCGCTGGACTCCCACGTAGTCGACCGCGGTTCGTGTCTCGGACCCGGTGGCTTACAACTCACGCCGGGCGCGTGTGCGTGCATGCCCAAGATCCCGAGAGGAGAATGGAGGAGAAGGGATTGCGGCGTGACCATCCCCCCTGGGGGGTGATTTCTCGCTTTCTGTCTCTCTGTCTCTCTCTGTCTGTCCGGCGAGCGCACGCGCCCTATAGCGAAAAACCTCTCAAAAAAAAAAAAAAAAGTTTATTTATTAACTTCATCCATAAAAGTGAGAGACAGAGAGAGATAGTGGAGCATCCTCAATGGGGTGTTCACACTATAGTCTTACCCCATCCTCAGTCTGCCAGCATCATGGATACAGGGAGACTTCAGGACACAAACCCAGGACCTACCCATAGTTTTTCATTATTGCAGGTACTGTTCACTCACGGCAATAAATATTTGCTAAACTTCCCTACTTTTTAGACTCATTTTATCCCTGTATATGGTAGTGGATCTTGAACTATAGAATAAATAAGAAATTCATTAATTATGGAAATGGAGATTTGGAAGCTTTGGATTTTGGATTTTGAACAATATGTAAGAGTAAAATGGGGAAATCCACATACGAACAACTCACCATGTTATTGATCAGGCGTTTAACAGCCATGCATGTAAAACAGTTTTGCAATAGCTTCTTGCATGAGAATTGAGACAGCTTGAGGTACTCATCGTATGTCAGTACATTTTATTTTAGCGCAAATATTTTTGTGAACTTCATAATAAATAGTGTTATAATTAGAGAATTTTAATCCTCTAAACAATTGAATTTATATTCATAGTTTCCTATGTAGAAAACCTTACTTGAAAGAGAATTCCCAGGGTGAAACATTAAGGAACATCTGTCATCTTTGCAGAACCTCATAAAACAGGGGGCACTGCGAGTTTTAGTAAATGGATTCTGCTACATAAAACACTCTGGAAGTACCTTCATGCATTGAAACACCATGGAGTGCATTTTACAGTCTTCTAGTCCTAAAAGATGGTTAATATTATACTGCAATCTGCATGATAAACTTTCAGAGACTTGCTGGGGAAAATAAAGTGTCTGGGGACTACAGCGAAAAAACAGTAAAACCGAACATTTTCTTCTACACATAAGAATATATTTAATTCTTAGAGTTACTCGTTGAAATATTCAAAAATGATAAGTATCTGTCTGGTGTGGCTCTTACATGTACAGTTTATTATATTTTAGTTAAGCTAGGATATTTATAATTTTTTAAAGTTGGTAATGAGTAGAAACCTAATAAACAGGAGGAGCTGAACATTATCATGTTCTCATCCTTAGGCACGGTGTTGCAGCCCAGTGTGTTTACATCCATAACTGCCCTGTGAGGTAGCGTGTTAGAGTTCTCCATAGAACAGGGAGCAAGGAAGATGCACACATCAAGAGAGATTTATTTTATGAAATGGGCTGATGTGATTGTGAGTCCGATTCTTCAGTCCAAGGCTTCAGGGTAGACATTTCCATGCGAGTTGATGTTGCAGTCATGAGTCTAAAGGTGGTCAGAAGGCAGAATTTCTTGCGCCTGAATGATTTCAGTCGTTCCTCTTAAAGCCCACAACCAGATGGGTGATACTCATTCACATTATGTAGTGTAATGGGTTTTATTCAAAGTCTACTGATTTAGTTGCCAATTGTATTTTAAAAAGAGCCTCATAACAATATCTGGACTGGTCTTTAACCAAATAACTAGATATTGCGCCAGTAAGTGGCCTGGTGATTAAAGGCGTTGAATTCCCACATGGCTGACTGTGGTAAAAGTCCCGGACCTAGAGGCTTCCTTTCTCCCTTTCCCTCTGTCTCTCTCTGGCCAAATTAATAGTAATAATAATAACAACTATTGGAATAAGGTAAAATAATTATTTAAAAATAACTAGACATTGTAGCTAGCCAAGTTTGAAAGATAAAACTCATCATCATAACTAGTTACTATTGTTATCTCATTTTACAGAGGTATAAGCTAAGGCAAAAAAAAAAAAAAAAGAGTAATCTATCTATCTATTTATATATCTATAAATATTGAGATCAACTCACATTTGCTTGATAGTTGGGGTGGCTGAATCCAATAGGGCACACTGTATGGTTTGGGCCCTGGACCTGGCGACCTGAGAAGCATGCCAGGTGTGTGTACGTGCATGCCCCCAATCCAGAAAGCAAAGAGAACTGGAGAAGGGATTGCAGCATGACTATGCTCCACAGGGAGTGCTTTCTCACTTTCCCTCTCTCGAGTGGGTACATATGTCTTCTGGCATATGTTTCTTTTTTAAAAAGTGAAGTATTTTACAGATCATACAATAAGTAAGAGTGAGATCCACCACTCAAACTCAGTCTGTAAAATATACCACTTGAAGATATACCACCCAGATCTCTCTTCAAGGAAAGGCTTGCTTCCCACTTGTGAGTGAGATGGGGTTAAAGGAGGCAAGATGAACATTTCTGAGTGTCCTTTGAGTCTATCTCAGCTGCAGAAAACCATCTCACTCTTCCTTGGGCAACTTGCCTCTGGAGAATAAGGCATGAGTACAAGGGCTGGCCACTTAGGCCTTAAAGGAATATTGTGAAGGACAATATTCATGAGCTGTCGATCGGTGCATGTACCTACTATTTGAACAGAATACTAAAATGTTTCTAGTCTTTAAGTTTTAAGGAAATATCATTACCAGTTCAAAACTGCTTTTCTTGAAATTACCAGCTGAACTTGCTATTGAAAGTAGTTAGATTACTTATGACATTGTGTGATCAACAAAATGTTGGGGGAAAAGGAATGGAAGACATCTGCATATAGCAGAGATAGTGTAATAAGAGAGTGGGAAAGGGCAGAGGGTCAAACATGGGGTAAAAAACATATATATACATATACATATATATGAAAGTAGAAATGGAATATTATTGATGATAACATGCATGATTAAGCCACTATGCAGTTCATTCTAGATGGGAAACCACATTTAGTATGTTGTGATGATGCTCAGGGAATGAATGTTAAGTAATTGCAAAAAAGTTTCAGGAGGAAAAAAAAACAGTAAAACTGTTCGTATCAAAATTTAAAAAAAAATGCCTATTTGATGACTGCGGTAAGCTATATAGCCCCAGCTATGTAATACTTTATAGTATGTTCATTCTACTCACTGAGGTTTATGCCTAAAGTCAGACTTGGGTTCATGTATAGGTATATATCAGCTGTGCTAGCTACTGGAAATATTTAGACTAATTAAGTTCATTAGCAAATCAATTAAATAGAGGGAGGAAGGCATAGAAAGCAACATGGATACCAGAGACAATGTGGGAGGAGGGTGGGACTTGGCAGAGGGTGAGGGATAGGGAATCAAGAATGGCAAAACAAAAAAACAAAGTATAGAAGACATAAGAAATGGAAAATTATTTGCTGATAACATGTATGTTGATGTGCTTGATTGAGCCAATATACAGTGTATTTTGGATGGAAAATTCATTTGTATGCTGTAATGATGAATAGTGAATTAATGTAAAAAATAAATAAATTTAAAGAAAAAAAAAGAAAATTTCTCTACCTATTGGCTGAGTATTTATCAGGACTGCATTAAAGTTTGGTATTTCTGCACAACATTTTTTTTCCGTCTTTCTTCATAATGTTAATTTCTGGCTACTTTAAACTTTACCTTTGCATTTTCTTCTAGAGTTTGTACAGACTTCCTTAAACAGCTATTAAGGCATCTTATGTAACATTTAGTTACAGTCCTTTCTCTGTAAATAGAAAAATTCATAGATGGGACCAGCAGATGGCATAATGATTACACTGCTGGACTCCTACATAGTTGATCATGGTTCGAGTCTTGGATCCACCAATTTAAAACTCAAGATGGGCATGTGTTATGTGTGCATTTGTGCCCAAAATCCCAAGAGGAAAATTGAGGACAAGGGATTGCTGTGTGGCCAAACCCTTGGGGGGTAATTTCTCAATTTCTGTTTCTCTAGAAGGTGTACGCTCCCTAGAGCAAAAATCTCTTTCACTAAAAAAGGAAAAAAAAAAAAAATGAAAAGAAAGAGAGAGAAGAAGAAAAAGAAAAACCTCATAGGCAAATACATAAGAAATTTTAGGGCTGGATGGTGTCACCTTGGTAAACTGTGACACTCTGTGAGCCAGTCCTAAGCGGGAAGGTGCCCAGTTCAAGTCAAAAGACTTCCTTCAGCACATCTGGCACAAATGGGCACATGATCTGGGGCTGGTTGAGACTGAGGGTGGATCATGGTGTCAAGGCTCCTAAGGAAGGAACTTTTTCTCTCTATGTGTATCTCTCACTCCTTCATAGAAGAAATACATAAAATAAATGTAAAAAGTAATAAATCTTAATGAACTGAAATTTTGCTGTGTAACTGCATACAATAAAAATTACATTTCATAAGTTTTTTTATTATTACTTTTACTCATTATTGCCAGAGTGCCTTTGCACTCATTGGAGAGTAACAGAGAGACTATGAGAGAGGGAGAGGGAGAGAGAGAGAGAGGGGAAGAAAACCACCACAATGAGGCATGGTAACACAACAATTCCTTCTCCATTTCTCTATCCTGTTGGGATTTTGTACAAGTATGCACATGCACCTAGGGTGTAATTTTAGCAACTGGGGCTAACACTCCAACCATGAGGTCCGGATCTCTTAACCACTGGGCCAGAAGGCTGGTCTGATTTATTTTATTTTTTAATTTTAATTTTTTTTAAATTTTGATATAGGGTATGTGCCTCACCAGAGAGAGACAGAGACAGAAAGATAAAGTAAAGTAAAGTGAAAAATCACCCCCTCACCCAAGGGGGTTGGACATGCCACAGTTTCGTCTGGTCCATTCTCCTTTCAGGGTTTTGAGCACACATGTACACTTGACCAGTGTGTTCTCTAAGCCACTATGTCCAAGACTCCAACCACAAAGTAGGCTATGTAGTGTCCTGCTACCTTAACCAGCATGCTATCGGCTGGCCCAGGCCCTATCATTTCTAATCCTACTCTCGTGAACATTCTACTTTCATGTCACCTACGATCATAATGAACATGGTACCTGCATCAGTAAAGGTAAAAGGCAAGTTAGAAAAAACTAGAATCCATGACAGGTAGTTCGTAGGAGTGAAACTTGTATGGAGAAATAGTTACAAAGTCATGAAACAGATGAAAGACAAAGGACAGTGAGGAAACTCAGAGTTTACATCCTTGGTAAGCACCATTAGGAAGAAGGTGGTTTCTTTATTTCTTTTTTTTTTTTTTGGTCATTTACGTACATTTATTTATTTATTTATTTAGAGGGTGGATTCTTGAACCCTGATGAGAAGTCATATGGAAGAAGCTAGAAACACTCTGGGGTTCTTCCAGCGAAAGTTTGGGACACAGAAAGAAGTACTTTCAAGAAGAAAATGAAACATTTTCTACACACACAGACACACGCACACACACACATATATACGTAGTGTCCACCTACCTTAACCATCATGCCATCTGCTGGCCCAGGCCATATATATACATACACATATATACACACACACACACACACATATATATATATATGTGTATATATATATATATATGTATATATACATATATATATACACACACATACATATATGTATATATACACACACATATATTTGCATGTGTGTATAAATAAATGTGTGTGTGTATATATGTGTATGTGTGTGTGCTTGTGTGTATGTATGTGTGTGTATCTATATCTATTGATATCTATCTATCTATCTTTCTATCATCTGCCAAAACACAGAATGATGGCGGATGCATATCTTGGCTGTTTCCCTCAGGCTTCCTTCTACCCTCCCTCCTATATTCTTCTACCAATACCATCTAAAATTGTGAAAGAGCAGCAAGTGTGGTTGGACAGACCAGCCTTCTGAGAGGCTGGGTGGAGCTAAGGGAAGAGAGAGGACAGGGCTATTAGGACCAACAGAGTAATAACAAGCATATCACCAAAACATTTAGTGAAGACAGTGACAAAGATTTTGAAAGAAGAGAGACAATGACCAAGTCCTGGGGTATGCTGTTTTTTCTATCATGACTATTGACTTTGTCTACTTGATTAACTATAATCAAATCTATCCCTTTATTCATAACACATTTTTTAACCTTGCCCATGGGATATCGTGGCCTACATTGTCAAGTCCCAACCAAATCAAGACATGCTCTCTGTAGCCATTCACTGATCAAGTAAAGAGTAAAACCTTATCAAAAAAAAATAAAACTTTTTTGATTTCTCTATTTGTGTTTTTCTATTCAAATCTTGTAAAAGTCAAATTTATCTTGCAAGCACACTAGGAGAAAATGTAGACATACAATTTCTGAAATGTTATTAGAATAGCAAAACAAGATAGACAATTTTATGATCACAGTGCAGGTAAATGAAAGATTGTTCTAATCCATTCACCACTGAAGTGGAAAAATGTCCCTTTTTCTAACAAATATTCACTTGATTTTCTGAATATTGTGATGTTTTACATGTTTCAAAATTAACAATTGTTTACAGGTAGATTGGAAAGTTGACCATGTACTAAATGGCTCAGGAAACACTTTGTTATCACTTAGGAATATCAGGATGCTTTTTGCTCCTCCGACATAATCATAACAAGAGAGAGTAAATACATTTTATTTGTAATAAGGTCTTTCTCCCACCCTTCTTGTACTTTTTTTCTCTACAAGCCTGAGTCAAAGATATACTAACCTCTAGAACTCTTTCAATTATTTTACCAAGAGCATAATTGTTAGTCCTCTATAATGAAAAGAGAAAGTCATGGATACTGGCTAGCCACATGGCCTGGTGGTTAAGGGAGCTGGATCTCACATGGTTGACCACAGTTTGAATCCTGGTCCTGGTGGCTAGAAAGAACTACACTGGATTCATATGTGTTCATGCCCCAAATCTCAACAGAATAAAGAAATGAAGGAGAAAGCGTTATGGTGTGATTATGCCCTACTGAGAGGTACTTTCTCCCTCTTTTTCTCTGCATCTCTCTGGTCAGTGTCCAAGTGCCCTCTGGCAATTATAAATAAGAAAGAAAAAAAAGTGAAAATGAAAGAAAAAAATGTAATTGATATGCAAGTTTTTTTCCTATTCAAGGGTTTATTAATACTGTTGGGTTTTACAGTTGTGTTTAATTTTTCAAATAGACTTTATTGAGGTTTTATTTATTTATTTATTTATTTATTTATTTATTGGAGAGGTTTTTCTATAGGGTGTGTGTGCTCGCTAGACAGACAGAGAGAGACAGAAAGAGAGAAATCACCTCCCAGGGGGGATGGCCACACCGCAATCCCTTCTCCTCCGTTCTTCTCTTGGGATCTTGGGTATGCATGCACAAACTCCTGGTGTGAGTTTCAAGCCACCGGGTCCGGGACGCAAACCGCAGTTGACCACATGGGAGTCCAGCAACATAGCCACTACACTGCTGGTCCCACAGGTTTTATTTATTAATAAACTCTTTGAAGGTGTACATTGTGGTGAGTTTTGATAAATTCATGTATTCATCTAACCCACAATTATATAGAGAACATTTGCATATCCCCAAGTAAAGAGCCTCCAGTTTTCTTCTCAGACCTAATTTTGGTCCCACACAATCATGGATCAGCTATTTTTCACTGTCAATTTTGTTACAGAACCTAAATGGTTTTGTGGTCCATTGTATAGTAAGACTAAAACACTGAAATACCAGGGCTGAGGAGAAGGAAAAAGGCTTTACTACAAGGTACACAATGAAGAGGATAGGAGATAATTTTCAAATTTATGTCTCCTAACATAAAATGTTAAGTTCTTCTGTACAGGAATATTTCCCACCGAAGTTCCCAATCAGGTCCTATTTGCAAATGAAGGATTGAATCTGGTACAGTTCCGATCGGTTGATTAGAGGCACAGTTCCATCAGCTTCCTCCATGCAGCTGAGGTCAGACTTAGGTCACTCAGCTCTATGAGGGCCCTTTGCCCTATAGATTTATACAGCAAAGTTCATACTAGATCTTTAGGTGTTTCTTAGGCCAGTCATTAATAAAACAAAATCAGACAAAATGAATAAACCAAAAACGCATTTGGTGGGTTTAAATAATCCTGACCTACTGTTCTCAGCTATGTGACAGTCAGAGGGTAGGTATTTCTAAGAAGAAACATTAGGTAAGCGTGGGTGTGCAAAAGCAGGTTATAGTTTAATAGACAAATAATATTTATATAGATTTGCACAAATTTATTCCCAAATTTCAATTTGATTTTTTTCAGACTTATAAATGTAATCATATTGTAAGTACTCTTCTTTGTCTGGTTCTTTCAATCAATGTTTCTGAGAGTCACCGTGTCTTTGCCTATATCATCAATTGTTTATTTTTATTGTTGAGCATTATTCATTGTTTAGATATGCCACAATTTATTATTCCACCTGATGGTTTGTTTCTAATTTTTGGCATAATAATAAAAGAATGGTATTAGCACCTTAAACAACTATTTAACAGTGTAACTCTACTAGGTAGCAGACTAGATCATACAGAAAATAGAATCTCTAATGTAGAAGAGAAAATGGCTGGCCTAGAAAAATCCACCATAAAGACTGAGAAAATGGCCCAAAAATTTGAGAATAATATGCGAGAAGTACTAGATACAATTAAACGTCTAAACATCTGGATAATAGGCATCCCAGAGGGTGAAGAGACTCATAAGGGCATTGATAATCTATTCCATGAAATCCTGCAAGAAAACTTTCCAAACCTGGAGAGGCACTCAAAGATTCAGTCCCAAGAAATACAGAGGACCCCAAATAGAATCAACCCAAGAAGATCTTCTCCAAGACACATTATAGCCAGATTGACCAAAACCACAGACAAAGACAAGATACTAAGACTGGCAAGAGAAAAAAGGCAAGTTACCTACAAAGGGTATCCCATCAGACTAATGGCAGACCTCTAATCAGAAACAATGCGAGCGAGGAGAGAATGGGAAAATATATTCAAAATATTAAGGGAAAAGCAATTTCAACCAAGAATTCTGTACCCAGCAAGGTTATCATTCATTTGGGAAAAAAAAAAAAAAAAAAAAAAAAAAAAAAAAAAACACGAACTTTCCCAGATAAACAAAACCTGAAAGAATTTACCAGCACCAGACCAGATCTCCAAGAAATTCTTAAGGGAGTGCTATGTCAGTAAAATTAAATGCAGACACACAGAAATAAGAGTTCAAAAACTAAGAAAATGGGCAACTTAATTGTAGGGACAATGTTTGGAGATGAATATTATATCCCAGAATTCAATCTGGAAGATTGAACCTTAACAGAAGAAAGATTAAGTACATGAGACTGAACTGATGAAACAACATTCTGTGACTTGACTAAATTATTGCTGCTTTTCTCCTAAGCTTTGTTTTCCGGTTTTAAAGGATTTTTGTCCTGTCTTGAGCTGTTGATAGGTGCATGTACCTACTATTTGAACAGAATACTAACCTGTTTCTAGGCATTAAGTTTCAAGGAAATATCATTACCAGTTCAAAACTACTCTTCTTGAAATTACCTGCTGAAAGTAGTTAGATTACTTATGATATTGTGTGGTCAACAAAATGTTGGGGAAAAAGAATGGAAGACAACTGTATATAGCAGAGATAGTGTAATAAGAGAGTGGGAAAGGGCAGAGGGTCAAACATGGGGTAAAAAACATATATATGTATGAAAGTAGAAATGGAATATTATTGATGATAACATGCTTGATTAAGCCACTATGCAGTTTATTCTAGATGGGAAACCACATTTAGTACGTTGTGATGATGCTCAGGAAATGAATGTTAAGTAATTAAAAAAAAAAAGTTGCAGGAGAAAAAAAAACGGTAAAACTGTTCGTATCAATTTAAAAAAAATGCATATTTCATGACTGCAGTAAGCTATATATAGCCCCAGCTGGGTACTATTTTATAACATGTTCTTTCTACTCACTGGGGTTTATGCCTAAAGTCAAACTTAGGTTCATGTATAGGTATATATCAGCTGTGCTAGCTATTGGATATATTTAGACTAATTAAGTTCATTAGCAAATCAATTGAATGGGGGGGGGGAAGGCATAGAAAGCAACCATGGATACCAGAGACAATGTGGGAGAAGAGGGTGGGACATGGCAGAGGGTGAGTGATAAGGAATCAAGGATGGCAAAACAAAAAACAAAGTATATAAGACATAAGAATTGGAAAATTATTTGATGAAAACATGTATGTTGATGTGTTTGATTGAGCCAATACACAGTGTATTTTGGATGAAAAATTTATTTGTATGCTGTAATGATGTATAGTGAATTAATGTAAAAAATAAATAAATTTAAAGAGAAAAAAAAAAGAAAGTAAAAAAAAAAAAAAAGATGTAGCTAGAAAATTCAGGATGTTAGATGTGTTTTCCAGTCTCTTCTGTCCTCAAGGAAAAATGGAGCTCAAGTTCACTCTGTGCTAAGCCTGGAAGAGAATCTATGGAAAGGCCAGGACCCTCGTTCAGACTCTACACAGACTCTGTGAGAATTTGCAGATCTGGATTTATTTCTGCAGTAAGCTGGGAGGAAGCACAGGAAGTGCCCACTCTCCCGTTCAGGTACCCAGAGATCTATTGCTTGTCTGTCCCATCATCTCTCCAGCTCCAGGCTAGTTAGAAGCTAATCGCTGTGTCTAGAGTAGAGTGTGTGAAAGATTATAGCTTGGCTTTTCCTGTCATTTTTGATATGATATTTTCTCAGTTGTCTGTTATGCAGGAATCTCAATTAGTCTGGCTTTTTTTCCAAGATAATTGATCTGTATATAATTGTTTATTCTGTAAATCTGTGAGAGAAAAGAATGTCAGGAGTCTTCTATTACACCCACTTAACTCATGTCATCCGTCCGGACTTATTTTTATCAGAAAGAGCTATTTTTAAATTTAATCATGTTTTATTTTCACACACAACATAATTTGTTTTTTTTTTGGGGGGGGATGTTTTGCTCATGTCAGTGACAGTATCACACAGTCATAAATGTATAACATGTTCTAGTAAAAAAATACATTAGGTAGCATCTAATATAATCTTTCACTTTTAAGGTGACAAAAATTGCAATCCAGAACGGGAGGTATCTTGACCAGGACTATAGCATAAGAAACCTGAGTGACTGGGTTTAGAATTTTGTCATCATGGCTCTTTGTCAACTACAAATATGCTTTGAAACCATTTGGCTTATAGTTAACACCCAAACTTTGCCAGGGGCAGATTTTAGTGTACTCTGCCTGTCAGTTCCAAAATACATTTTCTTATTTATAAAAAGTGCAGTAGCATTTGCCTGATTTTAAATTCTGGATATAATCTTATTATTTGTACTACTTTGTAGATAGCCAATGATTTCACAATCACAATTTAAGTTATTTATTAAGCCACATTTATAATCATCAGTTTCTAGAGATCTTAATTCATTTAATGTTTTCCTTTGCTTGTCACAGGGAAGAGGTTCCTCAGCTATAAATCTCTAACACTTTCTAGTTTACAAATTGTTTTCACTGGCAGATAACACCAGCAAATGTGCTATATTTTGTAGAATTTTCTTTAAGATTTGCCTAAAATGGTAGACTGGTGGTATAGCGGTTAAGGTGTGAACTCCCGCATGACTGATTGTGACCCAATACCCTGAAAACTATGACAGGTATGAAGAAATTATGGCTATGCACCCTGAAGAGTGATTTCTTTTTTGTTTTTTGGAGAGGTGTTTGCTATAGGGCGCGTGCACTCGCCAAACAGAGAGACAGAGAGACAGAAAGCGAGAAATCACCCCCCCCCCCTCGGGGGGGATGGCCACGCCGCAATCCCTTCTCCCCCATTCTCCTCTTGGGATCTTGGGCACGCACACACGCACCCGGCGAGAGTTTAAGCCACTGGGTCCAGGACGCGAACAGCGGTTGACTACATGGGAGTCCAGCGACATAGCCATTACGCTAACTGCTGGTCCCGAAGAGTGATTTCTTACTTTCCTTCTCACTATCTCTCTCTGTCTCTCTCCCACGAGTGCACACGCCCTATGGCAAAAACCTTGGGGGGAAAAAAAAAAAGTTTTGCTTAAAGTGATAACTGTATCCACATTCATAAATGTTTTTATTATTTTTGATATGTAAATGCCAGCTTATTTTTATGATGGATACACTGGGATAATCACATTTTCATTCTGTTGATGTATTTGTCCAGAATTAATTATCCCATCTTTACGTATTAAAAAAAAAAAAAAAAAAAAAAAACAGGAACTGGGGCCAACGAGTCACATAGTTGTCACAGTGCTAGAGTTCCACATGGCTGACTGCAGTTTGAGTCCCAGATCCAGCCACTTAAAAATCACACTAGGCACATGTAGGGAACCAGCAGTTAGCATAATGGCTATGTCGCTGGACTCCCACGTAGTCGACTGTGGTTCGCGTCCCGGACCCGGTGGCTTAAAACTCACACGGGGAGCGTGTGCGTGCGTGCCCAAGATCCAGAGAGGAGAATGGAGAATGGAGGAGAAGGGATTGCGGCATGACCATCCCCCTATAGCGGGGGAAAAAAAAAAAAAAAAAACCTCTCCCCCCCCCAAAAAAAAAAAATCACACTAGGCACATGTGCATGCATGCCCAAAATACCAGGAGAAGAATGGGGAGAAGAATGGATGAGAAAGGATTGTGGCCTGGCCATCCCCCTTGGGGGTGGGGGAGGGGGTAAATTTCTCACTTTACCTCTCACTGTCTCTCTCTGTTTCCCTCTGGGGAGCACCTGTGCCCCATAGCAAAAAACTTTTTAAAAATTAATATTTATTAGAGAAATATCCTAGATGCTACATTGTTTGCTTTTATATTTATTTTTTTTCCTATTTATCATTTATTAAATTTACAGAATTTTGTTATTAGAGTCTCTCAATAAAATTATTTTCTAGGTACTGTTCTAAACACTTTACATATTTTAATTCACTTAATCTTTCCAATAAGCTCTTGAAATATGTACTATTATTATCCTTAATTTACAGATAATGCAAAAAGTTATTTCAATAATAAAAGGCATGTTCAAGATTCAGTACTCTTAGTCTGCTATATTTCCTCCAGTCTCTTGAAGTCTTCTGTATTGTTATATTCTATTAGCACAGAGTACTTCAGTATTTTCTTAAACTTTAAAAATGTCCTTTTCTGTAGAGTATGGTGAGCTTCTGACTATTCCCAGAAAGCTGGCATTTTTCTATCCAAATTTCTTATGATTATTCTTGAATAAACAGGACTTTTTTGTTAAAATTTAGTAAAAATTAAGGTTCCCTGGTTATGTTTCCAGCCTTCTAGAAGATGACCTTGTTAGAAAGGCAAAGATAAATTTATTACATAGGTTTTATTAGATGTGGAGTTGGAAGAAAATGACCCCTTTCTAAAACTTCATTCAAGTACATTTCATCATGATTCTACTGTTGTTTTATTGATTTAGAATTGAATCAAGAAAATGTAATTTTCACAAGTGAAAGTGACACATATGAAAGTAAAATCTTTAAGTTATTGTTGAAATTATAGCAGTGTAGATTGGCATAGCAATTCTGCTTGAAAAGGTGTCTATACGGATGAGGATTCATCATGTTAAGTTTGTGACTATTTGGGATTGGAAATCAGCCAGGTTAGAAAAGAACAGAACCATGAGCTCCTACCATACTATGTTTATTGTGAATGTAGAACATGAGACAGCAACCCTAACGGGTTTGCATGTTACCGTGTATGTATATATCGAAAAAAAAAAAAAAAAAACATTCATTTATAGTGTATCATTACAGCATACCAAATGAATTTTCTCATCATGAATACATGTATATTGGTTCAGTCAGTGATATTACCATACACAATATCATCAACAGATAATTTTCCATTTTTAAGTCCCTTAAATGTTTGGCTTCTTTCTTTTTCTTTTTGGTTCACTCCTTCTCATTTTCCCTCATTTCCCACTCGCTTCACATACCATCTCTTGCATCACCATTGTTTTCCATGCTTTTATACCTTCCAGACATTCAATTGCTGCCATAGAGTGATGACATTTGGTATACATTGAGTGGGGACATTTGATTCCTCTCTTTCACAGTCTGACTTGCTTCTTAGCAGCAGTCTTCCATATTTGTCTACTTTCTATCAAATGCCAAGGTTTCGTTGTTTCTTATGGCTGAGTAGTATTCTGTAGTGTATATGTGCCATGCTTTTTCAACCCATTTATTTGTTAGTGGACATTTGGGTTGGTTCCATGTCTCAGCAACTGTGAATAATTCTGCACTAATTCTCGCAAACATTGATGTGCAAATGTTTTTTCCAACTGTGTGCATTCCTATGGTCTTGTAGATACCCAGGAGTGGAATTACTGGTTTGGATGGTAGTTCTATTTGTAGGTGTTTGAGGAAACTTCATATAATTTTTTACAATGGCTATCATATATTTCTACTTTACCAGAATCATGTGCTTATCATTTTGTTTAAAAATTAATCATTAAACCAATAATTATTATTAATGTTAATCATTTGTGTGTGTGTGTGTGTGTGTGTGTGTGTGTGTGTGGATAAAGAGAAAAGAGTGCTTAACAAAAGGCACATTTTCTGAACTTTTAAGAGGTATTTACACCTGTTGATCAGGCAAAGTTTACTGATTAGATTATCCAACCTATACTTAAAGATTTGCGGAAATTTTTCAAACCAAAATAAATATCTACATGTGCTTCCAACATCAGGACTTTTCTTTACATGAAATAATATTTTGTGTTTCATAAAATATCTGTAAATTAGATACATACAATTAATACATATCACATTCATTTTCTATTTTTCACCTAAATTGTGGACTTTAGTAAATTTTTGTGTGATATTTTAAAGAAAAAAATGACAATCTCGAATATATTTCCAAGAAAACAATGCACTCTGATTTCTTGATAAATGAGGGACAAATGAAAATTTTACCTTGAATAAAACGATATTTAAGGGAATATAATAGATTCTATAATATATTCAGAGAATTTCCATAGAAAGTGGATGAATTTTTGCAATTCTACTAAAGCACAAGTTTAAAACTGCTGATTGATTGGCAGATCATAAGAATGAATGCGTAAAATGCCTGGTAGCAATAATAAGTACCTTGCCAAAGATTTAAAAATAAGAGAAATAGGAAGGTTTTCTCTAGACTAAATATAAAGCCAATTCATATGGGATCATTGCCAATATGTAAGTTTGTCTTAATGAGACAAAATATTTCTCAAGATAGACTCATTTTGACTATAAACTAGTTACTTGAAGTATTACATTGAAGAAACTCTCAGAAATAAAAAAAAAAAAAATAGTTAACAATAGAAGTCTAAAGAAAACATGGCAAAGCCCTCTTCTGTAATAATCTTATCTGGCATAATTTCAACTCAAACATGCTGATGATGGAAATAATAATTAACATGATTTATTTTAAGCAAGACTTGAGAGACCAAGCCTAGAGAAGCACAAAAATGCTTTCTGGGCTTCTCGGAGGCACTAGTTCTTTTATTGAGTTCTTAGAGCAGGAGACACTAAGTTGTCAGTCAGCATAAGGAGTCTCTCCATTGGCCGAACTCAAATAGGCAGGACATCTGGAAGCAGGGACATGTAGATTATGGGTGGCTTTAGAAAGTTGTGGGTTAGTAATTAGTTAAATATATGTCTTTGTATAAAAGACACAATGTCAGTAGAAAGAATGTCTGAATTTAACTCAAATGTAGATAATAAGGCCTTGTTATTTATCTGGCAATTTTATATCAGGGTCAGAATATAAAGAGCTGCCCATGATCACTAGACCAAGCAGCCTGTTACAACAAGATTAATATTTGTAGGTGTCACTCTGAGGCTTTCTAAGATGGAAAGTATCTTAGTCTAGGAGGAATAGTCAGAAATCTGTCAATTTTTAAAGAAGAACTAATTTATCCATGGTCCTCAAAAAATGCCAGTTAGGTTCTTAATCCATCTGCAAGTTTTGTTTATGGTTGTCTTCAAACAAAATGCAAAGTTTATCGGTAATCGTAGGAGGGATGTCAGAAACTATATTCTCCAACCTAAAAAGCATCAGAAGAAAGAAAAGTTTATTTTGCTTCATATTGTTTTGTTTTCTCCTAGATATCAATACTATAATGCAATCTAAATGACTTTTATTGGATCTCAACTTCTCCTTGGCCAAGCGCTGAAAAACAAGATTGTACTGACTATATTTACCAAAAATTGTAAGAAAAAATATATATTAGAATACAGTTACCACAAAGCAATAGTTGGGTCAGATCCTAAAGTTGTATATACTTGGCCTACATATATGAACAAAAATATTTTTATTAAAAAAATTTTTAAAAATGGAACAAAATAATTAATAATAAAGTGGCTTTTGTATTTCAAAAAAATCTTAAAAGAAAATATCTTGTACTCCAAAATAATTCAGAATCAGTGAGATGTAGTCAGTAAAACAGACCAGAGCAAATGCAATAATCTTACCAAGTTAAAAATAAAAAGAAAGAACAGAAGGAGGAAGACAAAAAGAATAGGAAAGAAAAGTAGAAGGAGGAGGAGAAAAGATACTTGACTACATTACTTTGAATCAATTTAAATTAAAAAATATTAAAAAGTGATTTTGGTTTGTTTATAGAATCTTAATAGATGTTCTTTTTCTTTTCCTTTTTATAAAAAATTTGCCGGTGGGTGTGTGCACTCATCAGAGAGAAAGAGAGATTGAGAAAACACAACATAATCACACTGTGATCTCTCCTCATCCATTTCTCCTCTCTCTTTTGAGTTTTGGTATGCATGTATATGTGCTTGGTGTGTTTTTCAAACTGCCAGGTCCAGGACTCAAATCATAGCCATGTAGAATTTAGTCACCTTAAACACCAGGTCATGGAACCATCCCATACAGGGTTCTATTTTCTCCACATCCATGTTACCACTTATTATTTGGCCTTTTGATAATAATCATGTTAACAGATATGAAGTGACAGCTCATATAGTTTTCACTTACATTTTTCATGGAAGTAGTGATACCGGACACGTTTTACCTACCTCAACCCATCCCCAGTATCCATTGACTATTAGTATATCTTCTTTGGGTAAATGTGTGTTCAAGTGTTTTGCAAACGTTTAACTTAGGTTATTTGGTTTTGCTCTGTTGAGTTGAATGTGTTTATTATATATTTGAATACTAGTCCATTAGATATATGATTTGCAAGTATTTTTTTCTCATTCCATTAGTTACCTTTTACATTTTTATATTTAGTTTCTTGTGCAGAAACTTTTATTTTGATGTTGTTCTACTTGTTGGCTATGGTTTCCTTATCATAACCATAAAATCATAACAAAGCTAATATTGAGAAGATTTTCCCTTATATTTTCTTCTATAAATTTCTTGTCTTAGATTCAAGTCTTTCTTCCATTTTGAGTTAGCTTTTTTATGGTGTAAGATAGGGCCTAATTTTATTTTTTGAATGTGCATATATAGTTTTCCCAACAGCCTTTAATAAGGAGATTATCTTTTCCTTGTTGTATATTCTTGCCTCAAACTGAGCCTAAAAGTGTAGCAACTGAGTATATCACTTTTCATCTAGTAAAGCTGAAATTAATATGAGATTTCTATAGAGAGAAAGTCATACATATTATCTTAAAACAAGCAAATAAATAAATAGCAATATAAATATAATATTTAGAGATAAGTACATGCACTAAAATAATTGTTGAGAAGTTTGAGAATGGTTGAGTCTGGTGAGCAGAAAATGATAATGGTACAAGCAGTTTAAGTTTTGCCTTTTTTTTTGAGCCTTATAAAATCTATTTGACCTTTATTCTTTGTATAAGTTGTGTAAAAATAAAAACTATGCTGAAAAAAAAGCTGGTATATTTTAATTTCCAACACTTGAATTTATGATGTCACAATCACAAAACAGTTAATAGATTGTTATCAAAACAGAGTTAATATACATTATCTACCTTGTTTTCTCCCTTCATCTCTACCCACTTCTCTCCCTCTGCAATTCCTCACTAATTATGATATAATGTTCCCTTTCCCCCAGAGATCTGTGTAGATAAGATTGAATCTAGTTACCCTGGAAGTGTCCTGAAATGCTAGATAAGCTGACTGGAAACCTCATTTTCTTCTGTCATACACAAGAGATATGTGTGTCAGGGAGTTTCCTCTCCATGCTGAGAATGTTAGCTTGGGGATGGGGTGGTGATACAGGCGAAATATATTTGTTCTTACTATTTTTGTATAATTGTTTTTATGCTTTCATCTACTATATTATCGTAGCTTAAGTCTACTCTTAAGCTCTTCCATGGTTACTTGGTTCCTTGCTAACTGCTGAATTGTTGCACTTTGCTGGGAAAAGAAAGATTAGGCTCTCCTATTCCAACATCTTGACGATGTCATTCTTCCTTTTCACTAATTCTGATATATACTGTGTAAAACACACTTTCTTAATTAAAATAACAAAATATAAATAATATGATAAAATAATCTATATATAAACTTATATCAATATGATATAAATTAATAAAGATGAAATACACAAAGCTCAAAGAATGACTATAGAAGATAAGACACATAATTAAGACATATGAAGAAAATTGTTATCAAAGTAAAATAATTTGAAAAGGACCTAACAATAAATAAATAAATTCAACAACTGTTTGTTGAATTACATCATATTACACATACACACATAGACACACACACACACACACACACAAACACACACACACACACACATACACACATCCCAGACAAAAAGTGTTGCGATCATGAAACTTCAACAATTATTTGAAAGTTTTTTTTAGGATTGATTTTGGGGGAATAAAGGTCTTTATTTTTTGGAGAGATTTTCTCTATAGGGCGTGTGTGCTCGCCAGACAGAGAGAGATATTAGAGACAGAAAGAGAGAAATCACCCCCCAGGGGGTATGGTCACGCCACAATCCCTTTCTCCTCCATTCTCCTCTCGGGATCTTGGGCACGCACGCACACGCGCCCGGCGTGAGTTTTAAGCCACTGGGTCCAGGACGCGAACCACGGTCGACTACATGGGAGTCCAGCAACATAGTCATTATGCTAACTGCAGGTTCCCAAAAGGTCTTTTTTTATACTGACTTTTATCACCTCAAGTTGTGATTATACTTCTATGTATAAATAAAATTCACATTAATTGCTGAGTTAATGTTGACTTATGTAATCTTTTATGACTAGATTTTTTAGCTAAATGAGATCAAATAATTTATACTTAACTACATAATGATTGATGTTTTAAATTTTATATCTCTGGGAGAAAATGTCATCTCATGACATTACCGTGGACAGTTTGAAATTTTGACACAAATATTTCAAATGACTAAATATTTATTTAGCACTTTCTTTGTATATTCAACTATAACAGAAATAGGCAAAACAAATTTAAACAAAATAAAGAGGAATTACAGCTCCTTGACTTAAAAAAAGTGAGTTCAATGTAATTTAGCTGTGTATATATTAAAACAAAGTAATAGGGTGTTGACTAATTAGTTAACAAAACAGATTTGTATACATGTCTCAGTCTCATTTAATGTTTACACAATCTTATTAAGTGTCTGCCATTTAAATTTGAAAAGGCTGAGACTTCTGGTTAGATGGAAGAGACTGAAATAATTTATCTCTGTTTTCTTGAAAAGTTCACACAAAATTATAGTAATGATATAAAATTGTATAAATTGATAAAGATGAAACACACAAAGCAGAAGGAAAGACTATAGAAAACAAGAAATATCAACATAATTTAGAAGGCGAAATACATATAAATAAATTCTACCATTATCAAATGGGGGGAGAAACCACCATGATAAAATATGCTAATGTATAGAAAATCAATTGTAATTAAGCACATACTGAAAGGCTCATTAAACAGAATCTTGAGATACTTAGATTATGAGAAATAAAAACGAAAGAAAGAGAAGTGATTGAAAAAAATAAAGAATATTTAGACTCTCACCTCTTTCTCCAAAATAGACAGACAAGTAACCATCTGTCATCCACCCAGGCAGGAGGATAGAGTTTTATTTTCTGCAAAAACTGAGTGTGAGAGAGTTTCTAAACTCACAGACCTCAGAAAGAATTAAGTTGGGATGATGCTTTACTGACGTTAAGAGAAATAGGTTAAATTTTGCATTCCAAAAAGTAAGAGCTAAAGACCAACTCATGTCTCAGAATAATGGCAATCATATTTATGCTTACTAGGTAAGATGTTAGATAATTCAACTCTAGGAAAACTGATAAAGAGTAAAAGGTCTGTAGTCATACCAGGGAGTCTAACAAAACTTACTGGATCCTATCAAATTTCCCTACACCTATTAAAAAGTGAAGCTCATGTATTTATCATTTCTAGTAAATATTGTATTGCTTTATAATAGATATATATGTATATACATATGTAAATGTCTACATTATAT
The DNA here is from genome assembly GCA_026018925.1 of Tupaia tana. Taxonomy (NCBI): domain Eukaryota; kingdom Metazoa; phylum Chordata; class Mammalia; order Scandentia; family Tupaiidae; genus Tupaia; species Tupaia tana. The sequence goes on along the minus strand of JAKSZU010000002.1, from coordinate 99,373,718 downwards.
AATACAGTCATTTTGGCTATATTTCTGAAGAATATATATATATATATATATATATATATATAATCTATGATATATCTCCAAAATGTAAACAGCAAATGAAATGGATTTTGTAGAAAATATGTAAACAGCAAATGAAATGGATTTTGTAGAAAATTTAGATGATTATTGGAACAATAACGAGAAAAACAAAGCTATTTTAAGATAACTATAAGTGAAAATACCGTATCAACTAAAGAATGATTTCAAATGAGCAATCAGAAAATAGGATAACAGAAAACAGAAATTTTAGCAGCAATTGAAAAATAAAATTAAAAATCATTTTTCATAAAGCAGATGAAATAAATGAAGCAAGGAAAATAAGTTCAGCTCATGAGTTCCTGTACCGAAAGGGCCCACTGAATTACCAGTCCAATTAAAAAAAAAAAAAGTATCTCATTTGATCATCAAGACATTTCAGAGAGCTGGTAATAAAGAGAAAGTTTTAAGAGCTTTCAGGAATCTAGATTTTGGCTAAATCCCCAAATCTTTACAGCCCTATCCACTGGTGAGAGTCTCCTGACATATTGTCTGTTATGGTTAAGAAGGTCATTGGAGATGATTCTGGGTCTACTGGCTATTTAGACTGCCATGACTAAGGAGAGATTCCAGTAAATGCATAATTATTGACTGTCAGTTTCATTCATTCCACAAATGAGCTTGGAGAAAAATGGAGACATTGGAAACCACCACGTATCTATCTTAACCTGCAAAGAAAAAAATCGCCTATTTTTTTACTCTCATTCCCTTCATTTAACTTCTTTCTCTAAGAAAGTAAGAATTGTAGTTTGCCACAATTAAGAATTATAGTTTGTCACAATTTGAGATTGCAGGTTATGTTAGGAACATAATCAGACCATCACTTTGGCATATTTCTATTAAATTTTCACAATGCCTTATACCTGAAAATAAAATATTTTAAAAATGCGAGTTCTTAAAACCAATCAATATATTATGAAATACTGCAATTCAGGATTATTAGAAGCATGTACTTTTAATTAATTTATTTATTTATTTTTAGAGAGAGAGAGAGAGATCTTTCTATAGGGCATATGAATTTGCTGGAACAAATAGAGAGACAGAAATTGAGAAATCACCCCTGCACCCCTGGGGGGATGTGCACACCACAATCCCTTCTCCTTTCAGAATTTTAGGCAAGCATGCACACATGCCTAGCATGAGTTTTAAGCCACAGGGTCTGGGACTAGAACCATGGTTGACTACATGGGAGTACAGCAATGTAACCATTACTCCATCTGTTGGTCCCAACATGTACCTTTTAAAAACAAGAAAATAAACTAAGATCTATTAAATAGTGTTCATTAATAGATACAATATGAAAGCTCCCATGTAAGAGATGGACTAAAGGCACTCTGAAGATGTATGAAGCTAATTTTGAGAATATTCAATTCAGACTAAAGCAATAGGAGAAATACTCCATGAGAAACGATATCTACAACAAAATAAAAATAACAGTTATTCCATCTGATGTGTTTTGCCACATTGGGAGAGACTGTGAGGTTTATAGCCAAACTGGAGGGCTGCAGGGAAAGAATACACAGGCACTGCTGACTTAATGACCTCCGTTCCTACGTCTAGGTTGCTAAGTAAATTATTGATAAACAAGGAGTTTAAAGGTGGATGTCTTGTAGTATATTGGGGTGCCATGGGTTATTTACTTTTCAATAGATTTCATATGACACTACACTGGAATGACATAATTCTATCTGTACCAAAAGTATACCTTAGATAAGTGCCAGAAAGTGACAAGATACACCACAATGCAATAATATAACTATTTTCTTAGAAGAATTATTTTATTTAACTTTATTTATTTATTTACTTACTTTAATTTGACACGAGAGGTATAAAGTGAGGGAGAGAGAGCACAAGAGAGGGAAAGTGAGACAGCAAGCTGCCAGGTCCAGGACTCGAACCATCAGCCATGTGAGAGTCCAGTTCCCTTATCCACCATGCCATCAGCCAACCCCAATAATATAACTCTAGTATAACCATTTTTATTTATTCTGCATACCAATATGGGTGCATAGTAAAGTACAAATTTACAAATGAAATGTGTAGTCCTGTGTGATTGCAAATGCTTCTTATAGTGAACATTGAGTGTAAAATGGAGACAAAGACTCAGAAAGCAGATTCCTGATAATCACAGAGAAAGGGGATTCCCCATACTGGAGAACTAGTCATTAAGTCTCAGTGGTCATTAAGCTGATAGGTCATTAAGTGAGGAGTGTCTGTATACGCCTACGTACAAAGGAGGAAAACGTGAGTATCCTATCATTTCTTCTAGAGAAAATCATAAGATGTTCAAGAAAGAATATGTAAATATACTGTATTTTCTCAGTTATAAACAACATTTACATGATCCAAGTAATGTATTAATTCAACCAAACTGTAATATCTATCTATTGGGAAGTTGGATGTAAAGGATAAGAAAAATAAAGCCTTGAAGTGTTACTGTAGATGGGGAAAGTTTTAAAAAACACAGCATTTTCATTGTCTGTGTTTGGAAATCAATAGATAATAGACATAATAAATCATTCATAAAATCACTAGATTACATAATTTAAAATAGAGAAGTAAAAACCAGAAGAAACAATAGATTAAATTGAGTGTAGTTGATTCTAGTCAGTGTGATTCACATTTTAAATGGATTTATGGTGGGATTCATGCGTTTGGTTATATGTCATGAGGTATTCTTTTTGTTTGTTTGTTTAACATTGAACACTTCTTTTGGGGATAAACAAATAAACTTGAAGACATTAGCACTCAGAATATTTAAATGACTAGTCAACCAGAAATAGGTGGGTGAAAGTCAAGCAAATGTTAGTTTTAGTACATTGCTTAACACTTATGTTCATCTACTCTTGACGCATTTAATTCAAATATTGGTGTGAGAAAGGGGGGGAGAAATGATCATGCTGGATGCTGAAATAAAGTTAGTCAGGCAAGGTATTGAGAATTTTATATTTTATAGCTGCTTTAACTAACACAATTGCTACTAGCCCAATTTATCTATTTAGAAACTTAAAACAGAGCTAGAAAAGATCACATTTTTGCTACATTGAAAAAAAAAATAAAACAAATTTTACTTGTTTATTTATTTATTTATTTGGGTTTTTGCCATAGGATACAAGTGCTCACTGGAGAGAGGTTGTGAGAGAAAGAGAGAAAGAAAAGTGAGAAATCACCCCCCTTTCAGGAGGATAGCCACACCTCAATCCTTCTGCATTCTCTTCTTGGACCTTAGGGCAGGCACACACTCACACTCAGCCTGCTTTTCAGGCTACCAGGTCCAAGACTAGAACCACAAAGTCAACCATTTGGGATCTAACCACCTTTACTACCATGTCTCCTGCTGGTTCTGTTGATTTTGATTTTTTAAATATGGCTCTGTTGGTAAGTTAACTGGACTAAGAATAACCTAGAAAACTGATAGAGCACTGTTCTGAGTGTGTCCATTGTTCATGGGGGTGTTTCCAGAGTAGATTAACTTGCAAGTCTGAGCAGAACAGATGGGAAGTAGCTGCTTTCACTGTGGGTGGACACAATCCAATCAATAAGGGCCCTAGAGGGAGCAAATATTAAGCAGATTGGCCTCTTTTGAGAGCGGTCAGAATAGACTATTTTTGTAGCCTTGGACATCACATCAGAACACAAGGCTCATCTGTCTTCAGACTCTAGGACTTACATCAGTGGCCCCAGGTTATCAGGCTTGCAACACTTGCATCATCAGGTTTATTGCCTCTGAGGCCTTCCGACTCAGTTTGAGCCATGTTATAGGTATCCCAGCTTGCAGAGGGCCTATTGTAGGATTTCTCAGCCACCATAATCATCTGAGCTGATTCCCCCAATAAATCTGTTATTCTATATCTATACATATTCTACTGATGCAGTGTCCTTAGAAAACCCTGATTAATATAGTAGCTATTATAAAATTTTAATCACTATATAGAGATAGATAGATGGATAGATATAGTTCTCATTTGTGCTTCACTTTATATTTATATTAGATAACACTCTTCTGGAGGTAAGAATGGTAATCGAGAGACAGAAATTTCAGGTATGCAAACATGGACACATATACACAAGGGCATAAAACTAGCAAGAATTGTTTATCTATCTTTGTAATAATATTATTCAGACTATTATAGAACTGATGATGTTTTTGTGTGAGATGAAAAAAACAGAGTTTGAAGTTTAAGTTGGATGTGGTAATAAGACATTTACCCTTGGAGGTCTGGCAGGTAGAGTGGTGGTTAAGGATTCTGGAGTTCCACATGGCCAACCACGGTTCAAGTCCCAGAACTGGAGGCCTGCTTTCTCACTTTCTCTCTCTCTTTTGTTCTGCCCCTCTCTGGTCAAATTAAAATAAATAAAATAAATAAATAAAGATAAGTAAACTATTTTTTTTAAATTTTATTATTATTTATACATTAAATCACTATATATCATTTAGATTATGAAGAGACTTTATCCAGCATGATATATACCTCATTTATCCTTGAATTATAAACGACTTCAAGAAAGTGGGGACTGTATTATGTACCCAATAATATTGACTAGAGATAGAAAGAGGAAAAAGTACCATGAAAGATAGTTAATAAAAGTAATATTTTAGAGAGGTTACCTAAGCAATAATGTAGTTGATTATAGGACACATAAAGGTAAAAATATGTAAGAAATTCAAGTGCAATCCATTTAGCTGTGATGCTACACTTTGTGGTTTTTCAAGTCAGCTAAGAAGAAAAAATACTTGAATATACAAGAGATTTTGAAAAAAAATTGAGAACATGTTATGGGTAAGAAAAAAAATTGAAAAGTTATAGTCTTACTAATTTGAAGTTGCAGTTATAAAGAGACTAGAAGTTCTATAAATAATAAAGAAAAAAGTAGGAATAACTGCATGTATAAGAAGCAATTCACTTTTCAATACATTGATTTGTTGTCAACCATTTTTAAGTTAAAAAGAGTGGAGATCTGATATTGAAGAAAAGATTAGAAACTATAATTTATGATATGCACATTGGAATATGTTCCCTGAATTAATACTTGAAATTGTAAAAGTCAGTTATTTCCTTAATAGATAAATGTAATGCTATAAAAATGCCATAATATGGCCATTCAATGGGCAAATTTATCCATATAAACTCATATGATGCGTTTGAGTTTCTTTATATGTTGTTATGTTTATTGTGTTAGTTTTATCATTACTTTAAAATTTGCAGTAAATTCCTAGTATTTTTTAATGTGAAGAGATTTATACACTCTTAGGTCAAGGAAAGAAACATAACTTTCAAGAAAATCCTGGAGTCCCTGGAGATTAGAGGACTAGACTGTAGAATGATTAATGATTGATCAAGGAGTACTGGCTACCTTATGGCTGATACACTCATAATTTACTATTGAATTACTTTTAGGTGAAATCTTTCATAACATAGTATTTATTTTCTTTCATTTTAAAAATTGTGGCAGGGCATATGTACTTGCCAGAGACAGAGATGGAAGAGAGAAAGAAAGAAGGAGAAAACACCCCACAAGTAGGTGTGGTCACATTGTAATCCCTTCTCCATTTTTTCATCTTGTCAGGATTTGGAACATGCACACACATGCCAAGCATATTTTTTTCAATCTACCAGGACCAGAATTTAAACCACAGTTGGACATGTGGTATCTGGCTCTCTTAGCTACTAAACTACAGGGCCGGCCCAACAGCATTTTTTTTTATTATTTTATATATCTCTTTTACTAATACATATTTACTCTATATAAACATATACATGTCTGTATATGCATATATACAGAGAGAGAGAAAATATCTGTGTATATGTGTATAAATTAATAAAACCTAAGCATGACTAAGTTAAGAGGAACTACACGGAAGATAAGTCATTAAGCAAAATGACACTTAAGAATATGAGAATGAGAGACCAGCAGTTAGTGTAATGGCTATGTCGCTGGACTCCCATATAATCGACTGCGGTTTGAGTCCTGGACCCGGTGGCTTAAACTCATGGGTTTGCATACGTGCCCAAGATCCCAAGAGGAGAATGGAGGAAAAGGGATTGCAGCATGGCCATCCGCCCCCCCCCCCCCTGGCGGGGGGGGGGGGTGATCTCTCGCTTTCTGTCTTTCTGTCTCTTTCTTTCTGGCAAGCGCATGCACCCTACAGCAAAAATCTCTCCAAAAAAAGAAAAAAAAAAGAATATGAGAATGATTTTTAAACACCTTACAAGGAAAGACATATCCATCTAATTCTGTAAAAGCTGAAGATTTGATTCTCTATATAATACTACTCTTTAAATAATACCATCATTATGACTTTACTGATATGTGAAAGAAATGCACTTAAATCTTTTGCCAAAGCACCAATACTTGCTTGTCATTTAGTAGTTTTTTCATTTCTATTTTACCCCCTGAAACTGTTTGCATATTCCACAGGCTCATTTGTTTTGTTTATCTTCCTTACCATACCTAATTGAATGTAATGGGATGATTTGGCTCATTCTGTGCACAGTGTGGTCTCTGCAGGCAGGCTTCTCATCTCATTTTAATATACTGAAAGAAAACCCTATTACTGCATGATAACTTTTAGATTAAAATGTAAACATGCCAGTCTATTTCCTTACCTTGTTTGGAATCTCAGGAGTCATGGGATAGAAACTCTTAGAGTCTAATATGAACATCTTTGAAAAAAAAAGCATAATGAATTTTGCATCATAAAGAATGAAGCCCCAAATGAGTCTTTTACTTTCTTCTGACCATATAGAAAAGCTGTGCACTATTTATTATATTCACATAATTCATTTTCATATTTTGGCTGTAGAAATGAAGATAAAGATCCTTTGAAAGACATAAATGAATTTTAACAAAACGCAATAAATAATAGGAAAAGAGAAACTAAATCAGAAAGCTGAATAGAATTAAGCAAGAGTCAGGACTTTATAGGTTTACATTTCCATTTCCAGACTCCACAGGCCAATATGTGAAGGGATTACAATTAGGAATGGAAATAAAAGCAAAAGAAAGGAAGTCATAAAGCATTATTAAGGTTAAAGAACAATTTAATGGCAAAACATGTAGAAATTCCAAATTGTACTGATGCTATTGGCCCAGGGACCACCTTTTAACAACCACTGATGCTAGGCCTAGTGTGAATGTTGATTATATATTAATTTTGAAAAAAAAAAACTAAGAATTTATGTTCAGTTAATTGATCTTGAATTATATACATTTATGCATTTGTATATTCTTTAATGTTTCTTGAATTGTTAGTATATGCTATATTATCTAAGTTATTTAAAATGGGTGTATATGTATTCATACTTTCCAAAAGACAAGTATAGAGCACCAGTAACTTGAGCATTAGACTCAAAATTTTACATAATTTTACTAAACGTTCATCATTAGAAGACCTTTCCACATCTTCAAATAGACCCAAGTTGGCAACGGTTACTTATATAATTCTATAAAACTCTTGACTTACTGAAAAATTGCAACATATTACATTGTCATTTGCTGCTAAATAGCCTTATCAGAAAAACTATATGAACTCATAGATTACCAGAGTACTCATAAAAGCAACCTTTTCCCATGATAAATAAGGCAATTAATATAACTTAGAAAACAAATGGAACATACATACGATGGTGAGCTATGTTGCAAGATAAAAATCAATATTATGACTAATCTTTTTCTTGTGGCAATATTAATGTTGTAACTGTGGTTTTAAATGAAGTCATACCTGACATTACATGTATAAGCCAATTTCTGCAATGAATGGCAATTAATGCACTAATATATGTTACAATCATAGATTTGTAAACCTGTACATTTTGATAAACTTTATTGTTCAAGTTCTAATTTTCTTTTTACTTTGATTAAGCCTGAATATATACGCTTTTATTCCTTTTCCTAACAAAATGATACTATCTTGTTTTTCTAATCTTTTTTTTTTTTTTTTGAGAGGTTTTTGCTATAGGGCGTGTTTGCTCACCAGAAAGAAAGAGACAGAGAGACAGAAAGCAAGAAATCACCACCCCCACCAGGGGCGAAGGCCATATCACAATCCCTTCTCCTCCGTTCTCCTTTTGGGATCTTGGGCATGCATGCACACTTGCCTGGTGTGAGTTTAAGCTACTGGGTCCGGGACTCAAACCATGATTAACTACATGGGAGTCCAGCGACGTAGCCATTACACCAACTGCTGGTCCTGGCTTTTTAATCTTTCTCTAAACATTATCATCTAAAAAATTATGGTAAGTCAAGGAAACAGTATAATCTAAGTAACTTATTTATTGCAAAGACTGTAAGAGTTTTTAATTGACATTGAGACATATGAAATTATACCTTTTAGAACACTACAATAGCTGATTAATTTAATACAAATGTTTCCTAAGAGCAGCTAAGAAAGATTTAGAGAAACTGAATAAGTTAGATTTATAACACTATGTACAAACATACTACATGAATTATACACATTGGTAGAGTAAGCCCTGATGAATTTAAGGACTAGACTTCCAAAATCTCCAAATGATATAAATACATTGAATATTACAAAATATTTACATTATATTTCCTATTCCATAAGTTCTTCTGTCAGATTTGTGTGTGTGTGTGTGTGTGTGTGTGTGTGTGTGTGTGACACTAGTGTAGCTCTTTCAGGAAAGGTATATGTGGTCTCTTCCTGAACATCGACTGAATTTAGTATCTACCTCAGCCAATAAAATGCAGCTGAGGAATCCCCAAGACTAGATTATAAAAGACAGTATGAGCTTCATCTAGTTCTTTCTTTCTCAATTTCTCTCCTCATCCTTACCTCTATTGCATTAAACTTTTATGTTCTTGATATATTTCTTTACAATTTTAGTTCTTCTAAATTCTAAAACATGTATTAAGAAGAACTTAATCAGTCAAGCCCCATAGCACAGTGGTTAACTGTTCTGAATAGAAAGCCAGATCCTACAAGGCCAACCATTTTTCAAATTCCAGTCCCTGGTGACTTAAAATACATGCCAGGTGCATATACGTGCATGCCCTAAATCCTGACTGGATGGAGTACTATAGTAGACCAATCACTATTGGAGGGGTTGGGGCACATTATCTTTCTCTGAAGAGTATACATACTCATTGACAATAAAAGTAAAAAAAAAAGAAGAAGAAATTTAAAAAAAAAAGAGAGCTCTCATTTTTAAAAGTAGGTCAGTTTTTATTTTTATTCATTTATTTTATATTAAAAGGTTAGCTGCATACTAGTTCATTAAAAATGAAAAAAAGCTTGGGAACCAGCAGTTAGCATAATGGCTATGTCGCTGAACTCCCACGTAGTCGACCACGGTTTGCATCCCAGTGGCTTAAAACTCACGCCGGGCGCGTGTGCATGCGTGCCTAAGATCCCGAGAGGAGAATGGAGGAGAAGAGATTGCGGTGTGACCATCCCCCCCGGGGGGTGATTTCTCACTTTCTGTCTCTATGTCTCTCTCTGTCTGTCTGGCGAGCGCACGTGCCCTATAGCGAAAACCTCTCCAAAAAAAAGAAAAAGGAAAAAAGCTTTTGAAAGATCCTGATTTCTTTTGCACAATAGCTGTTGTTTCCCTTTGACTTTAATGAAGTCTCTGGACTTGAACTGAGAACTTTCCTATGTAGGATCACCTAGCAGAACATCACATTTTACTGCTGCACCTCTGTCTAGCCCCACTTTTTTTCAAAGAATATAATTTTCTCTTTTGAACTGGAGATAACGACTATAAATCCTATACTAAGGAGGTAATTAACCTCTGCAATGTTTTCTATGTATCTTTGTTTCAGCATTATGCGTATCATAGAATTCTATAGACTATTCAGTAACAGCATCCAAAAAATGTGTTGCGCTCATGTTTTAGACCTCTTTATGAAGACTGTAAGAATTTCAAATTTATTCTAATCATAAGCCTCTTAATTTGTGAAATCTGACTCCATGTAGGAAATGCCTTTTCTCATGTCTGTTTTCACTGATAGCACAGAATATTAAAAATTTTTCAATAGTTCAAGATTTATGCAATAACTTGAGATCTGGCTATGTTCCAATATAATATGCCATCTGACCCATAGAATATCCAGCTGTATTTGCTTATAGAAGCTATTCTAATGCACAATGAAACATACCTGTTGCTGCTAGAAGAGGAACTATCTTTTTAAAGAAAAAAATCTTTTAGACTTTCATGTATATTTGTGGATGATTTAAATGACTATATCAAATATCATTACTTTATGTTGTGGATACAATGGTGGTCAACATAAGTGATTTTATATGTCTGGTTGTGTGTGTGTGTATACATATGCATATATACATGTCTAAATGAAACATATTTCCTTCTACAATAAATCTATGCCTTCTATATTCCTTTTACCGTAGGTTTATAGAAATAATTATGTCCTCCAACCAAAAAGAAGTGTTTGATATAACAGTCTGATTGTACACATGTTCTTTTGGAGAACTGTCAACCTAAAGAAGAAAAGAGAAACTTGACAGAAAAAAAGTGAATGCTCCAAGGCAAAGAGAATATCTGAATAGTGCCAATAAGAACATCTTTTGTAATGCTGCTACCTAGAGGTTGGAATATTAATCAAGGCTAAATATTAATTACCTTTCTTACCTCTACAACTGAAACTTTGATTCAGTTTTATTTTTAAAAGCAATGCCATATCCATGAGCCTTATTAAAATTAATTGTTCTTTTCATTTTTAACCTAGCTTGTCAAAAATTGTGATTCTAGGCTATAACTTTGCTACTTCATTGCTCTAACAAAGATCATGGAAATTTGAGAGCAGAGCAAAAGAAAAATAACAAAAAAAGACGGAAAGAAAGGGAGAAAGAAAGAAAAATTAAAAAAAAAAACTTGGTATAGCTTTAAGAAGGATCAATTAAAACAATCTAGCTTTACTCATTAGTGGATTTTTTAAATATCTAGAGTTTAATTGTGTTGTACTCTTAATTTTTTCAGCTTAAATTATTTAGTATACAATATTTTCTGTGAAAACATAAACCACTGGAAAATAAACTATATATTGCAATAGCATCTTAATTTAATAAACTTGAATGAACTAGTGGAAGTTAAATTTGCTTCATTTATCTAGAGGCATAGTGTATAGCTGAGCATCCTCTATCTGAGAATCAGAAATCTGAAGTGCTCCAAAATCTGAAACTATCAGTATAGGAGTGCTCCAAGTAAAACAATTCCATCTAACCTCATGTGATGGGTGGCATTCAAAAAGCAGATGCACAGCCAGAAATCAAAATCAAAATAGTAATAATAATAAAAGATAAGAGAGTGGAACGTTTGAATAGTTATTGTAAATAATGTAAAGTTTTGTGGTTGTCAAAAGACTAGAAAGATGACTAAAATTTATGAACAACTAGACCCCTTGCTTGACGAGTTCAGAACGTTTTTGCAATTGCTATACACTTTGCTTTCTGCATTCAGGAAATACAAGACTGCAGAACTGCATTTCTGTTATATTTCCACCTGTGTATTACAAAATATCAATATATACCAGTATTAATGTTTTTGTCAATCACCAAATAAATTATAATGTGATAAATCAATTCTGGTGATAAGATACACAAAACAATTAGTTTCATGTTTTTAGGATCCTGTTTTTTATGGATGTCATTTTCTCTGTTATAGATAATTAGAATAACCAAAAAAGGAAAAAAAAATATTAAGGTATTTTGGTCAATTGAAGCAAATCAAATGAAAAGAAAGGATCTCAAGGTATCAATGACAAGTTTAGTAATTTCTGGTTTCCTTTCTTTCTCTTTCAGTAGTATAAAATTCAAGTGTCTACGTAAGTAATGCAATGGTCCTTGTCGTCTTGTTATAGGTGCTAAAATTCTACATGGATTTGTAACACCTATACTCCTCCTCTGGAAAGGATTATTTAAAAAATGATATGTGTACTAATGAAAAGAAATAAAGGATTGCACTGGGAAGAATTTATAATAATACCCAATTTGATACTAGCTATTAGAATATTTTTCTATCTAGTATTATGTGAATCCAGGTATTTGCTAATCTTACAACCAAACAACTAAATAGCTAGATGAAAGAAAATAAGTATGTGTAGGTGAGCTTGCAAAAACTAAGGGATTCTCGAAAACTAAATGCAAAGCAAAATCGCTAATCCTGAGAGGTAAGAAAGCAGCTAAGTTGTTTTATTTCAGGACTGGTTCCAAATCCTGGTGACTTCATTTTCTATTTTAACTGCCACCTGGTATGCAAGGGACAGGAGAAAAATCTAGAGATTTCACCATAAGTAGAACTTTAATAGGAGTCTGAATAAAGCTCTTTCTACCCTCAGTGAACAGGTGAACTAGAAATAAACCTACCTCTGAGAAGGTAAAATTAAGAAAATTGCCTGACTTGAATTTGACCCTGTAGGGAGGGAAAAACATTATCCTTTGAAAAATTACAAGCACAAACTGAATCTCATGCAGTTTTGCAGCACAAATTCACACAATTTTGTCCAAGAAAACTTTGCAAAAGTAAAATACATGTGTCCTCGTATTGAGCAAGCTCATTGAGCCATGGCATAAACTGTTAGAAACAAAAATCACCATCAAACAAGTCCTGTTACCAAAAATAAAAGAATAAGGACTCATAATCAAGAATGCCTAAATTTAGAGAAAATATAGCACTGCGAATGACCAAAAGTAGAACTAATAATAGAAGGAAACTAACAAAGCTTCACATAATGGAATTATCAAATACTGACTATAAAATAAATATGTTAAACATGTTTTTAAAAACAAAAGACAGGCATTAAAGTATACATAAGAGAAGATATAAAAATAAGCAAGCAGATATAAAACTATTGAGAGATTACCCCAAAATACTAAAACGTAATCATTTTTAAAAATTAAAGAAAATACTTGAATAGTGGATGAAAATTTTAATGAATTGGAAATACATCTAATTTCTTTGTTAATAGGATTATCTGGAGTATAACACAAACACGGCAGTGATGGCCAAGACAATGCAGTCTCTGAATTGCAGAAATGCGAATGCTTATCATATGCATCATATGGAGTAATCCTTGAAAGGAGATGGGAAAATAATTAAAGCAAGGGTAAAAAGATAGGCTACACACTGGCAGTTTGATATATCTCTAATCAGAAGTAAAGAAGGAAATAAGGAGTGACGATAGATTAAAATTTGCTCAAGTCTATGAGATACACAAAATCAGTAATTACAATCCAAAGAAAACCTAAAAAAGCTACATATATCTTATTAATCGTACAAAAAAATAAAATAAGAATTAAGATCTTAGAAAGCATGAGAGTTTCATTTAAAAACTTTTAGAAACAAAACAAAACAAAAACATGAATAGATTATTGACGTCTTTCAACGAAACAATAGAGATAAGAAAAAAATTGAAAACCCCTTTAAAGAAATGCAAGAATGTACAAAAATGAGAAAAATAGAAAAAATCTGAAGAGACTGCCTAGGTATGATGACAAAAATACATATAAACATATCAATGTGTTACTGATTTAATATAAATGGATTAAAATCACCAACCACAAGACAAAGATCGTCAGATTATCTAAAAATATATAAAATAGAATTCTAAGTTTATTTTATATATACCTAAAATATAAAGACAGTGCTTGAAAATCGAAAATTAAATTATGGAGGCCAGCAGATGGCATGGTGGTTAATGGTGCTGATTCCCACATGGCTTACCACAGTTCAAGTCCTGGACCTGGTGGCTTGCTTTCCCTCTCTCTCTGTCTGTCTACCTCTGGTCAAATTGGAAAATAATAATAATTGAAGTTAAATATAATTCTTTTTAAAAAATAATATTAAATTGTGATATAATGAGGTTAGCAGGTGGCATGGTGGTTAAGGTCCAGATTCCCACATCGCTGACTATAGGCCCAGTTATGGACCTGGCAGCTTGAAAATCATGTCAGTCACATGTTCATCATGCCCAAAGTCCGAAGAGGAGAATGGAGGGGAGGGATTGCAGAGAGTTAATCTACCAGTGGGTATTTCTCACTTTCTCTCTCACTGACTTTCTTTCTGGTGACAGCATGTGCCCTATGGCAAAAACCTTTAAAAGAAAAAATATATATTATGATATAATGATAATACTAATTTTTAAAAGTTTGTATAGTTATATTTAAACCAGAATACTGCAAAGGCAAGTACTACAAATAAAAAAAGGGCACTTCATGATGATGAATGGTTCAATAAGTATGCATGAAAATGATAAACATCTATGAACTGAAAAATTTTAGGTGAGAGATTAAAAAATATTCTTAGTTTTTTTTCCTTTGGGTACCAAATCCTATAAGAGTATTCACATCACCCAAACCACAGTGCATACACAAATATGTGAATACCGTTCTGCTGAATAAAATTCGGGGGATCCTGTGTGAGTTCTATTCTGTTGACAAAAAACACCGAGTAGTCTGAAACCTGGAAACGTGCATAGTAGAATATTTCTCAATTTTAAAAGTAGAAAAAAATCCTGTCATTTGAGGCATAATGGATGAACCTGGAGGACTTATGCTACATAAAATGTGACAGACACAGAAAAGCAATTACATATGATCTATCTTATACGTAGAATCTAAAATGTTGCTCTCATAGAAATAGATACCAGCTTGAGACCAGCAGTTAGCGTAATGGCTATGTTGCTGGACTCCCACGTAGTCGACCACGGTTCACGACCCAAACCCAGTGGCTTAAAACTCATGCTGGGCGCGTGTGCGTGCGTGCCCAGGATCCCGAGAGGAGAATGGAGGAGAAGGGATTGCGGTGTGGCCATTCCCCCTTGGGGGTGATTTCTCGCTTTCTGTCTCTCTGTCTCTCTCTGTCTGTCTGGCGAGCACAACACGCCCTATAACAAAAACTTCTAAAAAATAAATAAATAAAAGAAATAGATACCTGCTTGATGCTACCAGAGTCTGAGGAAGGTGGATGGGGAAAATGGACGTCGATCAAGGGGTCTAATGATTCAGTTATAAAGGAAGAATAAGCTTTTGGTGATCCGTCATATGAAATAGTGACTGTAATAAATAATAGTGCATTGTAAATTTCAGAATAGCTAAAAGAGATTTTTAATGTTTTCATCACAAAATAAGTATATGAGGTAGTAGGTTTATATAGTGATTTTTCATTTTATATTATAAACATAGATCAAAGCACATTGTATACCATAAATGTATACGATTTTTATTATTTGTTGCTTAAAAATAAAATTACAAATACAATTCCATCTTTCAAGATGCAGCTCAGGGGCCACTTTTTACATTTACCTCATTATTTTATATGTCTACTTTGCCTTTTTCTCATAAGGCTCATAACAATTAGTTTATTAATGTGAGTCTCTCTTTCTTTTCCCCTATCTTAGCTCTTCAAAGGATGACTTCTAGGTAACTATTCTTTGTATTTGACCTCCAGATATACTATATTGTGGCTCATAGTAAGCATTAGAAAAAGAATAGATTTTTTTTTGAAGAGGTTTTTGCTATAGGGCGCCAGACAGACAGAGACAGACAGAGAGACAGAAAGCAAGAAATCACCCCCCAGGGGGGATGGCCATGCCGCAATCCCTTGTCCTCCATTCTCCTCTTGGGATCTTGGGCACGCATGCACATGCGCCTGGCGTGAGTTTAAGCCGCCAGGTCCAGGACTCGAACCGCGGGGTCCACTATGTGAGAGTCCAGCGACATAGCCATTACACTAACTGCTGGTCCCTCAGAAAAAAAATGGATTTTGAGAGAATTATAATTCTGAAGGTAATATATTTAAATCTCAGAGAAAGTAACTTACTACAACTCTGTTATTTTAACAAAGTGAACCTTTGTCAGATGTTCTTCATGAAAGATATAATAAGACTTGGAATACAATTTGAATGATTATTTTCATCACTGAAATCATCCTTTGCTGCTTCCTTAAAGTAAAATTTAAATGAACATATTTTTTTTTCTCTTTATTTTTAAAAAAATCTTATTTTCAGGACCAGTAGATGTCGTAATGGTTACACTTCTGGACTCCCATCTAGTCAACTGCAGTTCAAGTCCTGGGCCTGGCAGTGTAAAACTCATGCCGGGCATGTGTGCTTGGGTGCCCAAGATCCCAAGAGGAGAATAGAGTAAGGATTGCAACGTGGTAACCCCACTGGGGGATGATTTCTCACTTTCTGTCTCTTTGGCGAATGCATGGGTCCCGTAGCAAAAGTCTCTCTCTGTTAAAAAATAATTATATTTTCAAGTTTTATTGAAGAAACTATTCCTTCTTAATTATGGTGTCCAAAAACACCAGATGAGTCAGAAACATTCTCTTAGCATTCACTGAGAAAAAGTGAATAATTGTATTTAAAACTGACAATCTACCAAGAGCTATTGAAATGTTTCTCCCAGTAGAATGTTTAATTTGACCTTAACTTTATTTCTTGTTTTTCTCTACAAATGTTGGCATAGGTGAAGGAAGCATGCTATGTTTAAAAAAGAATACTCTATGTAAATTAGATAAAGCATAGACAGAAGTATCTTTGTCATATTTGCATCACATTTTAATGCATGTTGTATCTATGGATATGGATTTTGTAAGGTGAAATTATAATAATGTCTTCATTTAAATTTCTGTAAATACTAGAGGGAAATAAACAAAAAATTCATGAGCTATTAAAACAAAGCCAAACAGAACAGCAACAGCTAAAACCCTGGGCGTTTCAAGTAAATAGTAGAAAGTCATGCTATTTCAAACACATGAATTGTCCCAAGAGGCACACAAGCCAAGACCAATAGAAAAAAAAAAAAAAAAAAAAAAAAAAAAGAAAAGAAAAGAAAAAAAAAGAAAAAAAGAATCTCAGTATGTTTAATTGTTTTGGTTGATTTTATTTTTCTTCCAATTATTGCAGTTTAAAAATCTGATATATGTTGCTATAACATTTTTGAGCCTTCTATTTCTTGTTTTTCTTTTGCAGGTAATATTTTCTCTGTCCTAATGTTTCCAGTGAACAAAAAAAGAAAATTATATGCTTGGGAAAATGTTAAAGGCAAAAGCAGTGTAAGAATTTTTCTGTCTAAGCAACATAAACATTCCAATAAAATTTAGATTTCCTATGAAACAAAATTTTTAAATTGGAAACAGTCTCTCTTTTCCATGTTTACCTCCTTTTTACTTCTTAAACATCAAGAACATGTTGTAATAGGCCTTATAAAAATTATTTCAAAGAATTAAATTATATATTCATTACAAACAGAAGTAGCCTTTTAAATGAATGAAATTGTGTTCTCTGTTTAAGTAACAACAGATCTGAGCATAGACCAAATGCATTTGAAATCTATTCAGCTTCTTCATTACCAACCAACAGATATCAAATGTACTTTAATATTAATTTTAGCAATATAATAAAAGTAAAACTTGGAATGCTTTCTTTTAGGAGAGTTTGAGTATATTTTATCTGTGGAACTAAAAGTAAAGTGGAATTTTTATTATCAAAAGGAAACCATCTCTTCCCCAATTGTTTTATCTTTTTCCTGGTCACACAGTAAGACCTCATATCCTAGCAATCCTTTTCAGTTAGATACCAGCACATGACCAAAATGTATAACTGAAGCTGATTGGCTAAAGGATGTACAAACACAAGAGATGGGTGTGAATGCCAGATGTGGTGTGTGTGGAAGAGTGGGGCCTGGGGAAAAACATTTGGAGGAGAGATACGGAGACAGGATTGTTGAGACAGGGAGGTAGTATTGTTACATTTTGATCAACTGGACCGGGGAGAAATGTTCACATATTGAAATGATCACCTTGTAAGCTAAAAAATGTGATTGAATATATTAAAAAATGTAAAAAATAAAAAAGTAAGATAAATGTAGTCCTATAAAATGTGAGAAGAGATAGTAATATTTCTTTTTGAAGTTAAAAAAATCTAAGCAACATGGAAGCCACATATTGAAATTAGTAATGTCACAAAATAAAAGTCTTAATTCTGAATAAGTACATAGGAGAGAGCTATTTTCTGATATAAATTGTGCTAGCCTACTGAGATACAGATTATTATTTTTATCAGCAGCTTATAATTATCCAATTAATACAGGGATGTACTATAGGCTATAGTTTTTTGAATAAATACTTTATAATAAGTGTTTTCCAGGTAGCCATAAAAAGAAAAATAAAATGTTTAAGAGTTTAGTATAAATCTGCTATATATTTTGACCCTACCAAGTACTACTTCTAGGCCATCGTAATTTAAACTTAAAGCCAATCATCTATGAATTATTAATAGTAGTATCATCCTTTTGAGAATATTGTGCAGATAACAACATTTGTAAATTTACTAATATACTGTCCATGCCAAGAGAGTGCTCAAAATTCTGATTCCAGATGTAATCAGGTGTAGTTATTCAGGAAGAGCTCTCAGCTCAATGTGTTTCTTTTTCAAATGTCTTCTACAGACTTGAAAAACAGTAAATCATAAGGAGATAGATATTTTATGGTGGAAAATATTCAATTAACATAACATAAAATGTAACATGTATCAACATACCCATTAAAAGTTCTTATTTGTTTTTCATTTATCTTTCAGTTTCATGACTTTAGTCTCTTATTCCTTTCTATTTTTCTTTTCCATTCACTTTTCCTCAAAGAGATCCCCTGTAAGACTACTTCTTGACATTGTAAAGCTGTGGTTTAATATCTGCAACAACTCTCAGGGGGAAATCTTCATAGCTTACGGCTACAATTTGAACAACTCATATTTTTAAAACTTCTTTGGACAGCTTTCTCTTATGACTGGTTGTGAAACTCAACATCTGTAGAGATGTAAGCTGCACATTCGAAAACTTGATCCAATGTGTGAAGGGTCTGCAACAAGTTTATGGAAAATGGATATCATATAAATTCTATTCAGAGAGTTCAGGTACTCTTGCACTAAAAAAACTTGCATTTTATTGCTATCTTTCTACAAACAAACTTTTTGTAAGTACTTTGTTTTTGTTTTTTTTTTAGTTTTTGGATTGCATTTTTTAACGTATTTATTATCCTCATAATCTTATTTATATTATATTGAATTGCATATAACTTTACAGTGTATTATATTTCTTTTTCCAGAGAGAATGCCATGCATGTCAGTCAATACAGAGACATTAAAATCCCCACTTCATCATTCAATATCTTTTCATTGTTTTTCCCAATCATTGTCATTATTATTCCAATTATTTTTTAGTCAGTCAATCACTATTTTTTCATTACAAGTACCTTGAATATTTTTGAGGATTTTGTTTTGCAATATGCTTTTCCCTTGTATCTATGATATAGGAGAATTATTCGTGTGTGAATGATCAATTAATTGAAATAATTAATTACAAATAATTTAGCTTATAAATGACACAGTTTAAATGATATTGCAGCTGGATGAGAGGTGCAAAGACAAACCCTACTTATGCTAACAAAAGGTATCCATGCTTATTTAAAAACATTCACATCTTTCCTCCATTAAAAGAAAGCCAGGGCCAACTCTGTGGCCAAGCAGTTAAAGAAACTGGATCTCACATGGCCAACCATGTGGTTGATCTCAGCCCAGGAAGGTTATAAAACAAGACCAGAATCCTGAGAGGAAATTAAAAGAGTGGGGACTGTAGCATGGCCATTCTCCCAGGAGGGTGACTATTTATCACTTTTTTTCTCTGCAAGCACACGACCCCCAACAGCCAAAATGTTTAAAAAAAAAAAAAAAAAAGTTAGGTCTCAGAGTTTATAAATGAGAATGTTCTGTGTAGTTGAACTTTTGGAAGTAATTATTAGAAAAAGTGCTGCTGTGAAGTATCTATGCTGACTTTACCGCTCTTATTGAGACATGCAGATTTTACCAGGTCTCACTGATGTGCCCTAGAAAGATGTGTCCCCTGTGTCAGCACTTCACTCACACCAGTAGGAACTCGCATGTGCCCAATGGTGCGTGCCATGTGACTGTTCTACTTTCTCCCGGGGATTCTTTTTTTCCTTTATGATTTCCCTATAAGCATCTGTACAGTTCTCTGTAAAATGCTTTTGTATATTGACAGTTTATATGCTATAAAGCCAACTCTGCCAAAGAAAGTTAAAATTCGCTAGTGATTAATAGAAGAGAATATTTTGCCAAAGACTAAATGAACCAATAAAGAAAACAAATGAGGCTACTTTTATAATTTGTAGAAGCTTCTCAGAATTAATTTGACACCTGATTAAGAACTCAGAAAAGCCAATATTTTTACCCAAGAGTAAGGGTAAAAGTCATGTAATGCTAATGTTAAATGATTGGTTGGAAATGCAAAATAAGATGGATTGGATTAAACTCTAGGTGATGCAGTTCTTTAACAAAGAAACATATTCATTATTGAGATAATCAACATGGTCAAATTAATTGCACTTAGTTTTCTAGTTCAGTGATTTGATTAAGCTTGCATTGACAGTCCATTTTCACAAAGTGCTATGGCCATTACTTTTATATGTTTACAGTAGTATTTAATCTTGTTTGATAGACATGATAACAGTTCCATCTTCCTTTCCTGGTTATCATTTCATTCAAAATTTTATCTCCTTTTCTCTTACATTCTTTAATGAGAAGTTCACTCAGCATTCATTATTGCTAAAAATTTGTATGAGAAATTGAAATAAATAATTGCTAAGAGGCACTGGTCATTTATATATGTATGATACCATAGGCAATTGTGGACTTCTCTGTTTAAATTAGGTTTTTATTCAAATTTATGCAAGTTTTGACCAGCAGGTGGCATTGTTGTTAAGGCACTGGATTCTCACATAGATGATAGCAGTTTGGTTCCGGACCCAGCAACTTGCAACTCATGCTGGGCATGTGTGCATGCATGCCCAAAATCCTGAGAGGAGAATGGAAGAAAAGGGATTGTGGTGTGGCCATTTCCCCCGGGAGGTGATTTCTCATTTTCTGTTTCTCTCACTGTCTCTCTAGAAAGCACAAAATCTCTCTCAAAAAGCCCCACGTGCCGTGGCCGGGGGTCTGCCCCGCGTGCCGTGGCCGGGGGTCTGCCCCGCGTGCCGTGGCCGGGGTCTGCCCCCGCGTGCCGTGGCCGGGGGCTGCCCCGCGGACCGTGGCCAGGGCTTTTCCCCACGGGCCGTGGCCGGGATCTGCCCCGCATGCTGCAATTGCTGATGGCCGTCTCTGCTTTCCTGAGCCGCGTTCCTGAAACTGTGTTCCATGGAGATTCACCTACATTTGCGGGGCTGCACGAGACCCACCCTTGGTCCAGCCCTGAGTGCAGTCTACGTTTCCTATTGTTGGGAACTTTATGATCTGATAATTGGAAAAAAAAATCATGTTTATCATAAAAAATAATTAGAATAATAATAATAATGATTGGGGGAAACATAGGAAAGATATTGAATGTTGAAGCGGGGAGATTAATGTCTCTGTACTGACTGACATGCATGGCATTCCCTTTTGAAAAAGCAATGTAATACACTGTAAAGTTATATGTAATTCAATGTAATAAAAAGATTAAATTCAAAAAGAAAAAAAAAAAAACTGAGGAAAGCCATTAAGGGGGAAAATAAAGAAGCAAGACATTAATGGGACAAAGAAGTGTGTTATTATCTGTTGAAGATAACCTGTATAGTATTCCCGACTGGACTGGTGAGAATGTATTCACGTTAGAACATTCACTTTACAAGCTAAGGGACATATGTGATTGAATGTATAAAAGAAATCGAAATAAAAATTAAAAAAAAAAAATTATGCAATTTTTAGTAAAACCACCATGGAATAGCCTATAGTTTTCTTTACAAAATAACTTTTTTAAAATGTGTAATCATAATTTCTCTAATAGTATAAAAAAGTACACCACTAATTAAAACATTAAACTAAAAAAAACTTGTCAAAGCTGTCAAAGTCATTATAAAGGTACTACTTTAATACTAATGCAAGAAGAGGGACAGAGTAATAGAGAATGGTGAAATAAAATGCATGACAAAGTAAATTAAAAAGGAAAACAAAAAAAATGCTTAAAAAGTTTGATATTGAAAGCAGAGACTTAGTGAGTAAGCTTGAGAAAATTAAGGAGGATAGTTATACCCAAATGACAAAACAACTTTTCTTTCTTTTGTCTTTGAGATACTGAGATTTTCAGATACTTATTATTCAACTCATATTCTATTGAATTAGAATGAGCTATACATTTTTTAAGCTTGAAGTTGTATGAACATACAACTATCATATTATAGTTTTACGTAATGGTCACCTAGAATTACTAAGACAAGTATCAAACAAAATTTTTTTCAAATGAGTAAATTATTATACTCACCATTTCCATTGCTCTTATATAGCAAGAATTTTCTTAGTACTAATAGCGAAGATCAATTTTTTTTCTTTTTATTTCAGTGCCAATGTACCTTTGCTCATTACCCACAGATATTCATTAGGAAAACCCAGATTTGCATGCTGAGCTGCTGACCAAAATAAAGGTTGTAACATAATGTGCTCAACTCTGACATTTTCTCAACAAGGACATGATATTAACCTCCCACACAATATAATAGTTCCACCCAATTTCCCAGAATGAGTTCTTAATTTAATTGGTCATTTGAAGTGCATCTATGTATAAAAAGACTATTGCCTTATCTGAAAGGAGGAAACTGCTTAGAGATTAAAGTTTCTAATGTCAAAAATAAATGGAAGAAGAATATTGATGAAACTGGTGAAGGTTAAGAAGAAAATATTTTATATGGCAAAGGCTTGTTGAAATATATAAGTACAACCAAATGTATAGAATTAAATAGTATATTTTTAATGAAAATACATACTCAGAGGTTGAGGAGCAATGTATTTAAATGTGTAGTTGGTGAAATGTTGGAGAAAACTTCTCAATAACAAGTTTGTAAATAACTAGCACATTTAATTAAGAGATTTGTTAGACCAAGGAAGTCAAAGATCTTTACTAGGAAGAATATGAAACTCTTAAAAAAGATACTGAAAGAGACACAAAAAGTGGAAGGACATCCCATGTCTCTGGATTGGAAGAATTAACATAATCCAAATGTCAGTTCTATCCAAATAAATATACATATTTAATGCAATTCCAATCAAATTATTGAAGACATTCTTCACAGAACTAGAAAAGACAATCATAGAATTTTTCTGGAATGTTGAAAGACCCTAATTGCTAAAGCAATCTTGTGGAAGAAGAGTTGAGTGGGTGAAATCTGAATCCCTGACCCCAAATTATACTATAAAGCTGTGATAATTGAAACATTATGGTACTGGCTCAAAAACAGACAGGTGAACCAAAGGACAGAATAGAGACCCCAGAAACAAATCCCAAAGCTTACAGCCAATTTATTTTTGACAAAATATACCAGTCAATCCAGTGGGAGAAGGAAAACTGCTTTAGCAAGTGGTACTGGAAAATATGGGTAACCTCCTGTAGAAAGATGAAACTGATCCCCATCTTTCACCATTACCAAAAATCAACTCAAAATGGATCAAAGATCTAAACGTAACACCTCAAACTATACTACTGGTAGAAAACACAGAAAACTCTGAGAGACATTGGGGTAGGCAAAGAATTCTTAAATAAAACCCACAAAGCACAGGCAATAATCCCCAAAACAGACAAGTGGGATTACATCAGATTAAGAAGTTTCTGCACAGCCAAAGGCACAGTAATAAGTGTGAATAGAAAACCCTCAGAATGGAAAAATATTTTTGTAAACTATGCCTCAGATAAGGGGCCAGAGTACACAGGGAATTCAAACAGCTAACCTGGAAAAAAAAAAATAACCCCAATTAAAAGATGGAGAAAGGAGCTGAACAAAAAAACTCTCTAAGGAAGACATGCGAACAGCCAAAAAGCATATGAAATAATGCTTAACACCACTCATCATAAGGGAAATGAAGATGAAAACCACAGTAAAATACCACCTAACCACTGTCAGAATGGTGAAGATTAAATGTACAAAAAATGGTAAGTATTGGCAAGGTTGTGGAGAAAGGGGAACTCTCCTGCACAATTTGTGGGAATGTTAATTGGTCCAGTCACTATGGCAAACAATATGGAGATTCTTGAAAGATCTACAAATAAAACTATCATTCAATCCAGCAATTTCACTCCTGGGTATCTACCCAAAGGACAGGGGAATGATCAGTCTGAAAAGCGCTTGCATATCAATGTTTATTGCAGCATTATTCACGATTGCTAAGACATGGAACCAATCCAAATGTCCACGAACAAATGAATGGATTGAAAAAGTGTAGCACATGTACTCTATGGAATAATATTCAGCCCAAAAAGCAATAAGGCCCTGGAATTTGATAAAATGTGGTCAATTATCAAAGATTTATTACTGAGTGAAACAAGTCAGGCTATGAAAGAATGACACAGTATATCTCCACGTAAAATATATACTAACTGCACTCTGTAATAGAAACCAAGATTAGAGGACAAAGAGTATTTAAAATAGTTATGGACACTGGAGACAGTGTGGAAGGAGGGTAGGAGAGGTGAAGTGTATAGGGAAGTAAATTAGGGAGAAAAAATAGAAACTAGACATTTATGGGACACAGTAATGGTTTATTACCTGTTGATGATAACGTGTACAGTATTCTCAACTGCTCTTGTCTGAGGTGTATTTCATGGTGAGTAAATCCTCTTTACAAGCCAAATGATGTATAGTGCTTCAATGTATAATAATAATAATAATAATAATAATAATAGTAATAATATAAAAATTAAAAAAGAAATTGGTTAGAGAATCTTCCTCAAAAAATAAACACTTTGAAATGCTGTAATGCAATTGTACCATCCATGTCCTTAGAATAAAGCAAAGCTAAAAATAAAAAAATCATAAAAGTTCAGACATATCACAAGGTTTGGTAGCATTGTTATGAATTTTATATAATAAATGAGCTTTTTTCTGACCCTGGTTCTAACTTGTAGCATGAGGTCTTGTGTATCAAAAAACAAAAACAAAAACAAACAACACAGATAAGCAACCTTTTTGCCTTTAAAACTTAAGAACTGATTTTGAAAATCACTCTTTTCCTATTATGATACTTTATGAATACTTATGATATTACCATTGTATTTCCATTTTTTCATATTAAAAACTGCATTTTAACATAAAATGAGGTATTTAGACCTGAATTCATATCCCTTAAATTATTTGTGATTTAAATTATAGTAAAATTCACGCACACACACACACATACACAAAGAGATATCAAACACATTTCACACATTTCTGTGGAATAATGGAATTAAAGTATGAATTGATTTTGGTGCAAAATACTTTTGAACTCCATGTATTTTTTTCATAATATAAATTTTCCATGAACTTCCTTGAAGAATATCTCCCACACACATATATGAATATATAAGTTACTTAATTCTGGGAATTGGTTAATAATATAAAACAAAATATAACAACTTAAAGTCCCCTTTATCTCTATAGTTCTTAAATAATAATATATAAAATAATTGACTATCTTCTTGAGCCTTACAGATATATTAACTCTATCTGAATTTCTAAAAATTTAACTTAGACACTGTCTAAAACAGCTAAAATACTGTCTGGGTCAGAAAGATAAAAAGAGAATTTTAAAAATAGACTCTAT
Source organism: Tupaia tana (assembly GCA_026018925.1). Classification (NCBI taxonomy): domain Eukaryota; kingdom Metazoa; phylum Chordata; class Mammalia; order Scandentia; family Tupaiidae; genus Tupaia; species Tupaia tana. The sequence goes on along the minus strand of JAKSZU010000002.1, from coordinate 99,348,041 downwards.
CTGAAATGAAATTTTTCAACATAAAATTCTTTAATACAAGAGGTTTTTTCCCCCCTCGAAGAGCACGACTTTCTAAATCAACCATCACATGCTGAAAATCCAATATCACACTAAAACTTAATTTTCATTGCACCATTTTTTTTTTTTTTTTTTTTTTTTTTTTGGAAAAAGGGAACGTAAGATCTTTACTACAAACATAGTTTTGCTGTTAAGTTTGCTTCTAGTTTTTACTTCACTGCGGAGTGGCTACAGCAGCTACTCAGAATGTGCAAACTTTCCAACCCTGATTACACAACCCACTTGTCCTTGTCCTTCCCTCTTGTTTCCACCTCTCTGTTCTACATAAGTGCTTAATTCCTGCTGAGCTCACAGACTATTGCCTGAAATAGAGATGCAATGATGCAGAGGAAATTACATGGGGCTAGATCCTCACTTTTTCATATAACATACTATTTGTACTCAGTTTGTCCAGTAATGTCACACAATATAATCTGCAAAAGTGTCACATTTCATATGTGAGTCCTAATTGGTTTGTTGTTTATTTTCTATTTGTTCTATTTCCAGATAGGAAAAATAGTATCAATCAGGTAATTTGTTCTTCTTAATTTAGCTCTAATTCAATTTTCTTTTGAGTCTCCTCCAATTATGTCCCTGAAGTCTTGCTTTTTTTTTATTTTCCCCTTGTATAGTCACTTAAATTTTGTTTGTTTGCCTTCACTGGAGTGAAGAGCAAAAGAGAGAGAGAGAGAGAGAGAGAGAGAGAGAGAGAGAGAGACTATTCTCCTCTTGAGATTTTGGATACACACACACAGGTGCCTGACATGATATTCATGCCAAGGGTCTAGGACTCAAATCACAGAACAGATGTGGGATGCTCCTGTCTTAACTGCCACACTACCTTCCGGCCCCACCCACTTACATTTTAGTAACAAATTTATTCCTTATAAATCATTTTCTTTAATAAGTGGATAAGAATTCATCAGAAACATTTTCTGAAATTCTAGCTTGTGGAAATAAAGTTTGGTATGAGCTCCTCTTCTTCAGATAACTCCCAGTGAGCATGTCTGATCCAGAAATTTTTTTTTAACATTTAACATTTAACATTATCCCTTCTCTTTTAAAAATTATTTATTTTTGCTACATCTGGAGCTTCTCTAAAACATAGAGTACCTTTTCAAATGAATAAAAACCAGTAGACCTTCAAGATTTTTAAATATGTTTTAAAATTCAGTATTTTGAAATTTTGAAAGTTGTTTGTAAACTGTCAAGAATTATGGAGTATGAGCTAATATTTTTTGCTATGTAAAGTAAATGTGGAAAAATGTAAAAATAAATAAATGAAAGAAAAAAATAAAATAAAATGCTATTCTGGTATATACATTGTTTTACTAAAATGCCTCTCGATTTTAGTAAACACAGAAGAAAATTGTCTAAGACTATTCTAGGTTGAGGGACAGAGAGGAAATCTCTGAGATGAAATACATGCTGAATAATACTTGTCATGTGAGTAAATGAGTATATATATATAATTTTTCCCCCTCTTAGAGAGAGGCTCTCACCTGTTGCATTGGCTGGTCTAAAACTCGTGATCCTCTTACTTTAATCGCCTGAGTAGACGGGACTACAAGTATACTATGACACCTGGCTAACAAATTATTCAGATATGATATAGTTCTTATTTGTATTTTTTCTTGCTATAGAATGAGATAGACTATAATTAGAAATTTCTGAATAACGTATGTATCTTAGACAGTGATCTTGGCTAAACCATATGACATTCCTGAAGTTCATTTTCTTAATCTATAAAAGAAAAATCATAATGATTTTAATATATTCACGTTATTACTGGGAGATTAGGAAGGGGAGTCTCGGGAACCAGCAGTTAGCATAATGGCTATGTCGCTGGACTCCCACGTAGTCGACCGCGGTTCACGTCCCAGACTCGGTGACTTAAAACTCACGCCGGGCGCCTGTGCGTGTGCGTGCCCAAGATCCCGAGAGGAGAATGGAGGAGAAGGGATTGCAGCATGATCATCCCCCTTGGGGGGTGATTTCTTGCTTTCTGTCTCTTTGTCTCTGTCTGTCTGGCGAGCGCACGCGCCCTATAGCAAAAATCTCTCCAAAAAAAAAAAAAAAAAAGGAAGGAGAGTCTTAAATATTTATAATTTCTAATATATTTGATAAAGAAATGATGCTGTTAGTGCAAATTAAGCACCTTAATAAATGATTCTTATTGTGTAACATGTTTATGATTTGAAGTGCGGTTCATAAACTAGCTGCATTAACATCCCCTGGCCTGTTGTTAAAAATGCAATGTCTCATGTCTTACTTCAGAAATATCAACTTAGGATCTGTATTTTAACTACATATCTGAGCAATGCACATAATGTTAATGTTTGGGAAATTGATTTAAAATATGCTTGAAATGCACTAGTGTAGTAGAAAAAAAATCATGTAATTTTTGGTATAAAACGCATGTTCTTGTTCAAGGTAACAACTGTATATTTCATAATAGCTACATGAATACCTCTAAGAAAGTATAGCACAATTATAAAACCATGCAAATTTAGCACAGTTTAAAAAAATCTGAAAACCAATTACATATAAAATAAATTTCATTATGTTAGATGAAATAAGGCAGGCACAGAAAAACAAACTGCACAATCTCAATTATAGGTAAAATCGACAAGTGTTGCATTCATAAAGCAGAGAGTAAAATTATGGTTACAAATGATCAGGTGTTAAGGGGAAGATTGGGAAGATGTTGGTCAAAGAATGCAAAATTTCAATTAAAAAGAAAAATAAGTTTTGAGGCCAGCAGATGATGTGGTAGTTAAGGCACATTAGCCCACGTGGATGACTAAGGTTCCTGGACCCAGTGGTTTCAAAATCATGCCAGGTCTGTGTGCACGAGAGTCCAAAATTCTGAGAGAAGAATGGAGGAGAAAGGATTGTGATGTGGACATCTCCCTGATTTCAATTTCTCATTTTTCTTTTCCCTGTCTCTCTCTAGTGAGTGCAAGAGAATCAGTGCCCTACGGGGGGAAATTTTTTTTTTTTTTTTTTTTTTTTTTTTTGTAGAGGTTTTTGCTATAGGGTGCATGCGTTCACCAGAAAGTCAGAGAGACAGAGAGACAGAAAGCGAGAAATCGCCCCCAGGCGGAATGGCCATGCCGCAATCCCTTCTCCTCCATTCTCCTCTTGGGATCTTGAACATGTACACACACGTGCCCGGCATGAATTTAAGCCACCGGTTCTGGGACTCGAACTGCCGTCAACTACACGGGAGTTCAGCGACATAGCCATTACGCTAACCGCTGGTCCCAAAACTTTTAAAAAAGAAATAAGTTCAAGATATCTATAGTACAATATAGTGACTAAAGTTGATAATACTGAATTGTATATCTGAGTACTGCTTATAAAATAGATTTTCAGTGTTCTCATAAGAAATAAATGATAAATTTTATGAGGTAAAAAAAGAAAGGAATTTTTAAAAATCATTTTATTTATTTATTACTATTTTACCTGAATTTGGTGAGAGAGAGAGAGAGAGAGCAAGAAAGCAAATCTCTAAGTCTGGGACTTGAACCACAATCAGCCGTGTAGGAGTCCTGTCCCCCAACCACTACACCACCTGCTAGCCCAAGAAAGGATTTCTTAAAATTCTCAAAAACATTTTTTAAAAAATGTTTGTGCTGTTAATTGCAAAAACAATCCTGGGTAACTTATAAAGACTATGGTTTGGAAGGTCCAAAGTTAAGAGTCTTCTTGCTGTAGAGGTGGTGTGGACATCACATGGCAAGAGTTAGAGCAGAGCATGGGTCCATTTTGTGTCTGTGTGCCCTTGTTCCTCTTATAAATCTACCAGGAGTCAATCGTGGGGTTCCCACCCTGAGGAGTTAATCTTAGTAATCTCCCAAGACCCCATTTTTAACACCACAGTCAGATTAAATTTTCAATCTCTTTATCCCATCACAATCAAATCTCACACATGAATTTTGTAGGGGATAATTCAAACCATAGCAGCATTCTTTAAGATAAATCAGAACTTCTTAAATTCATCATATATCCAAAAGCAACAGGAAAAGAGAAACATATGAGTTGTTATGCAAGTATATAGATATAAGTATATATAGATATCAGAGTGAGTTAGTTGTTAGCCAAAATATATTCTATTTTTTCTCAGGAATAGGATCACCCGTTAGACTATGCCCATGAAATCACCTTCCCAAGGCTTTCTTGCAGCTGTGACTAGTGTGACTAAGTTTGACTATGGAAGTACCAGAGGGACTGATTTGTGCAAATTTCAAAAGTATCCTTAAAGGGAAGGATATCTTTGTTTCCTTCTCTTCTCCTCTTTGTATATATTCCCCTAGAAAGTGTGAAGTGGGAAGAGTGATTGGAGCTTCAGCAGGCATCTTGGATCAGGCGAAAGGGTCCTAATCTTATAGTGGACAGTGAAGAGAGCTACACAAAACTTGAGTCCCTCAGATGTTAGTGGTTCTGGCCCACCAGCTCTGAACTGTTGACTTCTGGGACTTTTTTTTTTTAATTTTTAATTTTTTTTTTTTTGGGGGGGTTTGCTATAGGGCGCATGCGCTCACCAGAAAGAGAGATGGAAAGCGAGAAATCACCCCCTCAGGGGATGGCCATGCCACAATCCCTTCTCCGTTCTCCTCTTGGGATCTTGGGCACACACACACACACGCACCCAGCGTGAGTTTAGGTCACCAGGTCTGGGACTCAAATCGCGTTGACTGCATGGAAGTCCAGTAACATAGCCATTATGGCAACAGATGATCCCAACTTCTGGACTCTTAACAAGAGAATAAAACCTTGTATCTAAGGCCATTACTAGTTGTGATATTCTCCTGTATGAAATAAAAACTAATTCTAAAAGTAATATAGGGCTTGACAGCTGAAAATTGTATGCGCCCTCTGAGAAACCTAAAAACGAGTTTTTGGTGTAGGGTAAGGTTGACCGAGAAATAAAAGAAAAAAAAAAAAAAAGATTGACTGAGATAGCCTTAATATTTTCCTCAATCAGACTAATGTTAAAATAGGGTTCTTCCTATTGGTTCCTGACTTCCCTTATCTTAGAGCATTTAATTGCTTTTTTGTTTTGTTTTTTAAGTGAATTGTAAATTTTTTCTCTGCACCTTTGAAACATAAATTTTCTATAACCCAAGAATGTCTCTTTCAAGGACTTGGGGGACATTCCTTTGAAATTTAATCAGCAAGACAAATAGTACCCCTGTGTCCTAGTTTCTGTGAGAGAGTAGGAGTCTAGCTTTGATTAACATCATTGGCTAACACAATATCTTAATCACATTGACAAACCTTTCCCTAATTTTCTCCAGTATATTTTCATTAGCTCATAGTTTTTTTTCTTTTTTTTGAAGTTGTATCTTGTTTCAGTGAAGTTGTATTCAATATCTTCTGCAGTAGTCTTATATGCAGTCACCCTTGCCTATTTTATTGTTCCAACACAATTTTTCCTTTGGTATGACCATCCCTCTGATTTCAGATACTATAGTTCTGAAAGTTTGTAAATCTCATTATGCAATGGGAAATACTGGTTAAACTTTCACTGGTGCTTCAAAATTGTATCTAGCTAAAGCTTTATTTGAAATCGTAAGCAAAATTGGGAAAATTGGTTGGTTTGGGCTGATTTAATCAGTTTTAAGCATAATCCAAAAAAAGAGGGGAAAGAAAGAAACCTCAGGTTAGAGTTGCTTGTTGTAAACAGGTAAGAAAAAGGGCACAGCTTTGCAAAAACGTTGCCTGCATCTTGCAATCAAGTTAAACGTTCTAAATATGCAAACTTACAAGGGTAAATATTCAAATATTTCTCTACCTCAGACTGAAGCAGTTATAAACAATGGTGTGACAGTGGCAACCTTAGCAGAATATTGAACTAATACACCAATAGAAGAAGCCCACTGGCTAAGAAGACTGCATGGAGTACCTTTCCAAGCAACTTCAGTGTAGTAGCCATTGACTGGGAAAGAGGAATGGGAAGAGATCACGGAGGCCTGCAGTAAAAGACTAAGAATCCGTATGTGGATGAGATCTTTCACAGTATCACTTACAAAAGAAACTAACTGGAGGCAAGTAGGATGGACACCTAAAAGGACTTAGAGGGAATTGTTTTATCAGAAGGCTACAGACTAGGTCTGCATAATCAGATCAACCTTGAAGCCATTCTTGGACCTCAAAGATAGGCAACAATAGGAAATGGGATAGGAAATAGGTCAGCTCAAAGGAACATACCCTCCAAAGCCACTTCAGATGTGAGGAGGAAAGAAAGAGGAAAATAAACTTCTCATGGATCTGGACTGGATGTCATGGAAGATAAAGAGGTCTTGAGGGAGATTACAAGCAGGTGTTCAAATTCTGCTAACAAAGGAATGTATTTCCCTGATGTGAATGGAATCTTCACAATTTCTGAGGAGCAGTGCACCACTTATATAATTGCACTTCCACCACCACCAATAACAACAAAATCCCGTGTTACTACTTCCTTTTCTTTTCTAAAAATAAAATGGCTTCTTTTGATAATTTTATTCCTGTTTCATCGTTCATGTTAGAAACGTTGAAATAAATGTAGCATTTAGACTGACTTTGAACTCTGAATGCAATTTCGTAATCAAATGGGATCTGGTGTTTTTCTCACTCCGGAAAGTAAAGAGTATATTCTTCTGAAGAGAATAAATGTAAACATGGGTATTTGGATGACCAAAGATGGCAACTGTGACAAAACCTTCTAGATTATTTTCTTGAATTGAACTGTGTACATGGTTACTCAGAGTAAAAAATACAGTTTTCAGAGTTATCATACCCAAGTTTTGATCGTATGACTAATTTCCAGCTAATGGGGTAAAATCATAAATAGAATGTATAATATCTAGAAAGCTTTTTCAAAAACATAATTTTAAGGGAACCAGCAGTTAGGGTAATGGCTATGTCGCTGGACTCCCACGTAGTCGACCGCGGTTCGCGTCTCGGACCCGGTGGCTTACAACTCACGCCGGGCGCGTGTGCATGCGTGCCCAAGATCCGGAGAGGAGAATGGAGGAGAAGGGATTGCTGCGTGACCGTCCCCCCTGGGGGGTGATTTCTCGCTTTCTGTCTCTAATGTCTCTCTCTGTCTGTCTGGCGAGCGCACGCGCCCTCTAGCGAAAATCTCTCCAAAAAAAAAAAAAAAAAAGTAAAAAAAAAAAAAAAGATAATGAAAGTTAAAACCAACACTTTTCATATCCTTACTGCATTCCAAACCCAGAGTGGAAGGCCTCCTGGTCTGAAGAACAGGAGAGGAAAAGACCTGAACAATATACTCTTCTTTCTTATGTTTCTAAAATTTAAGATTGTCTGCCTACTAGGCTAGAAATGGACAAATTAACTACAGTATTGAGAAAACTATCCAACTCAAGGACTCTGATTAACTCAAAACGTTCAGGCAGCATAGCACACCTGCACTGGCATCTCTTAAACAAAGGTTCTTTTTCCAGCTATCTTCTTGGACTAAAAATAGTTTTCACATAATTTGTTGTTGTTGTTGTTGTTGTTGTTGTTGTGGTCAGGCCCAAAATAGCCACACCACTCCTCCCCCTAGGTGCGTGACTCAATTGAGCTCCTTCTTCTACTTTGCTAGAAGCTTTTACTCTTTCCTAATAAACTTTGCTTACTATCCTCTTCATTTGTCTGCATTTGTAATTCTTAGTGAACGGTGGACAAGAACGCACACAAGTCTTGGGTCTGACACCACAGACTCAGCATCAAAACCTGATCAGTCATGTGGTAGTCCAGCACCCCAACCACCACATCACCTGCTGCCTGCAGATTACATTTTCTAAACTCTTTGGATCTTGGTGGTTTACACACCTGAATGTATTTCTCATTTTTTGACTATTGAAAAACCACTTGGCTAGTTTCTTCCTTCTAATTTTAGTCTAAAAATATAAGGTATTTTTTATCCTATTCCACTAATGTTTTATAATAAGTATATATAAAGATTAATTTTTAAGTTAGTGTATTTTGTTACTTATATTCATAAAATATCCTTGCAGGCGATGAGTTGGATTAAGTATATTTGTGAGTTTATTTTTTAATTTTTTTCCTTTAACGGATTTCTATTTTCACTTCTCCAATAGCTAACATTTTTAAGCAGTATTATATTTAGTTGTCTGTCTCCTTCAAATCATACTTTTCTTTTCTCAGTCTCTTGCAATTTGTCCTTTCTGTAATGAGGAGAAAGTCGAATCTTCATGTCTGAGTTAGTGGATTATAAAAGTTCCAAAGAACCAAACAGTGATGCTAATGCAAATCTGCTTCTTATTTCTATTGGCAGAAAGTTCTTTATAGTTTTCAATTATCCTGACTGCCAATTTGAAACCTGAAATTCAGATGCACAAATTACAAGAAGGATATTTCTTTGCTAACATTGTCGGATTCCAGGTATTTTGCAGAACATTTAGAAGGGAGAAATATGATTTTGTGTGAATTTGGAAACCAATCCAATAAAAACATTTAAATGCATACTTACAGTTACTTCTGTCACAGACTATTATTTTAAGTATAGTAATTAATTAAGGTAAAGGCTTTTTGCATGGAAGTAGTGCTACTCAAAATAGTTAAAATTATCTTTGTTCATTTCACAAAGACTTAGCACTTATTCTGTGATTGTGAAGGGACCTCATGTTGGTAAATTGTGCTGAATGAAGTGTACAAGGTTTCTTACTTGTGGAATGCCAAAGAAAAACACAAACACTAATTCAAAACAATTACTTGTGGAGCCAATAGGTGGTGTGGTAGTTAAGGCACTGGACTCCCACATGGCCAACTGTGGTTCAAGTCCTGGACCTGGTGGTTTGCTTTGTCACCTTCTGTCTCTTTCCCCCTCTTTCTCTCTCTGAAGCATATGCGGCTTATATCGAATTAAAAATAATAATAAAATTAACTTAAAAATTCTTAAAAAATTACTTGTTAATAAAAGATATTATGTGATCTTGCTAAGTTTCTTGTAACCAAGTTTTGAGAAAATTTAATTGGTAGTTCTTATAATATTAATATTAGCTACTTAAGAACTACTTTTCTATGTGATGCTTCAAAGATAAAAAAAAACAGTATCTGTTATTTCCCAGTACTATATTAACATTTATAACTATTGGTCTCACTTTAATTCAAGCATCCTGTTTATTCTCTAATTTTATATAAATGAATATTAAAATCAATTATATAATATAATTGTATCTGAGCATCCTTGTTTTTAATTTATTTTTAACAAATATTAAAAAGTTATATCAGGGATCAGCAGGTGAAATGGTTGTTAAGACACTGGACACTCCCACATGGCTGGCCACAGTTCGCATCCCAAATCTGGTGACTTGCTTTCTCACTTCTCTCTCTCTCTCTCTCTCTCTCTGTCTCTGGTCAAATAAAAAATTGGATGAATGAATAAACGAAGTTGAATAAATAATTATTTTTAAAAGTTATATTTAGTAGAATAACAGGTATAACAAATGACCTCTAGAATGTCAATTACATATTACACACACGTATCTACTGCTTTTCTCATGTTTAATTAGTTACTAAAAGAATAAAATTACTTTTAAAATTGAAAAGTATAATAACGTTTTATTCAATCATTTACATTCTATATTGCATAGTGTTGACAGAATTTTCATTTCTGGCAAGCTGTATCATTTAGCTAAGATATACATAAGTGGCTATGTGAATCTTTACAGAATTTTTTAAATGTAAGGACCATATATTATTATATATGCTTATGCAGAAAATGTGTTTTTTTAATAAAAATTAAATTATAAATATTATATCTTAAATTTAACAATTATCTGATGTATAGTTAATATAATAGACATAATGTATAATTGTGTTCATAACCATAATTTATTTAAATCTTCTCATTGACTTTTTATCTTTTTTATCTTTTCAAATAATATGATATAAATATCATAATTTACAATAAAGGGAGGTGATATGGGAAGATATACACCTGAAGTATAATTGTTGATTCAAAAATATGTATGCTTAACTTTGCTAAATTGACATGGTGCTCTTGAAAGTGTTGGAATTTTTCTTCCCAATCTGTAATAATAATTATTTCTCTATTCTCTGGGAGAATTCAAAATATTTAATTACTTTAACTATTAAAATTAACTGATTTTTGTTATAGCAAGGTGAGACAGCTAAATATTTTAACTTACATTACTTTGTTAGTAGGGTCAATGACTTTTCAAATGTTGAACATTTGGATTATTCTACGAATTGCTGATATATATTATTGGATATTTTTTGATGGGTGTTTTATAATTTTCAAAATGAACTTTAGGAGTTACTACTGTATTGGGGCAATTAATGCTTCCCTACTCTATTGCAAAAATTATTTTATTGTGTTCTTAGTTTTTTCCTTGTATTTATGCTTTCAAGAATGTTAAATTATTAAATAATCACATACAACAGTAGTTATTTTAGAATTCTAGGTTTCAACTACATGAGAAATAAATGTTGGGTCTTGGAGGAAATAATTAAGAAACATTAGAATGCATGTAAACGAGTGGAATAAATTATAGAATGATGTACCACAATGGAGTCAGCAAGTTGTTGCCAATCTAATATATACCTGCAAAAAACAAAATGAAATAAAGCAGAAACTAGTAGACTTAATATAAAATGTTCATAACATATGAAATATTTGATGATGAAGATGAATGTTTTTATATCTTTGATTTGATTATTATACAGTATGACAAACTATACTGTATGCTACAAAGACATACAATGATTATAGATAAGTTGGAATTATCATTTAAAAGTTATAATTAAAAAAAATCTCCATGCAGTTTTCTATTGCAACATTAGTCACAATAGCCGGAAGTTGGAAGCAACCAACATGTACTTCACTAGGTGACTGGATAAACTGTGGAACATACAGGCTATGGGATATTATTCAGCATTAAAAAGAAATCAGTTTTCAAACTATGGAGAAAATGTAAATGCATATCCCTAAGGGAAAGAAACCAATATTAAAATGCTACATCTGAAAAGGCTACTTACAAACTATATGATTTCTAATATATAATATTCTGAAAAAGGAAAAAACTATGGCAACAGTGTAAATGTCATTTGTTAGTGGAAAATGGGATAAGGAGGTGGAAAACATTTATTTTTAAGGCAGTGAAACTATTTTGTGCAATACTATAATAACAATGGACAGATGTCATTTGCATTTGTCCAAACCCATAGAATGTACATCAAGAATGACATAAAGTAAACTTGGAGCTTTAAGTGATAATACTGTGTCAATGTAGGTTAATCAATTAAAACAAAATTACCACTCTAGAGGGGAGTCTAATGCCAGGGGACATAACGCATATATGGAGATAGAGGGGAAATGAGAACTCTGTGTACCTCCACCCAACACTACCATAAACTGAAAACTGTTTTACAAATAAAGTATACTAAACTTGAATGAAGACTTCATCATTATGCTGAAATTTTAAAATTGCATTGCTTTATGAGTATTTACTCCATATGCAATCATCTTTTCAGTGTATTGCATCAGAAAAGCGTCTGTAATAAATTTATGAACTAACGATACTTTAAGAAATTTGAAAACTAATGACATTAAAAAATAATTAAGATTTTTTTTTCTTTTTTTTGAAAGGTTTTGCTATAGGGCACGTGAGCTCGCCAGACAGACAGAAACAGACAGATAGAAAGCGAGAAATCACCCCCAGAGGGGATGGCCGTGCTGCAATCCCTTCTCCTCCATTCTTCTCTTGGGATCTTGGGCACGCACGCACATGCGCCTGGCGTGAATTTAAGCCACCGGGTCCGGGACTCGAACCGCCGTCGACTACGTGGGAGTCCAGTGACATAGCCATTACGCTAACTGCTGGTCCTGAGAGGTTTTTTTGTTTGTTTGTTTGTTTTTGTTTTTCTGCTATAGGGTGTGTGCGCTCGCCAGAAAGACAGACAAAGACAGAGAGACAGAAAGCAAGAAATCACCCCCCCGGGGGGATGGCCATCCCGCAATCCCTTCTCCTCCATTCTCCTCTTGGGATCTTGGACACGCGCGCACATGTGCCCGGAGTGAGTTTAAGCCACCGGGTCTGGGACTCAAACCATGGTTGACTACATGGGAGTTCAGCCACATAGCCATTACACTAACTGCTGGTCCCAAGATATTTATTTTTTCATAGATGTTGTAAGTTAAAAAATATGAATCAATTTTTTTTATTAATGATATTTAAGGCACTAAAGGTATTTAAACTTATGGACTAATGATATGTAATCATGAATAGTAGCAATAATAGTAACAGTCCTCCAAAGAGCTGTCTTAAAGAAATTGAATTTAAAATTAATATTTTACTTACATTTTTCAAAGAAATTAAGAAATATTGAATGCAAAATTTTATTTCATTCTAGATAAATAATAAATGATGATGATGAAAATAATGATTTTTTTAAGAACCCTTGAGAATATGCAACTTTCTGTCAGTTTGATCTTTGTAAGACATAAAAATGAAAAGATTTTTGTTTCTTAATATCCTTGTGACTTTAAAAATATCTTTTAAAGGAAATCCAAGGATTTGACAAAATCTGAAATGATAAATAGGCTAGCATTGTAAATCTATATAAAAAGAAAACATAAGAAAATCAGAGAAGATACTTCATTGAATTAAAATGATAATCTTATTAAATTGAAACAACCTGTGTTTTAGAGGAAAAGTTACTTTTAAAATGAGTAATCATATGCATATCAATGGTTATTAATTTATCATTTTATTAAGAACATAAAAAAATGGCATAGGATTGGTGTAGTTATTTATGTTATGTTGTAGAAACGATAGTCTCAGAACTCAAAGAGAATGAAATTCATTTTAAAAATATGAGGGAATTTCAAAAAGTTTACAAAAATTGAATTGAATTATGACTTTATTTTCGGTGTGAAGAGTTTTGAAACCTATGCATTTTTTTCATAGTATATATTTTCCAGTCTTTATTTCTTCAGTAGTTGTGGAGTCATTCAGGAGTAGGTTATTTAGTTTCCATGTATTTGAGTATTTTTGAGGATTTATCTTGCAATTAAACTCAATTGATGCACTACTAGCGAGATTTATTAAGAAGAGAGAAAGGAATCAGGTCAATCAAATCTGCAATGAAGCAGGCAAAATAACAACAGACATAGTAGAAATACAAAACATTATTAGAAGATACTATGAACAACTATATGCCAAGAAAAAAGACAATCTGAATGAGATGGACAAATTCCTGGGCACATACAATCTACCAAGATTGAGCCAATAGGATATAGGAAATCTGAATAGGCCCATAACAAACCAGGCAATTGAATCAGTAATAAATAACCTCCCAAAAAAGAAAAGCCCTGGCCCTGATGGCTTCACCACTGAATTCTATAAAACATTCAAAGAAGAGTTAACCCCCACTCTGCACAAGTTATTTCTAAAGATCCAAAAGGGTGAATCTCTCCCTAATGCATTCTATGAAGCCTCTATCACCCTTATCCTTACAACAGATAAGGACAAGACAAGGAAGGAAAACTATAGACCTATATCCCTGATGAATATAGATGCAAAGATTCTCAACAAGATACTAGCAAATCAGGGACCAGCAGTTAGCATAATGGCTATGTCACTGGACTTCCATGTAGTCGACCACGGTTCGAGTCCCAGATCTGATGGCTTAAACTCATGCCAGACACTTGTGTGTGCATGCCAAAGATCCCAAGAAGAGAATGGAGGAGAAGGGACTGTGGTGTGGCCATCTCCCCTGGGGAGTGATTTCTCACTATCTGTCTCTCTGTCATTCCAGTGAGTGCACACGCCCTATAGCAAAAAAAAAAAAAAAAAAAAAAAAGATACTTGCAAATCGTATTCAACAACTTATAAAAAAAGATTATACATCATGATCAGGTAAGCTTCATTCCAGAAATGCAAGGTTATTTCAACATACACAAAACCATAAATGTCATACACCATATTATATTAACAGGAAGAAAGATAAAAATCATATGGTCATGTCAATTGATGTAGAAATATATTTGATAAGATACAATATCCCTTCATGACCAAGACTCTCAGCAAAATCAGCATAGAAGGGTCATTTCTCAACACAATAAAAGCTATTTATGAAAAAACCTACAGCGAACATAATCCTCAATGGAGAAGAGCTGAAAGCATTTCCATGAAAAACAGGTACAAAACAAGGATGCCCACTTTCTCCATTCATTTTCAATATAGCACTGAAAGTCCTTGCCAATGCAATCAGAAAAGAGGAAAAAAATAAAAGACATTCGAATAGGAAAAGAAGAGGTGAAAGTCTTTCTATTCACAGATGACATGACTATATACATAGAAGACACAATGGTGTCCAGGAAAAAAATTCTGGAAATAATACATGAATACAGTAAAGTTGCAGAATACAAAATCTATATACAGAAATCTATAGCATTTCTATATACTAACAACAGGCAGACTGAGAGAGAACTGAAAAAAGTTATTCCACTTACCATAGTCACAAAAAGTATAAAATACTTAGGAATAAATCAAACCAAAAAAGTTAGAAACTTCCACAATGAAAACTATGAGAAGCTAAAAAAAGAAAGTGAAAATAACACAAAAACGTGGAAGGATATCCCATGTTCCTGGATTGGAAGAATGTAATCAAAATGGCAATTCAACACAAATTAATCTACATATTTAATGCAATCTCAATCAAAGTACCAGACATATTCTTCACAGATCTAGAAAAGACGATCATAAATTGTCTGGAATCATGAAATAACCCGTCTTGACAAAGCAATGCTGCATAAGAAGAGTGGAGCGGGCGGCATCTCACTCCCTGATCCAAAAATATACTACAAAGCTGTGGTAATTAAAACAGCATGATAGGGACCAGCAGTTAGCGTAATGGCTATGCTGGATTCTCATGTAGTTGGCCGCGGTTCGAGTCCCTGACCCGGTGGCTTAAAACTCACGCCGGGCACATGTGCATGCGTGCCCAAGATCCTGAGAGGAGAATGGAGGAGAAGGGATTGTGGCGTGGCCATCTCCCATGGGGAGTGATTTCTTGCTTTCTGTCTCTCTGTCTTTCTCTGTCTGTCTGGCGAGTGCACACGCCCTATAGCAAAAACCTCTCAAAACAAAACAAAACAAAACAAAACAAAACAACACAAAACCAACATGGTACTGGCACAGAAACAGATAGGTGGACCAATGGAATAGAATAGAGTCCCCAGAAATAAATTCCCAAACATAGAGTCAACTGATTTTTGACAAGGGATACAAGTCAATTCAGTGGAAAAAGGAAAACCTCTTCAACAAATTGTGCTGGAAAAACTGGATTTCCATTTGCAGAAAGATGAATCTGAACTCCTACCTCTCATCTTTGACAATAATCAAGTCAAGGTGGATCAAAGATCTAATTCTAAGAACTCAAACTATAAAACTGCTGCTGGAAAACACTGGGGAAACTCTTGGAGACATTGGAGTAGGGAAAGACTTCTTAAATAAGACCCTCAAAGCACAGTCGATAATCCCCAAAATAGACAAGTGGGATTCCATCAGACTAAGAAGTTTCTGCATGGCAAAAGACACAGCAATTAGTACGAATTGACAGAGAATGGGAAAATATTTTTGTAAACTATGCATCAGATAAGGGACTGATAACCAAAGTTTGCAAGGAATTCAAGCAGGTGTTTGGAAAAAAGATGATCCACCCTATTAATGATGGGAGAATGAGTTGGAAAAACCACTCTCTGGGACCAGCAGGTAGCGTGGTAGTTAAGGTGCTGGACATTCCCACATGGCCAGCCATGGTTCAAGTCCTGGACCTGGTGGCTTGCTTTCTCACTTTCTCTCTCTCTCTGTGTCTCTCTCTGATCAAAACAAAATAAGTAAATGAATAAATAAAATTAAAAATAAATCATTCTTTTAAAAAAAAGAATAGAAAAAACCACTCTCTAAAAATGACATAAAAATAGCTAAAAGGCATAGGAAAAAATGCTCAACATCCCTCATTGTAAGGGAAATGCAGATCAAAACAACAATGAGATACCATCTAACCACAATCAGAATGAATAAGATTAAAAAAAAAAAAAAAAAAGAATAAGTGCTGGCAAGGGGAATGGTGAAAGGAGAACTGTCTTACACTGCTGGTGGGTATGTAAATTGGTCCAGCCACTGTGGAGAACTATTTGGAGAATTCTCAAAAATTTACCAATAGAACTACCATATGATCCAGCAATCCCACTCCTTGGTATCTACCCAAAGGACAGAAGAACACTTAACCAGAAAAGTGCTTGCACATTGATGTTTATTGTGGCACTATTCACAATTGCTAAGTCATGGAACCAACTCAAATGCTCATGAACAGATGAATGGATAGAAAAACTGGCACATATACTTTATGGAATACTATTCAGCCATAAAAAAAAAAACCTGGGTTTGACAGGATGTGAATTTATGGAAGATTTACTGCTGAGTGAAGCAAGCCAGGCTATGAAGGAGAGACATTTTATGTCTCCACTTAATATATACTGAGTGTCCGCACTCTATGACTGAAACTGATTGACTAAAGGATATAGAAATACAGTATGTGGATGTAAATACCAAATATAGTGTGTGTGAAAGAGGAGGGTCTGAGGAAGGACATTTAGAAAAAAAATATAGGGAGGCAAACCATTAATGGGACAAAGAAATGTGGTATTATCTGTTAAAGATATTTTATAGTTTTGTCAACTGGACTAGGGAGAAATGGTCACCTGTTGAAATATCCATTTTGTAAGTCAAATAATGGGATTGGATGTATAAAAGAAAATAAAATTTTAAAAATGTGAAAAAAAATATTTTACATTAACGTTTTATATTTAATTTTTTGCCATAAGGTATATGCCCTCACTGAAAAGAAACAGAGAAGAAAAGTGAGAAATCACCACCCAGAGGGGATGGCTACACCACAATCACTTTTCCTCCATTCTCCTCTTGAGATTTTGGGGATGCAAACACGTGTGCCTGGTGTGATTTTTAAAACTGCTGGATCTGGGTCTAGAACCATGGTCAGCCTTGCAGGAGTCCAGCACCAAAACTACCATGGCACCTGCTGGCCCCTCCATTAACTTTTCAGACCATTTATATATATATATATATATATATATATATATATATATATATATGTATATATATATATATATATATATATATATATATATGTATAAAAATAAGTGTGTGTGTGTGTGTGTGTGTATGTATATCTACATACCTATATAGATATACTCCATATATGTATAGAGAGATATGGACATACATATATATATATATATATATATCGTGCTATCTCTATGACTTAAAACTTAAAGCTATTTCAAGTATACAATATGTTTTATATGTTCAATTTTTTCCAAAAGGAAACCTAACTATTTCTTCTAAGAGAAGTCCTCTTGGACTTCTAAGGGAAGTCCTCATGGACTTAATCCATTAAGAGGGTTGGATTTCTAACAAGTAGAAGGGCTTGCATTCTAAATCCAGAAAGCATCTTGGGTGAACATAACATTACTGATATGGCCTTACATGTTTACTGTACGTGAAATAGACTTAAGGGCATCTAAGAAAATAGAAGCATAGTAACATAAAAGAAACAAAGATCTAGATTTGACCTCATACAGAAATACACCACAAATAGTAGAAGAAAAATAAAGATATACCATTTACAATACTGTTTTGAATAACGTAACAGAAGCTGAAATAGTTGGCAATGAATCAATATGATTTTAAGAGATAAACTGGAGGAGAAAAAATTTTCCACCACAATCAAAAGAATAAGGACAAAAATACAATCATAAACATAGTCCACAAAAGTCTTTTTCCAAGGACTTGTCCTTGCAATACCTACAGTAATTGTAATTTATCACTGACTGTTTACATTCTACATATATTATTTCTCATATTTTTTGCTATTTATTCATGTGCATAATCTTTTCTACAATGAGTTGATAAGCACTTTGAGAATACAATCAAGCAGATTACTTTTTCTTGATCCTCTATTGTTGGTATTACAAAGCTGAGCATGCATTAGCTGAATTCAAGTACTCAATATGAAATTGGAATAACTTACTTTATAGTCTCTTTAAATTCTGTAAAGCAACACTAACAATGATACAGCAGTAGCATCAGGTGTCCAAAAAACTTGATTCTTCCTGGTTGATTTCATAAAATGTATTTCATTTATTCACATTAAGAAGTATAAAATTTTGTTTTCAATCCCAAATTTCTTCCCTTTAGCATTGTGTAAATGTAGGTGCAACAGTGAAAATAAGTATGTGTGTGTGTACATATATAAGTATATTTTGAACAATTCTATTAAAAAATACATCCTTTTAAAAATGTGTTGCATTTGGGACAGTCAGTGGCCTCGTGGTTAAGGTGTCTGAATCCCACACAGCTGACTGTGCTGTTTGAGTCTTAGACCTGGTTCCTTGAAAAACATACCAGAGTCTGTGAATGAGTGCCTAAAATCCCAACAGGAAGAAAAAATGGAGCAAAATGGATTGCGGTGCAACCATTCCCCAGGAGGTGTTCTTTCTCTTTTTCTCTCTATGTCTATCTCCAAAGAGTGCATGTGCGTGCTGACAAAATTAAAAAAAATAAAATTCATTTAAATCTGTAACACTTGCTTCATTTTGTATGTTTGCCGTAGGGTACATATGCTCTGTGCTTACCAGAGAGGGACAGAAAGAGAGAAGAAAGAAGGAGAGTGGGAAATTACCCCTGGGAGGACGGCTAAAAGCAATCCCTTTTCCTCCATTAACTCAGAATTGGGGCATGCACGGTCACATGTCTGGTGTGATTTTTAAGCCTTCAGGTCCAGAGTTTGAACCATAGTCAGGTGGGAGTCCAGTACCTTAACCACCACACCACCTGTTGAATCTAACACTTCCTGCTTATGAAGGAACTCAGAGATTTTTAGTCCTCTTTGATATTATATTATAGGTAGAGGTTTATCTTTAAAGTTGCTATTATTGTTAAATTTATATTATAGCTAAAGATTATCTTTCCAATAGGGAAAAACTAATGGCAGCTCTTTAAAAGGACTATATCTAAATAGTTTATTTTCATAAGTGTAAGTAACTTCAGTAATGTACATTTTTCAGGTAATCTAGACGGTTTTATGATGCTTAGTCTTTAAAAATGCCCAATATTGGGGCCAGCAGGTCGTGTGGTGGTTAAGGGCATTGGACTTCCACATGGCTGACCATCATTAAAGTACTGGACCTGGCGGCTTTCTCTCTCTCTCTCTCTCTCTCTCTCTCCCCACTTCCATCCCTTTCTGGTCAAGTTAAAATAAATAAAGTTAAATGAAAAAAATTTTAAACAAATGCACAATATTAAATAGAAAAGTATGGAAAATTATTCATGTTATAGAATATAAACTTACTTATCATAATGTCTAAATCATGTTTAGAGATGATTTCATCATGTAGAATATTAAGAAATCCATTACAATTTTTAAAAATCTTCTGATATATTTTACTTTTATACGACCTTTGATCTTTACTAAAATTTATTTAAAATGGTATATTTCCCTCTAAATGATATCAGAGACATAGATTATATATATTTGATATTAAACATTATTTCTTCTCTTTAAATATTTATCGTAATTTATGATCCACATTTAATGATTACAAATGTTTGTAAGTTACAGATTGGTCTTTCCAAGTATGTATATGGTGTGCAATAAACAAATTGAAGATATAAATATATTCACTATCTTCAACATTTAACGTATGTTGTGAATATACAAAACCCACTCCAATGTTTATTCTGCAAGTAGGTACTAAATTATCTATGATATTCTTTACTGTGAGATATAGTTATAGAAGAACATTGATTAAAAATCAGGTAACAATCTAATAAATTAACAAAGATAACATAGCCAATGAAAGAAGAATTTGTAGGTTCCATGTAGAAGACTGTGAGGGATAAGAAGTTATAATCTGAGAAAATCTATGCATATCAATCATTGGTCCAGTCAGAGATAGGTTAATTTGTACATTGCAATAGCTCATTAGGAGGAGACAGAAAAATAATACTTTACTCACACATTGTGAGTGCACATAAGACCATAATTCTGTACTGTGCATAAAGAAATAAGTCCTTATAAAAGCAAAGATGAAACAAAATTGGAAAGAGATGTTTAAAAATGGAGATATGGTAAAGCCAGTGATTTGGTGATTTATATATAGTCTTTACAAAGTTCTTGATTTTTTTTAAGCTTCAAAAAAGACTCAACTGTAACATTTTGAACTCTTCTCTATTATCTAGATTTATGTAATAAGGACTTTTTTTTTTAGAGAGTTTAGCTATAGGGTGCGTGTGCTCGTCAGACAGACAGAGACAGAGAGATAGAAAGCGAGAAATCACCCCTCAGGGAGGATGGGCATACCGCAACCCCTTTTTCTCCATTCTCCTCTCGGGATCTTGGGCATGCACGCACACACGCCCGGCGTGAGTTTAAGCCACCGCATCTGGGACGTGAACCGCGGTCGACTAAATGGGAGTCCAGCGACATAGCCATTACACTAACTGCTGGTCCCTGTAATGAGTACTTACTATAATAAATATTTAAGTTGAAATCTGGGGAGAGAACTATCTATCAAATAATTGGTGGATTTGTATTTAAACCTGCTTGTGTGTAAAACTTTTGAATCTACATTTATTCCTGAATTTCGATATTATCAATATCTGTGAACATCTTTTTTTCTATTTATTTTGTGCTCTCTTCTATTTGTCTCCCTTTAGCTTTTCTGGGGAAGTAGTCCCTTAAGTATTTCCTGAATATAGTTTTGCTTTGGTACATTCTTTCAGAATTTGTTTGTCTGGCATTGATTTTATTTTTCCTTTGCATTTGAAGAATAATCTTGCTTGGTTTAGTACTTTTGGCTGAAATTGCTTTTCTTTCAGAGTTTTAAATATGTACCTGCATTCTCTCCTTGCCCTCATTATACCAGATGAGAGATCCGATGTTAATCTGATGTGGTAATCTTTGAAAGTAACTTGGTGTTTCTCTCTTGCCGTTGTCGGATTTTTGTCTTTGTCTTTGATTTTTACCAATTTGACTATAATATGCCATGGAGAAGATCTTCTTATATTATATCTATTTGGCATCCTTTGTATCTCCTGGATTTGAATCTCCACACGCCTCTCTAAGTTTGGAAAGTTTTTCATTAATATATTACAAAAGATATTTTCTATGTCTTTACCTGTCTCTTCACCTTTGGGAATACTTATTAGGCAGATATCTGGCTATGTAATGGTGTTGAGTGTTTCCAACGGTGTCTTCATTTTTAATGATTTTTCTTCTATTATTTTCAGTTGCTTGGACTAAATCAGAAGATTTTTCTTCAAGAAATTCTTTCGGGGCTGGCAAGTGGCATGGTGGTTAAAGGCGCTGGACTCCCACATGGCCAACCATGGTTCAAGTCTCAGATGTGGTGGCTTGCTTTCTCACTTCCTCTCTCTCTGTGTGTGTGTCTCTGATCAAACTGGATAATAATAATAATATAATAATAAATAAAGTTAAATATTAAAAAAAAGAAATTCTTTCTTATGTGTGGTCTGATCTGCTGTTGATACTTTCAAGGGAGGTTTTGATTTCCTGAATCACATTCTTACCTCCAGAAGTTCTGTTTCTTTTTTGGTTTGTCTATCTCCTTATGGAGTTCTTTCTTCATGTCATGGAAGGATTTTCTCATCTCCTGTAATTGGTTCTTTGTTTTTTTCTTGTATTTACTAGAGTATTATAACAATGAAAATTCTGATTTTTTCCTGCCATTTCTGTGATCTCTCGTATTTTATCCATTGTAAGGAGTGATGATCCTTGAGGAGGAGGTATTTCCTAATTTTCTCCTTTTTCTTTGAGCTCTGCTTTGATTTTTAGTTACCTGGTGGTATATTCACTTCTTACTATTCCTTTATAGTATGTTTTCTGTAGCTATGTGCTTCTATACTTTTTCTTTTTTTTTATTTTCTTTTTTTAAGAGAGAGGATTTTGCTGTAGGTAGTGTGTGCTTGCTGAAGAGACAGAGAGATAGAAAACAAGAAATCACTACTCAAGGGAGATACTATGCCACTATCCCTTCTCCTCCATTCTTCTTTTAGGATTTTGGGCATACACATACATGTATGCTACCAGTGTGAGGTTCAAGCCACCATGTCCGGAACTCATACCATGGTCAACTAAGTGGGGGTCCAGCAATATAGCCATTATGCCATTTGCTGGTCCTGCTCTGCTCTTCCTTATGACATGTGTAAGCTCTGTGCCAATTGCCTTACTCTATGTGGGTGGGAGTGTGGGATCCACAATAGGAGATCAGGGTTCAGGTGTTCAGAAGGGAGTTTCTCTCTTTTTACTGCTAAGGAAGTTATGGGGCAAGAATTCTTTCAGAGTTTCCTATTTTTATGAAGGTATTTCTTTCCTGTATACCAAAACCTAACTGTTGCCAGTGTGAATGGAGAGTACACTGACAGGTTGTATGTAAGGTGGTGGAGTACTTCACATGGTACACAAGCACACCCCACAAGCTGGAGAGCCCCTACTCCCCCATAACAGGCTGGGAGAAGGTTCCTGCTGATGAACTCAAGCTGAGAATCTTGGCTTGGGCCTGCTTGTTGGTCCTGGATGGATGAAGGTCAAAGTGGCATCAGCACACATGGGGCAACAGCTCCTATCTTCTATCTTTGTGACGACAGAGTCTTCTTGTTGCTCCTTTTTTCTCTGGGATTTCAGAAACCAGATATTTGTTCCTGAAAGCTAGGAGACCCTCCTTCATGGCAGGCTGGGCAAAGTTCCGTGCTAATGAGCTCAAGCCAAATGACTTGCCTTGGGCCTGCCTGTTGGTCCTTTTATCCAGGGATTTCAGAGTCTCCCTGTCGCTCGTTGTTTCTCTGAGATTGCAGGAGCCAGGTATTGATTCTAAAAGGCTAGAGAGCCCCTCTTCCCACCATGCAGGTGACCCTGATGATGAGTTAAAGCTGAGCAACTTGGCTTGGGCCTACTTCTTGGACTTTCTGTCACTGGGATTGCAAGGTCTCCCTGTTGCTCCTTCCCTTTATTACACATTAAATTTCAAACTAGAGATTTTAGGTTCAATATGTATAGATTTAGCTTTTCAGTTTAGATAATATTATAAACATTTTAATGTTCATTTGGGTTACTTTTATACAAGGGAAAAAGTTATTAATGTAGTTAACAAGTACTTTCCTAATTTTTAATTGTTGTGTTTAGTCATTCACCTTACTTCCTGATAGACAGATGATACTTACATTGACTGGCCATGTAATAGTATATTGTTCAGAGTTCATATATTGGTGATGAATTCAGTAGTGTGCTAAACTATAATGCTAGGAGCCACAGGACATGCCACTGGTTTAGACACCCAGCCTGGTCTGGGTGAAACATCCCATTTGTACATGTGCATGCTGAAGATCTGCATGTGCTGGAAGGCTGGAGGAAAGCCCTGTGATGAGATCCTGTCAAGGATGCTCTCAGGACCAGCAGTTAGCATAATAGCTATGTTGCTGGACTCCCATGTAGTGAATCGCGGTTCAAGTCCTGGACCCGGCGGCTTAAACTCACCCCGGGCATGTGTGCGTGCATGCTCAAGATCCTGAGAGGAGAATGGAGGAGAAAGGATTGCAGCATGACCAACCCCACAGGAGGTGATTTCTCATTTTTAGTCTCTCTGTCTCTCTGTCTTTCTGATGAGTGCACGCACCCTATAGCAAAAACCTCTCCAGGAAAAAATTTTTAAAAAGTGCTTCTCTTTGTCTCATGTGTGCATACATGACTAAATTGTCTACCATAAATAAAAAAGATTTTTAAAGAAGATCATAATTTGAATTTAAACTGCTAAATATCAAAACTCAAATCTAAAATCATTATCTTGGGCAATTTATCCATTTTATCTTCATGTTTCAGACTTATCCAACATCAAATAGTAATAGTAGTAGTAGATACACAGCTGCTATGCTTAGACATTTTTTATGATATGACAAATACTCAATAAATTGCTGATATTATTAAATTTATTCATATTTCAAATTTTGAAATGAACTATAATACAAGATCAAATAAAAATATAGCATTTATAACTTATAATTCAGCTAGCATGGTATATTTTTATGAACTAATATTTAATTAGGAAACTCATTAAATGATTTAAAATATATGTAAAGTGGTTTTATCATATTGAGATTTAGATGGATTTAACCTTTTAAGTTTTTAATATTTTATTTATCATGATATATATATATATATACATACATATATATATATATATATATATATATATATATATATATACATACATATACATTCTTCGAGTAGAAATAAAATTCATTCTTTTATTGTGGCAATTGATATAAATTAAATTTGTTTGCTTTCTTACTTAAAGTCTACTTAAGGGACCAGCAGTTAATGTAATGGCTATGTCGCTGGACTCCCACGTAGTCAACCACTGTTTGCTTCCTGGACCCGGTGGCTTAAAACTCACACCAGCGCAAGTGCATGCGTGCCCAAGATCCCGAGAGGAGAATGGATTGCAGCGTGGCCATCTCCCCTGGGGAGGGATTTCTCGCTTTCTGTCTCTCTGTCTCTCTCTGTCTGTCTGGTGAGCGCATGTGCCTTATAGCAAAATCCTCTCCAAAAAAAAAATAAATAAAAAAGTTGTTAAAGTCTACTTAACAAAAATCCACGTAACTGAATTTTAAGGTAAATTTATTCAACTAGTAGCCTGTAAATTAAACATGGTCAGTATGACATTATTTCTCTTTTTTTATAAGTAGTTTTAATTATAATCCAGAAGCTTAGACATTTTTATAAATGCTGACAGAAGTGTTCACTTAAAAATCGCATGGCATCTGAGGATTTATGAATGTATGTGTACACCCAAAAGGTAGTTTGGGCTGAAATAGATGACACTCAACTACTTCCTCTTAGAAGTAAGAAAATGTGTTAATTGCATTTAATATAGTTTATTACACTGTAGTCAACACAGGCCATCTGTCCACAACAGCTGCCTCTTGGAGGTTTCAGTAAAGCATGTAAGTGTATATATTTTAAGGGGAAGCACAATTGAAAAGAATGAAAGAGCCTCATTGAGTTTGTGTAGCATGACTCTGTGATAATCAACTTTAAAATATTATATTAGCATAAATACGCTTCATACCAATTTTTTTCCTGGTGAAAGAATGATTTTGTTTAGGATTATACATTGATAAAGCAAGGGATTGAAAAATAATTATGAAAGTTTCTATTTGTTAAAGACCCAAATCAGGCAAACTAAAAAGCAAAACCAACCACAAACCTAAACTACTTTACTAATACATAAGAATGAATGTGGGCTTGAGAAGACTTGAGAGGAAGGAAGGGACCAGAAGAAGGTGAGATGACTTGTCTGGGATCTAGAAACGATGTTTATAAAAGGAATTGAAAGTACTTTTGTGCTGTTGACAATTCTGTGTTGTATTTTAGGTCATTAAATGTTTAGCAAAGCCTACAAATAACACAAAAATTGGTTGCAAATATTATGTTTTTTGCTTGGTAAAGATCAAGGAAATGTTATGTTGATGGCTGGGTTCAGGTAAGAACAAAAAAAAGACTGGTAGGATGAATTCAGACTTTTCAACTGGACATAGCTGGATGAAGCAGAAACTCGTAGAAAGATAGAGATAAGCATGTAAATATATTGCCAACTAAAAATTCAGAGACATGTTGAGATGAAGTATAACTTTTCCCAAGTAGATAAACCATAACTAGTTTTAATAGTATTGATGTAATATATGTATTTTATTTTAGTCAGGATAGCCTTATTTTAAGAGAAAAGATAACCCCAGTAGATTATTGAATTGTGTTGATTTCTAAGGAATGATAGCACAGACTAAAGATTATTCCTTTAATAAATATTTATTGAGTTAGCACTATTTTGTGCTAAATGATTTTTAGTCACTGTGTGTATCACACAGCAAACAAAGAAGACAGAAGTCTCTGCTTATGTGGAGATTACAATGTGGTGGAGAGAAGAGAGGGACTAGGAAAAAATAGTCCAATAGAGTTGGCCCATAGCCGAATGGTTAAGGGAGGCAGAATTCCCATTCCCAACTGTGGTTGGACTCCTAGCCCTGGGGGCCAGCATATATGTTTTTTTTTTTAATTATTATTATCATTTATACATTCAATTGCTATATATCATTTAGATTCTAAAGAGACTTTACCCAGCATGTTATACACCTCAATCCAGCCCAGTTGAGAATACTGTACATGTCATCATCAACAGGTATGCGCTCCAAATCCAGACAGGATGGAGAAATGGAGGAGAAAGGATTACAGTGTGACCATACCCCTTTGGGGTGTATTCTCCCTCTCCCTCTCTCTCTATGTCTCTATTTTTGGTGATCTCAGGTGCCCTCTTGAAATAAAAAAGAAAAAAGTGGAATTGAAGCCTGAGTTTATTTTAGTTCAAAAATCTAAAATCTCTGCAGTCTTTTTATATTACACATTTCCAATAAAAATTTGAAGACCCCTTCACACAGCTTGTTTGGTGATGATAAGAGCTATGGGGTAAATAAACCTGGCAGAGTGTGTTAGGCAGGGGATGGAATTTTAATTTGAACACTAACCTAAAAGAGATAAAGCCACAAATCAGATAGAAATCTTTGTAAAGAAAGTTACATATATGAGAACATATAAAAAGGTTATGAAACTTAATTTTTTTTGAGAGGTTTTTGATATAGGGCGCATGCGCTCGCCAGACAGAGAGATTCAGAGAGACAGAAAGCAAGAAGTCACCCCCCGGAGGGAATGGCCATGCCGCAATCCCTTCTTCTCCGTTCTCCTCTTGGGATCTTGGGCACGCACGCACACGCGCCTGGCGTGAGTTTTAAGCCACCGGGTCGGGGACGTGAACCGCAGTCAACAGCATGGGAGTTCAGCTACATAGCCATTACGCTAACTGCTGGTCCCAAAACTTAATTTGACCTACAATTCAAGAAACAGCAAGGGGTGTGCTGTGGGTGATGTGGTGTCTAAGGGCGTTGGACTCCCACATGGCTGACCATGGTTTGAGTCCTGGACCTTTTGGCTTGCTTTCTCACTTTCCCTGTTTCTCTCTATCACTCTGTCCTACTTTGGTCAAATTAAAATAAGTAAATAAATAAATTTAAATAAAATAATTCTTCTAAGAAAATAGAAACAGCAAGGGGGGCCAGCAGTTAGCGTCATGGCTATGCCGCTGAACTCCCATGTAGGCGACCACAGTTCAAGTCCCCGACCCGGTTGCTTAAACTCATACTGGGCACATGTGCGTGTGTGCCCAAGATCCTGAGAAGAGAATGGAAAAGAAGGGATTTTGGCGTGGCTATTTCCCCTGGGGGCTGATTTCTCGCTTTCTGCCTCTCTGTCTCCCTCTGCCTTTCTGTCGAGCACATGTGTCCTATAGCCAAAACCTCTCCAAATAAGTGAACAAATAAAAAAATAAATGAGAAACAGCAAGGAAATCTGGAATCACAAATTATGACAGTATCTTGATGTCAGTTTTCTCTTGCTGAAGTAGAGCCAAATTTGTAAGAATTAGTGAGCTAATTAGTGTAGATTCATTTCATAAACAAAAATAAGAAACAGTTTTTCACGATTTTTGTCCAAATATATTATAATCCTTATTCTGTGAAGGGTTATGTAGTATTTTGGAATATTATTTGGATATGGTTCACTCTTATTATCCCTACTGTATAAGTAAATTATTTATCTGGATTCCTGTCTCATTTCATTTCATGGTTACACAGGTAGATGGACCAATTTGTGTGAAGTATTTCTGGGTCTCATTATTCTCCAATAATCAAAGTAGAACTAGCAGACATGGAAAGTACAAGAGGAAAAAAGAAAAAGGAAATCTCTTGTAAAATCTTCATGTATTTATTTATTCATTTAAACATATTTATTGAACAACTGTCATATACTCAGCACTAGAATTATGGTACTATAAACAAAAAGGCATAATTTTTTCTTTAAGAGGACTCATTCTAGTGAGATATTTAAGCATTATACAAAAGATACCAACAGATTTTGGAATAATACATTATGGAATCATCTAATAGCAGGGACTTCATTTGTGTAAGAAATCAGCAAAGGCCTCAGAAATAAAATGGCATTAAAACTTGCTAAGTCATGGAAAGAACCGAAATGCCCACAAACAGATGAATGGATAAAAAACCTGTGGCACATATACTCAATGGAATACTATTCAGCCATAAAAAACAACAAAACCCTGGCTTTTGAAAGGAAATGGATGAATATGGAAGATGTACTGCTGAGCAAAGCAAGCCAGGCTATGAAGGAGAGGCATTGTATGTCCCCATTTAATATATGCCTAGTGTCTGCACTCTAGTACTGAACTAATTGACTAAAGGATATAGAAACACAATATATAGATGTAAATACCAGATATAGTGTGTGTGAAAGGGAAGGATCTGAGGAAGGACATTTAGAAGAAAAATAGGGAGGCAAAGCATTAATGGCACAAAGAAATGTGGTATTATATTTTGAAAATATTTTGTAGTTTTATCAACTGGACTAGGGATAAATGTTCACCTGTTGAAATATCCATTTTATAAGCCAAATAATAACATAATTGAATGTATAAAAGAAAATGAAATAAAAAAAACTATCTTATGGAATAACAATATTATTGTGGTCAAAGAAAGAGTGATTAAATATGTCTAATAATGTTGATAATGCCATTATTTGAGGTTCTGAAAGTTTACAACAATTTTGGGCAAGGTAGGTATCAGCTTTAACCCTGATAAGCACAGTTTTGGTACTGGATTGAGAATGG
Organism: Tupaia tana; assembly: GCA_026018925.1. Taxonomy (NCBI): domain Eukaryota; kingdom Metazoa; phylum Chordata; class Mammalia; order Scandentia; family Tupaiidae; genus Tupaia; species Tupaia tana. Next base: position 99,319,111 of record JAKSZU010000002.1, on the reverse strand, counting down.
AAATCTGATTTATGTATATTTATATGTGAATGAACATGAGGACATGGAGATTGATAATATAGACAGTCTTTTAAGAACCTTTATGATAAGTGAGACAAAAAGTGAAGAAAGTGAAATTAAAAAGTGATTATACCAAAACCGTGGAATTTTTCTTTATTTTTTCTTTATTAGCTTTTAAGGTTCAGGTCTTAGGCTTAAGTCTTTACTCCATTTTGAGTTCATTCATATTTAAGGGATGAGATAGTAATTTATTTTAGTTCTTCTTGATGTGCATAATCTGTTTTCTCAACACTATATACTTATTTAAAAAATTTATTAACATAATAATTGTATCTATTTGTGGAGAGCAAAGTGATTTTGTAGTATAAGAATATAATGTGTTATTGTTAAATAAGGGTAATAAAACATCATCTCAGGCACTTATAATTATTTGTCCAGCACTAATTATTGATGAAATTAATCTTTCTCTCTTGTGTGGTCTTGGCACCTTTGTTGAAAATCAATTGACCATAGGTTTAATGTTTTATTTCAGGCCTCCCTTTCCTATTCCATTGATTCACATATATTTTTTCATGTCAGTACCCACGTTATATTAATTACTAAAGTTTTGTTTTGTATTTTAAAAGTGAAGGGATAGATATTTCCTTAGGTCTAAAGCATAATGCACTGTGAAGCAATTGCACTAGGAAGTTTCTCAGTTCAAACCTTGGGTCTTCCTTGAGTACTTGCCCATGAGCTGGGACTAGCTGAAGACAATGAATGGGCTGAGGTATCAGGACCCTGTTGGGGTGCTATCTCTTTCTGTCTTTCTCATTCTTCTCATTCTTTATTTATTTATTTATTTATTTTTTATCTTTTTTTTTTTTTTTTTTTTTTTTTTTTTGGAGAGGTTTTTCGCTATAGGGCGCGTGCGCTCGCCAGACAGACAGACAGAGAGAGACATAGAGACAGAAAGCGAGAAATCACCCCCCAGGGGGGATGGTCACGCCGCAATCCCTTCTCCTCCATTCTCCTCTTAGGATCCTGGGCACGCACGCACATGCGCCCGGCGTGAGTTTTAAGCCACCGGGTCCGGGATGTGACCCGCGGTCGACTACGTGGGGGGTCCAGCGACATAGCCATTACGCTAACTGCTGGTCCCCTGTCTTTCTCATTCTTAAAAGAAATAAACTTCTAAAAAGAAATCTGGCAGTGTGACTCTTCTAGCTTGTTCTTTTTGCTTGTAGACAAAGATTGATTTGGCTTTTTGGGAACTTTCATGCTTCCATATGAATTATAGGATATTTTCTTTTATAAACCTGCCAAAGGGTATATGTTCTTACTGAGAAGAGTCAGAGAAAGAGCCAGAAGGAGAGCAAGAAAGCACTCCCAATGAAGAATGGTCATGCCACAGTCCCTTCTCCATTTGTTCTTTTTTCCAGGATTTTGGGCACTCATTTGATGTGTTTCTCAAATCACCTGGTTAAGGACTAGAAGTGCTCGGTCAGTATGCCATGGGCTAGCCAGGAATGTTTCTTTTCTATTTCCGAGAAGAATCACATTGAAATCTTCACAGTAACTGCATGGAATTTGTAGATCACTTTGGGCAGTTTGGACATTTTAACGATATTAGTTCTGATCTATGAACACAGGATATCTTCCCACTTATTTATGTCACATTCAATTTCTTTAATCAGTTTTTAGTAGTTTTTAGAATATAGATCTCTCACATACTAAATTAAATTTACAAAGTATTTTTATTCTTATGCTATTGAAAATAAGATTGTTATTTGAACTCGTTTTCGGATACCTAGGTGTTGTTGTATAGAAATAGTACTGATTTTTTTAAGGTTGAATTTGTATCATATAACTTCACAGAATTTGTCAGTTCTAAGAGGATTATATATATATATATATATATATATATATATATATATATAGAGAGAGAGAGAGAGAGAGAGAGAGATAAGTGAGATTGTGGGAAAAAGCAGAGGATTAAAACATTGCTTACTCTTTGAAGCTCAGTTCTCATTAACTAGTGCTATCTATTAGATTTCTATCCTTCAGTTTACTGGTTTTCCCATCACTCAGTGCCTTAGTACATATCATGGGGTAGGTAAACTTTGCCAGCATTACCATGATCCTGGCTAGCTTGAAATCTAAGGGAAGGAATTCTGAGTGTCGGGACTCTCTCGGGTTCTCCTCTCTCTGTCTACTTCTCTCAACAAATAAACTAAAAAAGAAAAAAAAATACATGCTTAGTATACTTAATCTGTAGTTGGGTAAATTCATCTAACAGAAGTTATATTTTTATAATAAAGTATTGAATTGAATACCTCATGTCCTTTATTGAACACTATAGAGAGTGAAAAACTGAATAGATATATGGGCACTCAAAGTATGGTTTCTACTGAATGTGTATCCCTTTTGCACCATTGTAAAGTCAAAAAATGGTCTGAGTTGAACTATTGTCAGTCAGAAACCCTCTGTATTTCTGAATAACTAATGAGAATTGTATATTTTCCAAATATTGGAACACATCGATAATTCATGTATAAATTGCACAGCATTGGATGACATCTCACCTCAGACATTGCTCCATAGACCTGATTGATCTAATAATTGCATGCAGTGTCCTGTGTCAAAAGCTCAAAAATCCTTAAAAGGCAGCATTTAAACATATATATGGCTGACAATTCATAGAGCTAGAAGACGAAGAGGATGTGAGATGAACAATGGGAGCTAGGATGAAGACACACTCAAGTTTGAATGATAAGTAAAAACATACACGAGTGGCAGGTTAGAGCAAGAGGCAAGGAAGAGGTTAAATACATGGTGATTTTGGGCCAAACTAGAGCTCTAGTTTTAAAATTTGTCTACCATGTATTATCATATGTATATCTGACTTAAAGGAACTAAAAATAAGATAAATATACTCAAATTATTCCATTATTATATAATTTCATTGTCCATGATTTCCGGGTTTCACTCATACATTTATTCAACATGCTCGTAAGGTCGTCAATTTAGGACACACACACAAGGGTACACAATGCCTGATTTCAGGAAGTTCACAGAAAAATAAATAGACCAGAATACTATATATCTATTACTGATAAAATAGTATTCTGTGATGTGGTCAAATATAGAAAAAATATTGGCATATTAGATGGTAGGCATATGGGGAGAGTTTGCTGCAGGAAATGCTGGTTATGCAAGACTTATAAAATGAGATTTCCTAGAGATAGATTTTAAGAGAGAGAAGAAGTATTCCAGGAATTTAAATATTCTGAGAAAAGAGAAGATTATGTACAATGGCAGGAGAACGAGGATTGAAAATTTAAACATCATGAGATGGAAAGAGTCTTTATGATATTTTAACATTTTTTTTTCATACACTGAAACAAAGTCAGACTACCTTAAAGAAATAAAAGCAATATATACCTGGAAAAGGAGAAGCAGGCAATAATGGGAATTTGAAAATGTAGTAGCAATACTTTCTGATCAATGAGATGAGACACTGTGAAGGAAAGGGAAAGGCATCCCACCCCCTAGAGAAAGGAAACAGCTTGGGTGATGTACAGATTCTGGTATATAGGGCCACCCTATTGGTACAGGAACTAGAAAAACAAAAGGCAATATGGCAGGATGCCAAAAGGGAGATGAGTTGAATTTCATTAGCCTAAAAAGAAGGCATAATACATAAAAGTGATTTATTCAAGCCATGACTTAGGATGAATCACCGAGATAAGCAAATTTCTAGTTTCCCAGACATGCTCACAAAATGGTGACTGATAGAGCATGTTAACATAAGAGCGAGGGCAGAAGAGGGGAGCTTACAAAGTGGTCAATGATTTATGCTAGTTCATTTAAAATACTGTGGACAACGGATTGGCTATACCTTGTTGCTGATATCACAACTGAAGAACACTGCAAAGAGAAAAGGGTGGAGGTCATGTTGTAAAATCTGTAATCTCTTTCAGCATTACAGCTTGTCTTAGGTTTGCGCTTTACAGAGGCCTTTAAGGTTTTAATGGACCTTGCATTCCACAGACTGTTCTGGATTGCATTTCTCTCACAGTGTTAATGTATAGTTACAGCTGCAAGACCTGCAAGTAAAATTCTCTGACATACATGCTCAACATAATAGTTTGGTGTCGTTAGACTTCTGCAATTTTTTTTTTGAGAAATTTTTGCTAGAAAGTGCTTGAGAGATAGACAAAGAGAGAGAGAGACAGAAAGTGAGAAATCACCCCCCAGGGGGGATTGCCACATTGCAATCCCTTCTCCTCCCTTTTCCTCTCAGGATTTTGGGCACACATGCACATATACCCTGTGTGAGTTTTAAGCCACTGGGTCCAGGACTTGAATAGCAGAGGACTACTTGGGAGTCCAGCAGTGTGATTATTATGCCATCTGCTGGTCCCCAGACTTTATGAATGTTTAAAAACGTTGATATAAATGAGAGTATTTAAAGAGAGAAGTTTGTGAGTCTGAAATGCCCACTCTGTAAAAGAAATCTAAAAAAGCGAAAATTTTGACAAAATCCAGGCTGGGGTTGGGGATGGGTGTAGTGGAGAAGCCTGAGAGAAACAGAAGAGAAATTGAAGAGTGGTAAAAGAGGGGATTGCAGAACTAAATGTTTTGTCTTAGAACCTAAAAGATGCAAGTTTTAAAATATAGGAAGTACAGAATAATGTCAGGGAGAAGCAGAGTCAGTTGAAGTCTCGAATGTGCTTCCCAAATTTATACAACAATCAGTGGTGATCTAGAGAAGAACAGTGTTTATGGCAAGTCATTATCAGAAATGGAAACAAAGCAAGTGTGAATTAGAAATTTGGAAGAGCAAAGTACAGGTACACTCTAATAACATACTTTTCCTACTAATTTGGCTTAGACGTTAAGGAGAGACAGAACCAATAAGATGAGGAACTAATGGGATAGGGAGAGATTTTAAATATAGAAAGAAAGTTCTGATTTCAAAAAATGAGGAGAATGAATTCATCACTCAAGTGTTTAATGAAATGAGACTGAAGATAAAAACAAAATGAAGTTTTTTTTTTTTTTTTCAAGTACAGTTTACAAATCAATTTAACAACTGCACTGGCAAACTACTAGAAATAGTAAGAAAAAGGGGAATATGGGGGTGGGTAACAGAGGGATGGAAGGAGGGGAACAGGAGAAAAACAAGCAATAAGTTTAATTGACACAAAAATGAAAAGTTATATTTGATGATGATAATGTAAATGAGAATGTCTTTGTCTTGAGTGATATGCATTGTATTTATGCTGTTAAAAGCAATATTGCATGCCATAAAGATACATAGTTATTAAATGTAAATTTTAAAAGTTATAAAAATGGTTTATATTGATAGGGTGAGGCCAGTTATGGAATGATTTAAAAAAAAAAAAAAAAAAAAAAGCCTAACCAAACTTTCTCTGTCTTTGAAAAGTGTAAGGAAAGATGTCATTCATAGCTTTCCAGATAAATAAAGTTGTTTCTGTTTTTTTGGAAAATGTTCAAAAGAGATAACTAAACTGTCATTTTCAAAATCTTAGTTCAATATTGATCTGAGAAGCATTTCATATTGGGTAAATTCTTTTTACAAGAAAATGATATATAGTGATTGTTTAAAAAAGTAATGAGAAGAATAATAATAACAAATGATGAAAAGCTATTTGATGATGATGATGTGGATAGTAATGTCTTTGTCTTGACTGATATGCAAGGTATTCCTTCTAGAAAAAGACATGTAATACAGTGTAAAGATATCTGTGATTCAATGTGATTTAAACAAGACTATGATAATAATAAATAAAATTAAAAAAATCTAAGTCCAATATTGTGAGTATTAATTCTCAATTATTTATATTCATTCATGTATTAAGTCTAATTTTATATCAGCAAAATTAGATACCAGATCCTAAATAACTACATTGTAATATCTTTTTATATTTCTATAGTCTCCTATAAATTATCTCAAATTTTCTTACCATGTCAAAATTATCCTCTATTTTATCTAATCAGATTGTGGACAGGAAAAACAAGTAGCCATCATATCAAGGTATCTTAGTTTCTCACTGGAGGCATTTTATGTATCAGGTGGTAAACTCTACTTGAATTCCATTTCCCATTTTCCTTGAGAGGATACATTTGTTTCAAAATTTTTGACTCTATATGATAAACACTTGTAAATTAGACATTATTATTATGTGTTTTCTATAACTTCCACAATATACAGATTATTTTATACATTCGAACTTTTTTTTTTTTTTTTTTTTCTGAGAGGTTTTTCGCTATAAGGCGCGTGCGCTCGCCAGACAGACAGAGAGAGACATAGAGACAGAAAGCGAGAAATCACCCCCCGGGGGGATGGTCACGCCGCAATCCCTTCTCCTCCATTCTCCTCTCGGGATCTTGGGCATGCACGCACACGTGCCCGGCGTGAGTTGTAAGCCACCGGGTCCGAGACGCGAACCGCGGTCGACTACATGGGAGTCCAGCAACATAGCCATTACGGTAACTGCTGGTTCCCTACATACGAACTTTTAAATGTACACATAAATTGAAAATTGACTAAGAAAAAGCTAAATTTTTTCAGAGAGATGAAGAAGAATATTGGATCTTTAAACATATCATTAACTCTTATGTAAAGAGCTTATATAAAATGAAATTAAAGTCTTCGGAAAATGTTCAAAAGAGATAACTAAACTGTCAGTTTCAAAATCTGACAGTTCATACTTGTTCATACTTTGATATATATATATTTTTTTGATCTGGTTGGTTTGATTTTAGCATGGTCCATATATATTGGTGCTGATACTAGTTACATGTTATATGTTGAGCAATTTGTAAATATATGCAAGAATGAGTATTTTTCAACAAAGAATACAGACATACCTATAGCTCTTCTCTATATAAATGTTGCAGGAATTTTAGAACAATGCATTTTAAAAGCAATTTTTGCTGCTTACTTTGATTCTCTGACCATGAATGTTAAACGTGTTTATAGGTTGCCATCTACATTACTGACTCTCTTTTAACTGTCACCACAATATCCAAAATCCCTTGAAGTTAAATTCACTTTTCTTTCAGTCTTTCACAATCTTATCCCTTCTTATTGCTGGGTGTTTATATCTGCATTTTGTAGCCAGGCTCCTGTTTCAGCCACAACAAGGTTTCAGTCTTTGTTCTTTAGGTGTACCTCTCCTGTTCATCCACTCTGACGTCTATGACTTCAGTCCAGAAACTTAGGTGGTTAACTACAATGACTCATTTTAATTTTTATAGTTGCATAAGGTAATTTAATTTTTAAAATATTGTTTTTGACCTATTCTTCGTTTTCAAGAAAATTTGCCTTAAAACTCTGATCTTCATTCTCAAATGCCCATCTGTTCCTGCTGTTTATTTCTAGACTTAAATAGTGAGTGACATCATTATCATTTCTATGGTAACCAACTGCATTGACATTAAAAGATGATACAGCCTTCAGATAGCATAAAAACAGCAGAAGCTTGTGAACTGTTAAAAACAATGTCTTCTGTTCATGCAAATGTCTTTAATAAAAAAAGGCAGGATTTGTGGTAACTCGTTGAAGGTATACACATTCTGAGGCTCTAAAATTCTGATGAGCCCAAGGAAATCTTATGTACTAAATGTTCTTAACTTTTCTACTTTGATATTTTCCCAAATTCTATACAAGCACTTTGTCTTCTAATTTTAGAATGAAAAATCATGAGGGCATAAAACAGTGTTTAAAAATGCCATTTAAAAATTGGAATAAAGCTCGTGGATTTACTCAAACCTCTTCTAAGTATTAGATGTAAGATTGCTTAGAATCCTAGGTATATATAATTGTGCCAGATATAGAGACTGAACCAGAAGGAAAGTGCAAAAACAAAATGGAGAAAAATAAGAACAGGAAAGAGGATAAAATGGAGAAGCAGGTGGAGTGGGATATTTTTAGTCAGTTCTTTGGTAGACTAGGGTTATAGTTAAGGACCTAATGTGTATATGTATTTAAGAAAAAAAATGTATTGCAAGAAATGATTAAAATGCGAGTAAAAATGTTTGAATATTGGAGTGAAAGTTATGATGTGCCACCCACTTCTCCCACCCCAGTACCCAGCCCTCTAGCTGCTGGAAATGTTAGTAGACCATGATTCTCAAATTAACATCTCTCCAGGAATTCCCTCAACCACAGAGAATTAGTATATCCAATGTCACCCGGTATTCTGTACCCAGGTTGTATTCTGTGGCAGGTCTGTGCAAGACTATAGAGGTTGGCACAACCTCAGTGGCAAAGGTGTTTGCTTGCTGATCTACAGTGATAGAAGCCACATAGCTCACTGCACATTTGATGGCCTAGTTGACCTAGGTGCACACCGAATGTGTACCTCAGAACCTTTTTGGAGAATTTGGAAGAGCGGGCCATAGCTACGTGGGTGCCTGTGTTTCTCTTTCTTTCTTTTTTCTACTCTCTCTTTCATGCTGACTCTAATTCCCACTCTCTCTCATGCACTATCTTTTGCACATCCTCTCATAAAAGAAATGAAATTAAAAGAATAGCGAAGAAAGAAAAGACTATACTTCAAAGGAGCTATAGGAACTGCCATCTGTGTTAATAGGCACCCAGAAAATGCACATGGTACTGAACTTAGAGTTACTGGATAATGGGGAGTACAATATAAATTTCTACAATGAAGAGTTTATCAATATGGACTTACTCTCTTATTATAGAAGAGTTAACTCGCTGTCAAGTTTCCCAAGTCATTGTACTTGCACACTACTCAAATGACCTCTTAAAACTCGGAGAAAGTAATGGCAAATACTAAGTGAACCTGAAATGAGAGAAGTGCCTTGTTACATAGTGGAAGAAAATAGAAGAATATCCAGAGAGTAGATATCAGAACAGTTACATATGAACTATTTCCCCTGTCTGCTGGGAGGGGTTGTGAACATTGAGCCTATCAAAGCAGTGCATGCTGCCCTTGAGAAAGAGTCTAATGCTTCATTAAAAGATTCATCACAAATCCCCCCCCCCATTTTTCTCAGTGGATAGAAGTTGACTTGCTTTTAGTGAGTCCCAGAGCAGAAAATTCCAAACAGCAGATCCAATACATATAAATTATGTCCATTCAGAACCAGATATCCAATTTTGGAAGACAAAAAGCACCCGACTATGGGATAGCTGGTGAATATGCAACTAGAACAGTCTATCATTGGCTGAGCTCTGTCAACCCACAAAGTCTGCTTCCCAGCAATCCATCTTATGATAGATGTGATGTGACCAAGACTGGAAGTAAGAATGATCCAAGTTCAGCAACAAGAGACACAAGCTGTAGCCAATAACTAGTGGCTTTACCCACTCTTGCACTCTTGTATTCAGGACACCCATAATGGGATGGGTGTCCCTATGACCAGTAGATTAAGAAGGAAAAAAGCCATTTGATTAAGAGGTAGTTTAGCTGAAAACAAAAATCTGTTGCATGACAGTCTACCTATGTGTAACCTTGAAAGACAATGACAAGAGACAATCATCTCATGGAGTGAATTTTGAGCAATATTCCTTATGATCTGCTTTTTTTGGAAAGGACAAGTGAGTACTGGAAAGAATATATATGTGATGATTCATGTGCTTTGGTTTATTGACTAGACGCCTGAAAGAAGAGCTGTAATATCAGAGATAAAAAAAAAAAAAAACAAAAAAAACAAAAAAAACAAACAAAAAAAAAAAAACACCCAGGTAAAAGATTATGTAACTGGAACTAACAAACGAATGATCAATCTTTACATTATATGTTAATTAAGCACCCCATGAAAGAGCCAATAATCAACCAATAGCACATGATTGCTTTAGCAGCTATTCTTCCTCACAAGTCTCCAATACTGGCACAGTGGCTATAGGAATGGAGTAATCATAGAAGCAGGGTTATATACTACACATAGAGCCTCACTCACCAAGCTTGATCTAGATATTACTGTTGCCGAGTATCCAACTTGCCAGCAACAGAGATCAACACTTATCCCCCACATGACACTTCCTTCCATTACATCAGTCAGCTACTTAAAGTCTGATATCTTAAGTAGAATGCACATATATTCTCGGCATGTATTTGTCCTATTCTCAGACGTTTAGTTAAAATTACTGCTGTAGTGGAACAGGCAGATGGCATAATGTTTAAGTTGCTAGACTCCTACATGGCTGACTGTGGTTTGAGTTTCAGAACTGGAGACTTAAAATTCACCCCTGGTACATGTGTGTGCATGCCCAAAATCCCAAGAGGAGAATGGAGAAAGGATTGTGACATGGCCATCCCCACTGGAGGATGATTTCTTGCTTTCTGTATCTCTGCCTCTCCAGTGAGCACACTCATCTTATAGCAAAAAATGACTGTCATAGTGTCTATAAAGTCTTTGATTTCCTGACAGGGGAGATCATGTAACATCATATCATACCAGGACATCTAATTTATTGCAAAGGAAGTAAACACATGGCAATGTGAGTCACTGTTGCTATGGACTGAATATATCTCACAAAATTTGTGTCTTGAAACTGAATCTTCATAACAGCAATATAAAGAGTAGAGCTTAAAGGCCAAGCTTTTAAGAAGTGATTAAGAGGCCAACAGGTGGTATTGTGGTTGAGACCCTGGACTCCCACATGGCCAACCATATTAATGTCCCAGACCTGCTGGTTTCCTTTCTCACTTTCTCTCTCTCTCTCTTGAGCATACATGCTCTGCAGCAATTTTTTTAAAAAATCGTAATAATAATAAATGAAATTAAATAAATAATTCAAAAATATTTTTAAAAAGATTAAGAAGTGATGCATAGATTAAGTAAACTGGAAAGAGCTAGATAGGCCTCTTTTCCTTTTTTGGTCCTTTCAAACATGTAGGAAGGTAACATTTAAGGTACCATGTTGAAAGCACAGTTCATGTCCTCTGCAGACATTAGACTGGCTAGAAACTTGATCTTGGACTTCTCAGCCTCCATAACGTGCTAAATTACCTAGTGTTAGGTATTTTTTTATGGTACGATAAATGATATAAGGCCATGTCAAACACTGTGTCACCCAGAAGCTGCTGGCTTAATAGAACAGCTTCATGGTTTTTGAAGTTAGAATTGAAATGCTTACTTAGATTTGATATTGTGAAGGTAGGGTGCCAACCTCCAGAATACACTTTATATTCAACCTCAATCATTACTATATGAAGTACATGCCCAATAGGCACAAAACATGTGTCTTGGAACTCAAGTGGTAAAAGTAGGATTGTCCCTGTTACCATCACACCTAGCTATTTACATCTCTTATGCTAACTCTGCTAACTCTGTGGGTTAGAGGTGCTTCTTGTTAAAAAGGAAAGAGTCCACTGCAGGATGTCACAATAGTACTAATAACATTAGATTATGACTTCTGCTTTATTTTAGTTAGGTTCTTCCTGTTAAGAAATCATACATTGGGGCCAGCAGTTAGCGTAATGGCTATGTCGCTTTATTCCCATGTAGAAGACCACGCTTTTTGTCCTGGACCCGGTGGCTTGATCTCACGCCGGGTGTGTGTGCGTGTGTGCCCAAGATCCCAAGAGGAGAATGGAGGAGAAGGGATTGCGGCGTGTCCATCCCCCCGGGTGGTGATTTCTCACTTTCTGTCTCTCTATCTCTGCCTTTCTGGCAAGCGCACGTGCCCTATAGCAAAAATCTCTCTCTCAGAAAAAAAGGGAAATCAAGCATGAAGAAATTATTCTGCTAAAATAATTGACTACAATTACCAACAGGGTATTGAGTTACTGTTAAAATTTGGAGACATGGAGAGAGATATGTTGCTCTTCAGGTGATCCTTAGGGAATTTTTGGGTTCTCTTTGATAATAACTCACAAAAAAATGTACTAATGTAGTTGTCATGACAGGGAAATGGTAGTGACTGGGGACTTAGATCACCATAAATGAAGTTCTTGTTAAGGTTTATAGGAACACTGAATGAGAAGTAGTTCAGAGAATCTCTGTAAGGGAGGCATCTGACCCTGTGGCAGTGATGGGGTGGAAAAGTGAAAAATGTTACTTATCCCACTAACGTTCTTGAGAAAATTAGAGCAACCAGAATCTTGTGGGACTATTTGAATTTTTTATTACTAAAAGACAATAAATCTAACTAGGGCAAGGTATGATCTGAGGAGCATCTTTTCTAGGTTACCAGGATCAGCCCTTCAAGATCCAAGTATTCACTCCCCCTAGCTGGTGATGTGTTGAAGTCTGACAGCTCACAGTTAAGATGTTTTTTAAGAGGTCACGGGAACTCCCTAGAGACATCCTAATTTCTACAAATGACATATACCATGGAGTAAAGAACAAATTGCCCTTTCTAAAGGCAGGATCACGCTGAGGTGTCTTCTTAGCCCCTGAGCTCTCCATCACACTTGCTGAGGCCTTCGTGCAATTATAGCCCAGTTTAATTCCTTATTCTGTATAATTCTTCTTCCTTTACTCCCTCATTAAAATTCACTCTAAAGAAACTTTCTTCTTACATCAAATAAACTTCCTACATGGAAATCTAGACAGGCCAATCTAAGAAAAATGTCTAGAACGTTAAAGCGATCAGAAGCATATGTCATGATGTAGTGTACTTGATTTTACTGGAGCAAGTAAGCACAGACTTAACTAACCCCAGAGATACTAATAGAGGAGGAAGATTCTTGTATTGGATGAGATTTCAATTTCATGACCCGTAAGTAATGAGCTTCAAGTTTTGAATTAATTTTTGAATTAATTTTTACCCATTTTTTGTATGTTAAAATAAAAATGATATCTTCCTACAGGCTGAGAATATTTCTTCTTTTCCTCGACATTAAACTTAAATTTATATAAATAAGATTATAGAATTATGAATATTATGTTAATGAATATATAACTTATGTATGATGAAATTGTTATTTAAAGTAAATTAATATGCTAATACCAAAAGAATACTTTTTTAAATGATAAGATAAATTTTTAGAAATTTTCTATAGCATTTTAAATAGAGATTTTAATTTTTTTACCTTCTTTCATATCGGTGCTTCTATAAGCACGTATTTTTCTTAGAAGAGTCAGACTATAAATGTGATTAATTACTAATTAAGAAAATAAATTAAACTTGAAGATGGAAGTTTGAACTTTAGTTTACTTGATGAGGGAAATAATGAAAGGAAGTGAACAAGACTTTGCAGCCATGTGTTCTGTTTGCGGACTCAAATGTGTTTTGCTGTACATGCGTTTTCCTATCATATTGGTGATATTATATTTTTCCCCCACATTTTAACAGACCTGTGATTAAAAGAGCTATAATGTGTAATTCCAGATATGTGTTTAATTACAATAGCTATTTTTACTTTTTATTTTACTTTTTATCAATGACAAAATTATTTGTTATGCAAAAATCATTAATATGCCCTCTAGTTAAAATTAATAAAATAAAAATAATGCATGTGCATTTCTAATTTTCTCAAATAAATGCATTAGAAATATTAACTGTGCTAAAATTATTATTTTTTTCAATTTCCTATAAGACATGCACACTCGCCTGTGACAGACAGAGAGAGAGGGAAAATGAGAAGGCATCCCTCAGCAATGATTGTCATGCTGCAAACTCTTCTCCTCTAGGGATCTCTGGGCATGCACACCCAGTGTGTTTTCCAAGCTGTTGGAACCAGAGCTTGAACTGCATAGTCAACCATGTGGGATCTAGTTGCCTTACCATCATGACCCAGCTGGCCCAAAACTTAATTTTATTTTTCTCTTTCTAATCTGTTAATTTTGCTTCTCTCATTTTTTTAAATGATTGATCCCAAATTAAATTAAACACACACATGTATATTTTATATGTATATATAATTATTATGAGATTTTAAGAGAAAGAACATTTTATATTATTTACTTAGAATAATTTTATAATAATTTTTTAGAAATGGTTTTGGATACTGGAGACAACATGGGAAGGTGGGGAGGAAAGGGAGAACATAAGGAAATAATTAAGGAGGAAAATAGAGAGCCGATACATTTATGGAGCACAGGAATGGAGTATTATCTGTTGATGATAACATGTTTTGTACCCTCAACTGGACTGGTGTGAACTGTATTCATGCTGGGTAAATTGAATGTAAAAGCTAAGTGATGTATTGTGATTAAATGTATAAAATAAAAGAAAAAATTACTTGAAGGGGCACCCATGTCGATGTGTTTTTGAATGTAAAACTGTTGTTCATGTCTTTTTATAATTTAATTTATTGAGAACAAATGTAGGATATAAAAAGAGGATGTAACGATAATGAAGATATTGCTCATTAAATATTCATATATTTCTATCGCTTTTAAAAATTAAGAATGTATTTCATTAACATGGCAAAAGCAAAACTGGAAAGCTAACTGGTCTTGTTATAAACTCTTATTTTCTTATTGTGGTTATAAAATAAAGTAATAAAATTAAATTGTGATAAGGCAGGTAGAGAAGAAAATGCAGTAAGGAGAACTGAGAATTTATATCTGTTTCCTTATCTAGATAAAAATTGCATTTACACAATATGGCCATATTTTGAAAATCTAGTCTATTGAAGGTGTGTAACTTCCAGAGAGAGGATAGCAACTAGCAGTTAATTTGGGTCCATTTCAACTCCTGTAGGGTAGCAGCTATCTATTGATACCTCATACTCAGTCCCATGGTACGTGGGCATACAGATAATCTAGTAGCAGCTTGCACACAACTTGCAGAAGCCAGGGTAAGCAAAGTGTAATCTGTTCTCCAAATAGTGAAGATTTGTGCTTTGATGGCTCATTGCAGCATCTGATCACAGATGTGTAGACAAAGAAGCCACTATTGAACATTCTTTTGTGTTGCAAGTCCCTCTTTCTCTGACCTAAATGACATAGAATACTTTTAAAAGACTCTTTTTTTTTCTTCCTTAACTTTCTTTCTTTTTTTTCTCTTTTAGGAATCAGGCATTTAAGGCCAGGACATTATTCAAGCACTGAGTGTAAAGTTTACTTCAAAATGGTAGCTATAATAACTACAGATAAATTTCATACTCTTTTGTCTTTGAAGATTCCATTGTGAACAGTGATACACCATTACAGGGTGTCTTCTGTTTAGATTCCTAGTTGTAAGGGTATGCGTTAGGGTAGATGTGCAGACTTGTGACAACTCTTTTGTTATGAGGTATCACTTCTGACCACCTTGTATATACGTAAGCTGCAAAGCACAATCACTGTTTCAGAATTTAAAATATTAGTGTGTTTGTTTGATCTAATCACATGATATTCACCATGAGGAGAAAAGATAATAAATAAAAACAAAATTTTTAAAAATTAAAAAATAAAAACAAAGGGCAAGTTTACTAAGAACTCTGTTACAGGAACTTTATTGTAATATACAAATGTAAATTGTTCATTGAGTTTTTATATTAATTTTAACTTGCTGCTAAGCAAAAATGGAAGAGGCAAAGATAATTAATGGTAAATAATTTAATTGTTCATACATAAATAAAGTCTCTTAAACTATGGAGATGATTAAAATATAAAAAAGGCTAGTATATTCAAATCCAACTTCAGGGCCTGCTCGGGACCTACAGGTTAAGGCAACTGCCTTACACATGACTGATACTGCATTCAAATCCATGACCTGATCCAGCTTGAGAAATGTACCAGGTGCATTGCGTGTGTGTGTGTGTGTGTGTGTTTGTGTGTGTGTATTCAAACTCCTGAAAGGAGGCAGAAATGCAGAAGACAGAATTGCAGCAAGAACATCCCTGCAGGGAGTAGGGTGTTTTCTCACCTTGTCTTTCTTTTTCTCTCCTCAGTGAGGACATGAGTCCTCTGGCAAAATAAAATAATAAAATAAAATAAAATAAAAAATAGAGCAACTGCATATATGAGAAAAGTTGGAAATTAAGTGTGCATACCGTGATAGGTGTGGGTTCAGGAAAAAATCAGAGGAAACCTTAAGTTTACAACTCAGATTGATTCTTGGCACACAGTCTATAAAAACTAAAAAAACAAAACAAAATGAAACAAGCAAACAAAAAACCAGTAATTCCCAAGGAAAAATAATCTGATTTCCAGAGTTACTGTATTATTAAAGTCAGATGATTAGATTTTAACAAAAATTATAAGGCATTCAAAAATCCAGGCAATTATAACTCATTCAAGGGGAAAATTAAATAAGCAGAAGCAGTTACTGAAAATGATCAGATGGGCATCAGCAGGTGGTATGGTAATTAAAACACTGGACTCCCACATGGCTGAGTTCCAGACCCAGAGTCTTGAAAATCATGCTGGGTGTGTGTGCTCATGTGCCCAAAATCCTGAGAGAAAAATGGAGAAGAATTGTGGTGTGGTCCTCCTGCCAGCAGGTGATTTCTCACTTTCTTTCTTTCTGTCTTTATCTCTGATGAGTGCACACACCCTACAAAAAAGAAAGAAGGAAGGAAGGAAGGAAAGATGGAAGGAAGGAAGGAAGGAAGGAAGGAAGGAAGGAAGGAAGGGAGGGAGGGAGGGAGGGAGGGAGGGAGGAAGGAAGGAAGGAAGGAAAGAGAAAGTGATCTGAAGACAGGTCTACTAGACTTTAAGACAAGCCTTTGAAAATTCTCAAAGAAATAAAGGAAGATGTGAAGAAAGTCAAGAAATGATGTCCAATTATAATCATAATGGAGACACCATCAAAGAGATAGAAAATCTAAAAAAACTAAAAAATTCTGGTTCTGAAAGTATAATAACCAAAAAAAAAAAAAAAGTTTAATATAGTAGAGAGTTTCAAAAGCAAATTTGAATAAACAGTAGATTGAGTTGGGAAACTTATAGATCAAACAATGAAATTATTGAATCTGAGAATAGAAATGAAAAAGATTAAAGAAAGAGATAGACTCTTTACTGGGACATTATCAAATAGACCAACACGTAGATTGAGGTAATCTCAGAAAGAGAAACAAGGGAACAAGAGGCAAAACACACAAAAAGAATAAAGAAGTAATTGTTGAAAACTTCCCAGATTTGATTAAATATGTGAAAGTAAACATCCTCAATGTATAATAAACTCAGAGACTCAGACTGAGACACATAATAATCAAACTTTGAAAAGTGGAATACAAAAAGACCATCTTAAACGCGACAAGTGTGGTTTGTCATAGAAGATATTCTTAAGATTATCATCAGATTTCTTATTACATACTTTGGAGGCCAGAGGGCACTTTCCCAATGTATTCAAATTACCAGTAGAGAAACGAAAAGAAAACAAACACATAACAACAAAAAAAGTCAGCCAGGGACCAGCAGTTGGTGTAATGGCTAGGTCGCTGGACTCTCATGTAGTCCACCGTGGTTCGAGTCCTGGACCCAGTGCCTTAAACTCACGCATGTGCATGCATGCCCAAGATCCCTAGAGGAGAGTCGAAGAGAAGGTATTGCAGTGTGGCCATCTCACCTGGGGGGTGATTTCTTGCTTTCTGTCTCTCTCAGTCTCTCTCTCTGTCTTTCTGGTGAGCGCACGTACCCTATAGCTAAAACCACTCCAAAAAATAAAAAGTCAGCCAAAAAGCCTATATTTGACAAAAGTATTCTCAAAAAATGAGAGAGAAATTAAATCATTTCCAAATAAAACCTAAGATATTTTGATATCATTAAGACTTGGGTAGCAACAAATGCTCCAGAGAGTATTATAAGAGGAAATAAAATACCAGATGGTACGCTGAAGTATATGAAAAAATAAAAATCTCAACAAAAGTGAATACATGGAGTATGAAAGACAAATATTATATGCTCCTGATCAACAAATACTTAGTGTTCACTAATTAGGGGGAGTTAAAAGACTGAAAAGAAAGAATGGAAAAGACTAGAAACTAAATTGGAAGTGATGACAAGAAATGGGTTAAAACACATCAACACATACGAATAAGTGAAATCATGGAACAGTATACCATAATGAAGAATGTCATTGACAATTTAGTATAAACTTTTCAAAAAAATCAGTACAAAGAATTTCAAATGTGAACAATCTAATCTAATGCTAAATGTTGAAGGTGTTATGTATGTTTACATTCTTGATTTGGTTATTACATATTGTATGCTTGATTTTGAAACCACACTATACCCCCCAAAGATACACAATAATTACAAGCAAATCAGAAATTAATAAATAAAAAGTAAAATAACAATAGAAAGTTAAATAGGCAATTACAAAAACTAGTGTTATTGCAACACTAGTATGTGATTCCACTTTTTGTTTTCCATGTGATATTAGATACAAATACATTTTAAAAAACAATTAATATATTTTAAAAAGAAATTATTAGTCTTAAACAATACAGTGTTGCTGTAAATCATACAGTACTGCTGTAACTTTGGTTTGTAACTGTATATATAGCTTTGGTTTGTAATTCCACATATAGTTCTCTACATAATTTAAGAGATCATTTCATTTACTGTACTGCTAGTTTCTGTTTTTGTGTACACTCTGTGTAGAGATGCAACTTTATGTCATCAATGATTTAAAGGGGTGGATACAGGTTTATAAAGAAGCATAATTTTCTCTTTTCCAGCTGGAACCATGGAGGGTGTTCAAGAGAAGACAAAGAGGTTCCTGTTGCACTAGAAACCAAGAAAAAGGCTTCTGCTGTGGTGGAAGCCACTAAGCAAAAGGCTCCTGCTGTGCCAGAAACCCTTAAGAAAAAGCGAAGGAATTTTGCAGAGCTGAAGATCAAGCTCCTGAGAAAAAAGTTTGCTTAAAAGATGCTTTAAAAGGCAAGGAGGAGGCTTATCTATGAGAAAGCTAAGCGCTATCCTAAGGAATATAGACAGATGTAAAGATTTAAGATTCGCATGGCCAGGATGGCAAGAAAAGCTGGCAACATCTAAGTATCTGCAGAACCCAAATTGACCTTTGTCATCAGGATAAGAGGTATCAATGGAGTGAGCCCAAATGTTCGAAAGGTGTTGCAGCTTCTTCGTCTTCACCAGATCTTCAGTGGCACCTTTGTTAAGCTCAACAAGGACTCAATTCACATGCTGAAAATTGTGGAACCATACGTGGTTATGGCAAAATCAATAAGAAGCAAATTGCTTTGCCAGATAACTCTTTGATTGCTCTGTCTTTTGGTAAATTGGCATCATCTGCATGGAGGATCTGATTAATGAAATCTATACTGTTGGAAAATGCTTCAAAGAAGCAAATAACTTTCTTTGGCTCTTCAAATTATCTTCTCCATTAGGTGGAATGAAGAAAAAGACCACCCATTTTGTAGAAGATGGAGATGCTGGCAACAGGGAAGACCAGATCAACAGACTTATTAGAAGGATGAACTAAGGTATCCACCATGGTTATCTTTGTAATCAGGGCAGTAAAAAGACAGTGGCTGTTTTCAGACTGCAATATATTGCTATATTAGCAACTTTTTTGTTAGCTTGCCTCTGCCTTGCCTTAACAATTGTGGCACATCTGGGTGCTTAGTAAAATTAAGTCAAAAGATCTGTAAGACTAGGATCTATTTTTATTATTATTATTATTTTTTGAAAATCACTTTGCGACTGTTAAAAGGATTTTCCTAACCCATAAAGGCCAAACGTTTCCCCCTTTGAATTTTGCTGAGTAAAAATGGATTTATTCAAAGAAAACTTATTTCAAGGCATTCATGCATGATTTGTAGGTGAGATAATAAAGTAAAGGTCAGTTTACCAAAAATGTAAAAAAAAAAAAAAAGAAGCATAATTTTTTTATATTATTAAGGTAAAACTTGTATAAATTCAAATTAGAATAGTATAACTATAGGCTATTAAATCCAATCTTCATACTAACAACAAAGAAAACAGCTATTGAATAAAAACAAAAAGAAACTTGGAAGTAATTTCAAAATTCTCCTACAAAAAGTTGATGACATATAATATAAGACAGTAACAGAGGAAATAAGGAGAAAAAAATCTCTAAGGCAAATTAAAAACAAATATTAAAATGAATATATATGTGTGTGTGTGTGTGTGTGTGTGTGTGTGTATATATATATATATATATTTATATATATATTTATATATATATATATATATATATATATATATATATATATATATAAAAATAGATTAAACTTTCCAGTCAACCAACAGATTGGTAGACTGCACTAAAAAACATAATCCAGCTATATACTGTTTATATATAGTGAAATGATATAAAAAAGATACTGTATATAAATAGTAACCAAAGAAAGCAGGAATGGCAATGCTTATATCAGATAAAAAAGACTTTAAATTTTAATAGACAGAAAGAATAGTATATATTAATGAAATGTTCAATATAGTAAGGTGTCATAACAATTATTAACATTTCATTAGCACCTAAAAACAGACCATCAAAAAGTGACAGAAGTCCAATCATGGCAATCCAGACCGTAAGGCACCAATGCATTATACTAGAGCCATAGGGGAAACCCAAGGTTTGGATCCCAAGTCAACCTGAACATGCCAAGTAAAAACAAATCTGTGATCTTGTCTGGTTGGAAGTCTCAGAGAAAAAAAGACAATATATTGAGATGCTATCAAAGGTAGCTCTCTCTAAATAAACATAAAAATCTTTTTTTTTTTTTAAACTGGCTAAATTGAAATGAGAAATTGTTCTACAATATTGCATTCCTGGGAATGAATAGAATGACCATGGAGAATATAAACAAGAAAATAAAGGATTTAAACAATACAATAAACTGGGACCAGCAGGTAGCATAGTGGTTAAGGTTTGACTCCCACATGGCCGACCATGGTTGGAATTCCAGACCCAGTGGCTTGAAACTCATGCCAGGCATGAGAATGAAGAAGGTATTGCAGTATGACCGTTCTTCCTGGGGGGTGATTTCTCACTTTCTATCTCTCTCTCTCTCTGGCAAATACGCACAATCTATCGCAAAAATATCACACACAAAAAAAATTTTCTATATAGCAAACACACTAGCGCCAACAGACATTTATTAGTATGAAGTACTCTACTCAACAATGACATACACATTCTTTTTTTTGGGAGAGGTTTTCGCTTTAGGGCGTGTGCGCTCGCCAGACAGACAGAGAGAGACATAGAGACAGAAAGCAAGAAATCACCCCCCAGGGGGGATGGCCACGCCGCAATCCCTTCTCCTCCATTCTCCTCTCAGGATCTTGGGCACGCACGCACACACGCCCGGCGTGAGTTTTTTAAGCCACCGGTCTGGGACGCGAACCGCAGTTGACTTCATGGGAGTCCAGCGACATAGCCATTATGCTAACTGCTGGTTCCCAACATACACATTCTTTTCAAGTGCATATAAAATATTTTTCAAGATGGACTATAATTTGGTCACAAATTGTCTCAGTATATTTTAAAAAAATAGGTACTATACAAAGTATCTTCTCTAATCACAATGATAGAGCCAATGAGATGGCAATAATCATGGGGCCTAGGGAATGATCTACCGAAATGACCAAAATTTAAAAAGTATAAAACTCATGGAATGCAGGTGCTGGAACCTTATGAGCCACTCTATCTTTGTCCACTCAGGCTCACACCTACCTCTTAAGAGTGCACTTTTGCTTTTACCTTTTCCTTTCATAAATAAATAAATAAAAGAGTTATTTTGGACCACCCCCAAGGCCTAGTGAAGAAAAGCTTATCTGCAGATGTGGAGAGTACATTCTTTTGCATACATCAATGGGGTCATGGTTAAGCTAAAAGACTACATGAGGCAGAGGGGTTAGTCTTTACGTAGTAGGTTCAGGATGTTTCCCGTGCCATGTGGATGTTTCCCATGTCCTACGGATGTTTCCCCAGAGCAGCCTCTGTAAATTTCACCGATTGCTCTGCCTACGGGAAGTATCGAGGAAAAGACAAGCCTCAAGGTTTCTGCCATAGATTCAAAGAGACTGTGATGTTTGCTCAGAGCATGTTACTACACTACAGTAATCAAAATACGTAGTTTGGGCGTAAATGCAGACCTATAACCAATAAATAGAAGAAAGAGACTAGAAGTAAACTATTGTACATATGGTCAAATTATTTTTGACAAAGGTATCAAGATTATTTAAAGATTGGAGGTCAATCTTTTCAACAAATGATTCTAGTAAAAGTAGATATCCATATATAAAAAAATGAAGTTGTATCTTTTTTTTTTTTTTTGAGAGGTTTTAGTTATAGTAGGGCACATGTGCTACTATATGTGCTACAGAAAGACAAAGAGAGACAGAGAGACAGAGAGACAGAAAGCAAGAAATCACCCCCCCCCCAGGGGGGATGGCCATGCCAAAATCCCTTCTCCATTTTCCTCTCGGGATCTTGGGCACGCACGCACACGAGCCCAGCGTGAGTTTAAACCACTGGATCTGGGACTTGAACTGTGGTTGACTACATGGGAGTCCAGCAACACAGCCATTACATCAACTGCTGGCCCCAAGAAGTTGTACTCTTACCTAATACCATGTTCGGCACACCTCAGAGATATTACGCTTGGTTACTGAACACTGAAATAAAAGGAATATTGCGATAAAATGAGTCTCACAGAATTTTTGGTTTCTCCAGTTCATATAAAAGTTTTGTTTAAACTTTGCTGTATTTTATTAAGTGTGTAATAATATTATGCCAAGAAATGTACGTATCTTGGGAACAACAGATGGTGTAATTGTTACATCGATAGATTTCCATGTAGTAGACTATGGTTCATGTCCCAGACCTGGTAGCTTAAAACTCATGCTGGGGGGCTTCCAGGTAGTGTGGTGGTTAAGGGTACTGGATTCCCATGTGGCCAATTATGGTTCAAGTCCCAGACCTGGCAGTTTGTTTTCTCACTTTCTCACTCTCTTCTCTTTTTCTTGTCAAATTTAAATAAATAAATAAATAAATAAATAAATAAATAAATAAATAAATAAAGTCAATAAGAAAAGAAAAGAAAAGGAAACTCATGCTGGGCACTTGTGTGTGTGTGTGTGCATGCCAAAGAAACTGAGAGGAGAATTGAGGAGAAGGGATTGTGGCATTGTCATACCTCCTTGTGGGGGTGGGGTGGGGTGGTGATTTCTTGCATTCTGTCTCTCTGCCTCTCTCTGCCTCTCTGGTGAATGCAAGAGGCCTGTAGCAAAAGCTTTTTAAAAACAACAACAACAACAAAATAAATGTGCATATCTTAATTTAAAAAATGTTTTGCTAAAACTTGATAAAGATTATCAGAACTTTCATTTAATCAATCTTTTTGTTGGTTGAGGTCTTCCCTTCATTTTGACTGCAACTGACTGATCATCATGGTATTAGCTAAAGATAGGGGTAAACTGTAAATTTTTTAAAACAACACTTTAATGATGATGCATTGACTGACTCTTGCACAAAATTTTTATGCAACATGAAATGCTAGTGGCAGCTTATCATTCACAGTGAAACTTGTTTCAAAATTTGGGTCAATCATCTAAAACCCTATTGCTGCATTGTCAAATAAGTGTAGGTAATATTATAAATTATTTTTATGTTAAAAATATTTGCAGTAGCTCAAAAATTATTTCTTTGCTCATTCATAAAATACAACTCCTCACCCATTGATGTTTTATCATAAGATTGCAGCAAGTCAGTCTTCTTTTCAAGCCCTTCTAATTCCATTTTTTTTGCTATTTTCACATATCTGCATTTATTTCCTCCACAGAAGTCTTGAACCCCTTAAAGCCATCCATAGGAGTTGAAATAAATCTCTTCCAAATTCCATTTAATGTTGATATTTTGACCTTCTCTCATGCATCACAAATCTTAATGATATCTGGAGTGGAGATTTTTTTCCAGAAGGTCTTCACTTGACTTTGCCCAGATCTATCAAAGGAATCACAATCTTGATAGCTATACTTTTACAAAATGCATATATTAAATAGTAGCACTCGAAATTTAAAATGACTACTTGACCCATGGCTGAAGAATAGATGTAATGTTAGCAGGCATGAAAGCAACATTCTTCTCTTTGTGCATCTACATCAGAACTTTCGGGTGACTAGGTGCATTGTCAACGAGCAGTAAGACTTTAAAATGAATTAGTTTTTTTCTGAGCGGTAGTTCTCAACAGTGGGCTTAAAATATTTAGTAAATTATGCCATAAACAGATATACTGTCATCTGAAGTTTGTTGTCCACATGTGGATTGCAGGTAGTATTAATATAGCTTAATACTGAAGAAGCCTAGGAATGTCCAAATAGTAAGGTCATCAACCTCAGGTCATCAGCTCCATGAGCCCCTAACAAGAGTTATCCTGTTCCATGGAACTTTGAGGTCAGGTACTGACTTCTCCTTATCTATATGTGTTCTTGATGACATCTTCTAATGTAAGGCTCTTTTACCTATATTGAAAATCTGTTTAGTGTAACCGCCTTCATCAATTATCTTCGCTAGATCATTTGGATAACTTGCTGCAGCTTCTACATCAGCACTTGTTGCTTCATCTTATACTTTTATGCTATGGAGATGATTTTGTTCTTTAGACATTAAGAACAAACCACTGCTATCTCCAAGCTTTTCTTCTGTATTTTGTCACCTCTGTCAGCTTACAAAAAGCTGAAGAGTGTTTGGTCCTTGCTATGAGCTACACTTTGGTTTAAGACAATGTTATAGATAGTTTGATCTTTTATTCAGTTCATTAAAACTTCCTGTTTGTCAGCAACAACATTGTTTCATTTTCTTTTTATTTATTTCTTCACTGGAGTAGCACTTTCAAATTATTTTGAGAATGTACTTAACAACATGGCTAAGTCGCCCAGGAGGTCTAGCATTCAGCCTAACTTGGCATTTGACTTGAATTTTTCAGTAAGCTAAATTGTTTCTAGCTTTTGATTTAACTGAGGGATGAGCACCTCCTCCTTCCACTTAAACACCTAGAAGCCACTGAAGGATTATTTGGCCTACTTTAATATTACTGTGCCTCTGGAAACAGGAGTGTCTAAGGAAAGGGAGACAGATGAGGACTGGGCAGTTAGGCAATCCAAATATACATAGCATTTACCAATTAAGCGTGCCATCTTATATGGGTATGGTTTGTGGGCACCAATATAATTACAATAGAAACATGAAAGACCACTGATGATAGATCAATATATAAAATAGTATAATGATAAAAATATTTGAAATATTGGGAAAATTGCCAAAATCTGACGAGACACAAAGTGAGCACATGCTGTTGAAAGAATGATGCATCTAGACCTAACTTGATGCAGGGGTGCCACAAACCTGCAACTTGTTAAGAATGTAGCATCTCCAAAGGGTGATGAAAAGAAGCATAATAAAACAAGTTAAGATCTCCCAAAATGGATCAAAGACTTAAATTTAAGACCTTAAATTATAGTACTCTTAGAAAATAAAATATAGAAAAAAATCTTCAAAGCACTGGATTTGACAGTGATTTCTTGGGCATGATATTAAAGTCCCAGATAACAATACCAATATTAGACAAATTTTATTTTATGATAATTTTTTTTTTAAAATGAAGGCACTATAAACAAAGTAAAAGACAACACAATGAATGCGAAAATATTTGTAACTCATATGTCTGATAAAGGTTAATATGCAGAATAAACAAAGATTTCCTAAAAATCAACACCACTAACAACAAAAACAACTCAATTTAAAAAAGGGCAACAAACTTGAATAGACATTTCACCAAATTGCCAATAAGCACATGAAATCATTCACAAATGACTAGTCATTAAGTAAATTAAAATCAAAGGTCTAATGAGATAGCAAATCAAACACATTAAGATAGCTATTATTTAAAAAACAGACAATATCAGGTTTTGGTAAACATGTAGAATAACTGGAATGTTTGTTTACTACTGATAGAAAGGCAAATTGATACAATGTACTGCTGTGGAAAATAGTATAGTAGGTCTTCAAATAATTCAAAATAGAATTACTATATGATTGCCCATTTTTACTTTGGGTACATACCCAAAATAATTGTTCCAGCAGATGGTGTGCTAGTCAAGGCACTGGAATAGCAAATGGCAGCTGCTGTTGGAGTCCTGGACCCGGTGGTTAAAATTCGCAGTGGGTGCATGTACCTGTGTGTGTGCCCAAAAACCAAGGAGGAGAATGAAAGAGAAGTCATTGTGGCATGGCCATTTCTCTTGAGGGTGATTTCTCACTTTCCCTTTCACAGTCCCCTTGTTTCTGTCAGGTGAATGCATGCACCCTATGGCAATAAAAGAAAAGAAAAGCAAAAAGTACGCACAAAAAACAAAGTATTAAAAAAAGACATTTCAAAGGGATAGTAGTACACTCATATTCTAGTTGTATTATTCACAATATTTATAATGTGGAGATAACCCAACTGTTCATAGATAAATATACTCCCTGAGGATCCCTATAATAAAGTTTTTTAAAAAATTAGAAACTTATGAAATCATATCTATCTCCTATGTTAAATATATGCTCACCAAATCTCATTACAATCTCCCTGCTGAACATAGATGACTCAGTCCATATACTAAGGTGAATTGTGCAGCTAACTTTGGCCAGCTAAATTCTCCAAAACTTGACTGAGTCAAAGGCGATATTCTCCATGGTGTTTCAGGTGCTTTTTTCCTCCTGATAATGAGAAAGAACTCATCTTTCAAAGGGTTGATCTCAAAATGATGAAGCCTCTTTAGTACTGGTACACTGAGTAATTATTTAGAACAGACTCCACATTTGTAGTAAATATGTATGTTGAGATAGTATCAAGATTTAACCTGTTAAAATGCTAATATTCAAGAATTAAGTGTTGCCTTACCCTAAACAAGTACCAGTAACATACTGGCACAAAACATATTGACATACAAAATTAATATTTGATTAATACTGAGATGGTAATAGCCAAAAAAAGAGAAAATAGTGCAGTATCATTTCAGAATATTAAGACTTATTTTTCAGTTTTGTTTTTTTTTCATTTTTGTCACTTTCATCCAACTGGACTATATATTTGGATTCCTTGATTTTGCAGAAATATGTGGGAAGATATATTGGCATGCTCTCTTTTTTGGGTTTCATTTACCTAGGTCATTATTTTTTAAAAGATAAAACTACTGACCATAGATAAATGAAAGGGATTTTTTTTTTTCTTTTTTTACACTGAGTGGAAGAGACAGTGGTAATGATAAGGCATTGTTGTATTCTAGAAAATGGCTTCTGCTTTTGTAGTCAGGCAGAACTGTAAGGAAACCACAAGAAAAACAAGATGCAAAATGAAGGTGAAAGAATGAAAGAACAGAAAAATGTGGCCCATAGATATGTATACATTTTTTTTTCTACCACGGAGTATTCACACATGATGAAAACATCTCCATGAATGGCATTAAGGAAGAGGTAAGATCTGACCTTCATGATAAAGCCTGGAGGATAGAATAGAATGTCTCATGATTAGTATGTCTAAATCCCATAAAGAGTATTGGATGGGTTTCAGCCCATGGCCTGGTGGTTTCTTGAGCAGAACCACATGTCCAAACTGTGTAGTTCAAGTCCTGAGTCCAGTGACTTGAGAAACATGCTTTGCATGTTTATTATAAAATTCATAATAGAAATATAAAATAAATTATTTCCAGTATATCGATTGCATAATGCATTAAAAGAGAGAGCAAAACCAGAAATACAATGTAGGTTTATATATCACTTTGTGGTTTATCTTTAATTTATTTATAGCTAAATACTTAAATGTAACCAAAGTTTTGTGTCCGAACTCCAGATTTAAAGTTTGGTTAAAGGTGTTCAGTTTTGTGGACATCCACTCAAAGATACATGTGCATCTATTACTTTATAAACCAAATTCTAAGTCACAATAAATTAAAAATAATATGTCTGTGGAAAATTATTTGTTGACGATAACACATATGTTGATGTGCTTGATTGAGCCAATATACAGTGTATTATGGATGGAAAAATCTCATTTTGTATGCTATGATAATGTATAGTAAATGAATGTAAATAAATAAATTTAAATTTTAAAAAAGACAGATGAAAAACAGATAGGTCAGGAAAATGTAAAGAGAACAAAATTAAAGAGTGATCAATAATAAAGATTTACAATTTTAATACCTATCCTTAACACAGGTTCACATTTAGTTCAAAAAATTATTTGTGCTCTTTTCAAACCAAACAATCTATAGCAATTGAATGTTTAAGAAATAATAAGAATAATAAAAATTGATTAATTTAAAAAAGAGTTCTGAGGCAGAAAAATCAAAAAATAAATACATAATTTGTGAACATTAAAAAATAATATGTCTATATTGGACTTAGCTAAGAGTAAAGCCAATAAATAAATATTTTTTGTTTTGTAGGTCACATGCTTTCTTTAGCAACTACCCCACTCCACCATTGCAATATGCAAAAAAAGTAATTCTAAAATGAGTAGATGAGTGGAGTTGTGTTTCGATAAAATTTTCTCCACAAAAATAGGTGGTAGACTGAATCTGACCCTTGAGCCAGTTTCCCTATCTCTAATCTATACCACTATTCAATTCTGTTAAGTTAAAATTAAGCTCCAGCCATGGATATGGATTTATTTTTAAACTTTGACATCATTTTTCCTTTCCATTTTTTATGGCTGGTATATTTTTCAAGTCATTATGCTAGGATTTGAAAGGTGGTCCACTATGTGGGACCTAGCTCCCTTTGCACAAGATTTTATCTCTGCATTATAGGACTGCTCCTTTTTCTTTTTCTTTTTTTTTTTCTTTTTTTGGAGAGGTTTTTCCTATAGGGCGTGTGCGCTCGCCAGACAGACAGAGAGAGACAGAGAGATAGAAAGCGAGAAATCACCCCCTAGGGGGGATGGCCACGCCGCAATCCCTTCTCCTCCATTCTCCTCTCGGGATCTTGGGCACGCATGCACACGCGCCCGGCGTGAGTTTAAGCCGCTGGGTCCAGGACTCAAACCACGGTCGACTACGTGGAAGTCCAGAAACATAGCCATTACACTAACTGCTGGTCCCCTTTTTCTTAATTGAAAAATAATAGTAATGTGCCTTACTTTCATGTAAGTAAATGTAAACACTCGTAAAAGTGTTTTGGCTTTGTCAGTAGACTATGCCAAATTAATTCTAAATAATCTCCAAAGTTTAGATGAAATGATTTTATAATTAGGAGTGTGGAATCGTGAGTGCAAGTGTTTTGAAGGGAATTGGAGATTGACAGACAACTGCTATAAATTGGCAGTCAGAGAAAAAGTAACAGAAAAGGAAAATATGTCACATTGAGAGCTTTTGAAATATATTGAAGCTTAAGGAACTTTTTTTGTCATTTTAAGTATGCATGTATGTGCCTTTCTATTAATTGTAAGGCAGATATTTTATCTCCCTGAAATGCTGAATCTAGCCCAAATTTCAATGCAGTTCACAATTAAAAGTCTACTGTGCAGACCATATTTCTTTTGCACAGTTAACAGCATTCCTAATGAGCTGTTAATGAGCTGTCAATTTCTAATACATGCTAAAGAGCAACAACAGTCACCGAGGAATTTTAGAAGCAGATCTATGTTATATCCCCAAAACACGATCAAATGAATTATTCTAAGATTTATAATTACTCTTAAAGTAGACTGACTTTTGGAGTCATTTTTAAATTAGTAGAAGTCTTCATAAGATCAACTTATGATCTTAAGTATTTTATTACATTACGTTACCATTTCTAAAGTCATTATTCCTTGAAATTATTAGTAAATATTTATTAAGAAACAGATTATGCATTCTGGAAAGTATAATCTAATAGGGGAATGTGACTTTTTTTTTTTTTTTTTTTTTTTTAGATTTTTACCATAGGGTACATGTGCTCACTGGAAAGACACAGAGAGCGGGAAAGTGAGAAATCACCCCCTGAGGGGTGGTCATATTGCAATCCCTTCTCTTCCATTCTCCTCTTGGGATTTTGGACATACACACACGCACACGCACACACACACACACACACACACACACACACACAGGATGAGTTTCAAGATGTTGGATTCAGGACATAAACTACAGTTGGTGGTACATTAATCCAGCTCCTTAAACACCATGCCACCTGCTGGCTCCAATATGTGCGTATATTAATAATGATGAGTGATATTATACAACATCTAAGAGGAGTAAAAAAAATCTTACTGAAACAGTTTTACTTTAGATATTCATTTAAAAAACTATTTAAAACAGATCAAGTAGAATTTTTTTCTTTTTCAGATGTAAAAGTGAAATTTCAGAATAAAATAACCTAGAATTCTATACTTCTAATGGTAAACTTTGAGTCAAACAATTCTCCTACATGTAGGCTGAATTGTATCATTTTTGCAAAACTAAGCTTCCTCAGAATATCACTCTCCAGTTTACAATAGGATTAAAGAGAGAGTACAGTGGGCAAGACAGTATTCTCTTTAAGGGAGCTGATGTCCTTGAAGAATACTCATCCTATTAATGCCCACAAAGGGTACCAAAATTGTGGCTAACTAAATTTCTCTTCGAATTCATAAAGTCAGAATTGCAGAGCAAAAGGCAGGAGTGATATCATAGCATTTTCCAGTGAAAGGGAATAGAGCCCTATTATATTTCTGCAGTTTAGGCCCATGTTTCTTGGTAGATGTTCCTAAATCATGAATTAAATGCCACTTAAGATTGCACCTTCTTTTTAATATTCCATCTAACAGGTTAACCTTGTGGGAGAGAGAACTTGCGAGCAAGAAGCTACAGTGCATATGATCTAAGAGAGAGAAAAGAAAGCCAAATCTGGGAATAGATCTCCTTCTTTCTTACTACATACTCCAAAGAAGTTGGTTGAAAGGAGAAGAAAGGGAAGTACTTGCTATCACTTCTTCCCAATACACACACGCCAAGACAGTTGAACCACAGCTCTAATGTGTACCAAAATAACAGGAGAACTTGAATGAGATTTGAAGTTAAAAGCTCAAGTTAAATAGGATCAAGCTAACAATATCTAGCTATTAATACCAGGCCTGTCACAGTTCTTATTTATTTATATACTAGCGGTCATATTTTATGTGCAGATTCTGCATATATGATATGTACCAGAAAATTTAAATTTTTTAGACTGACATTTTATATTTGAAAACTTTTATATTTTAACATTCTTTTTAATGGTATATTTGCACAAAATTGGTAAATTTCATAGTAGCATAATCTAGCAACATAGAATGATTTCTATTATTAGGTGTATTAACTTAAGATATGTAGGTAAGTAATATATATTCAGACTAGATTTGTTCAGCTATAAAGTCTATTTGTTTAGAATTAATAGCGTGCCACAATCTTTTCTCCCCTATTCTTTTCCTGGGATTTTGGGCACACATGTACACGCACCAGGCATGATTTTTAAACAACCAGTTCCAGGACTTGAACTATGGTAAGCCCTGTGGGAGTCTAGTGCTTTGACCACTATGTCACCCGCTGGTCCAGAAATTCTCCATTTTTAGTACTTCTCTTGTTTTATGCTTAAGATATTTAATGAGTTGTTTGATAAGATAATTAAATAAATTGTTGTATGACAATAACTTTGAAAACACTTGTAGGACTGATTCTGAGTCCATATTTTATCATATGTGTTATGGATCATCCTGTAATATTATCCTGTAATTAATTAATATAATCATATATATATATATATATATATATATATATATATATATGATATTGCCTAGTTCTGTATAGCTTCTTATAGAACTATTCCTTTCTGTCTAGTGATTTAAATAGATATGCAGAAGAATAAAGTAGTATATGTCATATTTCATAGTAACAATAATGGTTTGTTTTTATCACATTTCATGCATGTTTTTTGTCATTCTTATAAGACATAGATAAAATTGTCCTGTATACTCATTAAACATTACCTAATAACTCAATATAAATTTTGAAGCATTGATGCTTTAAAGAAGTTTTTGATACATTATTTAAGGAAGTTGCATCATAAATGTGCAGAAAATGGACCTTTGAGATCATTCTTAAAATTTGGGATTCTAGGAGCAAATAGCACATATAATAATATTGGAGAAATTTATTGGACAGAATGGATTCAAGACATCCTTCACTCCAAATACATTAAAAATCAAGATGAATATATTAAATGCATTCTTAAGCCCTATAGCAACAAAGGAAATTCCCATATACTTTAAATGAAGACAGAAATGATGAGATAATGGAGAGCATGAAGAAAAGCCATAAACCTTTTGGGAATACTGAAATGGAGTAGTTTCTATGAACAAAGTTTTGGCTAATAAACAAGTTAGAGTGCTGAACCAAAATATCTTCATTCCAGTTTGGAGCTAAAACTCCTAAAGCAGACTGCTCCATGAAAGAAAGTCAATAAATAATATCAGCCCTTGGGTTACAGATAAATCAAGTAAGTGGACACTGATGCTGGAAGTGTGTTGGTTGAAAGTGTTGCTGGCAAAACTTGAGAAACTCACGCTCCATTATACCCTGGAGTGGATTTATATGCACATCACCTATGTCATTTACGTGGCTTGATATGATAGTTTACAGAAGTAGAGAACATGGAAGACAATGGGGAAAACTTTTATATTTTAACATTCTTTTTAACGGTATATTTGGTCTGCTGAAGGCCTCTTCACAATCTTAGTTACAAGGAATAAAGGGAAATAAATTCCTTGAGAGAGAATCAGTAGATGAAACAAATATAAGATTTTACACCAAGAAGCATGTATAATATTAACATAGAGATACTTTAAAATATGTGCATTAATGTGTTCAAAAAGATAAACCTAAAAACTGGAATTGATAAAGCAAGAATAGTATATGATATGAAGGAATACTGATTTTAAATTACTTTTTAAAGTAAAAAAAGAAAAGAAATTCTTTTAAAAAAACTCTGAAAATTGAAGTAAATATTAAACTTGGCTTGGAAAAATTATACATAGAGCTGAAAAAAAATAAACCAAAGGTATCTCTAAAGCTAACTTGTGATGACGTAAATTACTTAATTTATGCTTTTTTAAATTCTGATACAATTCTAAAGAATAAAATGTAAAGTACATACATAGTTCCTGACAAATAGTAGGTGTACAATCAAGACAGATAGTATTATTAGGTGTTACTATTATCAAAATTTGTTGATATGTTAAAAAATGATAGTAGTAAATAATAGAATGAGTAATTCCTGAATTAATGTATCAGGCTTTCAGAAAAGTCATGACAAAGTTTTTCATTAAAAGATGGAAAACTATCTCATGACTTTTCCTATGACCCACTATAATGAATCTTATTAAAACATAATAAAAATGGGGCTCAGACAGCAATAGATTATAGGTAAGAATATTTTGAGATGAATCATATGAATCCTAAGATTGAAGAAGCACTAAATTATATACATTATTGTGATACTGTAGAATATCAAGCTAATGAGGAAAAAAGAAGCTATGAAGTACAGAAATAATAAATACAAAACTAAAAATAGAGTTAACATCAATATTTGAAACATCAAATATAGGAATATTTTAATTGTTAAAATAATACATAACTAAGTTGCATTACATTTTACAATTCTATTCCTGCTTTTTTCAAACATTTTCATTTGTCCTGGATAATTATGAACAACCACTATATTAAAATAATCCAGGATGAACTGAGTAAGCTTGTTAGCTTGTTCTTAGTGATCATAATAAGACAAATATTTCAAAAATAGATGATAGGCAGATCTTTTAACAAGACAGGAGAGTTAATGTGAGAATGGTATCTTCACATTCCTAAATTTTTTTTTTTTTTTTTGAGAGAGACAGAAGGAGATGTAGGGACTATCTAGCTCAGTGCTAAAAGTATCTACACCTTGCAACAGCAGATCTAAGATAGCTGTGAATCAAATAAATGTTTGATCTTATGTGTTGCGGAATTCTGAACTACAAAAGTAGAATACACAGCATTGCCAAGACACTTATGCAAAATCTGTGGGCTTTGATCAAGAAAGATTGGGTCTGTGATAATAGGAAAGGTCTGCAATTGCTTGAACTGGAAAGGGGTGAGATGACCTAGAGAGACAGATGAACTGGCTTCCTTGGCAGAGGAGCTATTTGCTCCTCTTTGACACTGAGACTGTTACTAGTTTTCTTCAACATCTCATCTCACTTGATGCAGTTTCCCTGTGAAGTAAAACCAACTCAATTCAGCCCTCACCATGACTGACCTCATTTCCTTCCATTTGTAAGCAGATCCCAGCACTCAGGAAAATTGCACTTGCTTGACTCAGGTTTATATCACCTCTCCATTTCGGTGTTATGGCTTAGGCTTCAAAGTTCTAACAGGACACTATACTGGTCCATTGGAATTAAGCCTTAGCCTGGCCCGTCCCAAAATTCCGGGAATATCATATGATTTAGATGGCATACAGATACCACATTGTGAGGGGGAAACACAAAAATACAATAGATTGCCTTTTCAATGAAATTTCTGAAGGTTCAGTGGTCTGTAGACATACCTCCTACACCAAGTAAGGACAAATACTACACTGCGCTTAGTCTCACTTTACAAATGCATCCTCATGAGCTATTCAGATTGGGAGATGGATGGTAAGGAACTTACGATTCTCTAGGCTCAGGGCAAGGAGTTCTGTGACTTGACAACTTGCATCACGACCCAGAGAGTCAGTACTGATATTGGTATCCCTTACTGAGTTTGCAGAATGAATAGCATAAAAGCAAAGTGAATGCTCCCTAGCATTTAAAGAGAAAAAGAATGCACTCTTCAGCTAATAACCATTCTTAATTGTGTACTCAAGTGCATGTGCAAAGATACTAGCTAAATTTTATTGATAATAAACTTACAAATATCCTAGATATGTAAAATAGCTATATAAAAGTATATAAACAAACATGTAACAATTACATACATGCATGTAGATCTTATTCAAACACATAGATAATAGTCTTAAATATTTAAAAAATTGGCATGTTGTTGGCATAATAATAATATAATAATGTAATATCAATTTTACATGTCAATAATACCTGATATTTAATAATATTAATTAGTAAAAATATTTACCACATTAATGAACAAAACGCAGCAAAACATTTACTAAATTAAAAATTTAAAAAGACAAACCAACTCTCAAAAATAAATTTTTCCTCACTATGTCACCCTAGTTTTCTTTTCCAGAGAACAAGTCTATGGGTATGTGTGAGAGAGAGAGATTTTTTTTTTTAACATGAGAGCATATTTCCTGTCTTGTGTTCCTCACATCGTATTTGCTCTTTCCACCCACTGCAATCTGCTTTTCACTTCTATACTCCGCTAAAATAGGCTGGTAAATATGTAAAATGATCTTTCCATGGCTATATCCAAAGATCTCTGAGCAGTCTCGCTGTAATTGCTGCCAGTTCCACTTAACTCTGTGGATCACCCTCTGTTCCAGTCTCTTCTGTGGTTGCTCAGACAGTACCAACTGTCTCTTTTCTTGCCTCTGTGATCATTTCTGTTCCATCATTTGTGTCTGCTCCTCTTCCTCTGCCTGTTCTAATTTTGGTGATGCACTATTCTTTTAAAATGCTTGTCTTCTCCCTCCAGACTTTTATCACTTTTATAGCTACCATTTCATACCCTGGGTAATTCTCAAATTACATTTCTACTGAGCCCTCTCTTGAAAAAGTTCTGATTGAATTTATTCACTTCATTATCGTTTCCCCTCTTCTCAATCTTGTTCCTTCTTCTGCATTTCCAGTCTTAATGATATCTTCCTCCCCTGACATGCAAATTGGAAACAAGAGTAACTCACTCTCACCCTTCGTCTAATAACACACAAAGCATTTTTATTTCACTTCATTAACTCTCCTTCCATCATTCCATCCTCCCATTGCCATTATTTCTCCTTGATTGAAACCCTATCATTTTTCTCTGGACTACTGTGGTGTCCTCTCAACTGGAAGGCTTACCTTCTATTTTATGTCTCTTGAATTCAAACTACAACTTTTTGGTGGAATAATACTGCAAATGTTTTCCTGACTGACAATATCTGAGTGGCATTGACTTTAATCTGTGAACATTCCATTATTGAATTTTTAAAAAGCCTCCTTTATTTTTTCCTACAGATCTCACAATAATCTGTGACATATGTTTCCAGATTTAACTTGATACAAGTTTACAAACTGCTTGTAGTTCTTTATCCTATAGAATAACTTTTCACATTGTCATGCCTTCATATGTTAAAACTTTTTCATGAACTTTTATATCTTATTCTTCTGTTTCTTTACTTTGCTATTTTAGTGGCACTTTTCCTATGATATACAAAAATACTTTTCTCATATTATTTAAAAAATTAATTGGCATAGGATGGTTATGCTTGCCAAAGAGAGAAAGAAAGTACTCTCCCAATGGAGAATGATCCCATTACAATCCCTTCTCTTTCATTTCTCCATCCTGCTGGGATTTGGGGCATGCACATACATGAACCTAGTGTGTTTTCAATCCGCTATGACTAGGAATCAAACCACAGTCAGCCATGTGGAATCTGACTGCTTTTAACCATTGTGCTAAAGGGCTGGTCTCCTCTCTCATTATTTTATATGTGCTTATTTATATTATTATTATTATTTTGGAGAATTTTTTTTTCTTGCTATAGGGTGTGTACACTCACAGTCTCTTCTCTATTCTCCTCTTTGGATCTTGGGCACACATGCACATACATCTAGTGTTTTTAAGCCACCAAGTCTGGGACTCAAACCACTGTCGACTACATGGGAGACCAATGACATATCCATTATGCCAACTACTGGTCCCCACTTATTTATATTATTGTTTGAGGTTGATTATTTCCTCATGATGTTTAAAAGCCATCTTAACTTCATAAGAAAAGATTTCCTAAATCCTATGCAGAATAAGTTGTAGGTATTAGGCACTAGAGTTGTTCTCCAGAAGTGAAAATATTCTTCCTCTTCCCCCTTTATCTGTTTCAGTTCAAAGGTTCAATTTTAAATTAGAGCTTTTCTTTTTATTCTGAAACTAACATTAGAAATTCTAGTGTTCCCGGCACCAGCAATTGGCATAATAGCTATGTTGCTGGATTTCCAAGTAATTGACCACGGTTTGAGTCCTAGAACTTGTGGATTAAACTGACACCGGGCGCAGGTGCATGGGTGCCCAAGATCCTGAAAGGAGAATGGAGAGGGAATTGCAGTGTGGCCATCTCTCCTGAGGGGGGTGATTTCTCGCATTCTGTCTCTCTGTCTTTCTCTGTCTTTCTGGTGAGTGCATGAGCCCTATGGCAAAAACCTCTCCTTGCCCCCCAGAAAAGAAGAAATTCTAGTGTTCTGTAACACAGTGGTTAGCATGGCCCCAAAATGGCAAGATAATACATTTTCCTCTGTGATTTACTAATACGTACATCAACATACACACAGACAATAGAATATTTTATGACTTCAGATATGTTGTAAACCTGGAATAGAAAGTAATGTCATATTTTTTACTTAATCAGAATAAATCAAAACAAGCTCAATAATATTAAGAAAACATAGGCCATGTGAA
This sequence comes from Tupaia tana, assembly GCA_026018925.1. Classification (NCBI taxonomy): domain Eukaryota; kingdom Metazoa; phylum Chordata; class Mammalia; order Scandentia; family Tupaiidae; genus Tupaia; species Tupaia tana. The sequence continues at coordinate 99,281,656 of JAKSZU010000002.1, read as the reverse complement.
ACATTTTGTATTCCATCTTAGGAACTCAAACAGGGCCCTATCCATCCCAGTTTATGTGTATATACAACCTAGAAAGCATTTTTTAATCCAAAATTTTAGAGAAGCATGATAAGATTTCTTAAAGATGACTGAACAGACACTAAAAACAAATTGTATATTTTATTTTATTATATAAGCATACGAGAATAAAAAGTTCTGGAAGCTGACAGCACAAAGTTAGAATGCTGAATATAATACAACAAAAATTTTGTAGAACAAAAAATATTTAAATGTATTAACAAATAAGATTAGTTTGGCCTCGTTTCTAAACATAAGCCGAGAAAAAGGACACCATGCCACCCCCAAAATAATCTAATAACCTTCTGTCTTCCGGCTCAGTATTATCTACTTATTTACAAATGACTTGACTACTGTTGATTTCTTCCGCCTTTTAAAGCAAACTAAGTTTAATCATCCCATTCCCCCTGTGTTTTAAAAATCTTTATTCATGATAAATTGTATACCTGTGCACATGAGAGTGAGAGAGAAGAGAGAAGAGAGCGCCCTCTACAGGTTCTGATCACACTGTAATCCCTTCTCCAGTTCTCCAGTCTGTTGGCTCTTGGGCATTTGCATATGTGGCTGGCATGTTGCAGGTTGACCAGGCCAGAGATTTAAACAGCCATTGCCATGCTGTATCCTTAAACAGAGCACTATCTCCGAACAATGAAGCCACCCTGCCGCTGTGCCTTGAGAGGATTCAATCTAGGACAAACTATGATTCCCTTAAGCCAGACTGAAAATCACCCGGTACATTCTCTCTAACTCCATCATTCAGAGATCTTCTAAGGTTTCCCACAGTTCATGGTGCCCTTGATGAAAAATTAATAAGCTTCCTTTTGTTAGATTGCAGGTGTGTTCATGGTGCTCTTGTTTCCTGAAATTTATCATACACACACACATGTGTGTATGTAGGTGTATGTGTATGTGTATATATATATATATGTGTGTGTGTGTGTGTGTGTGTGTGTGTACCTACATTTTTTTCAAGTAACTTCCTATAATGTGAGATCTGGTATAATTATCGAGATGTACCTTTATATCATAATAATAATCCATGGTCCATTGATATCAATAGGAAATTATAATTCTGATATTTTTATTACATGTAGGGTGAGGCTTGATTATTGTCGGTTTTGAATTTTTATTTTTTAATTTTTAGGTGATGCTAATAGGAAAAGTACTGAGAAACTGGTCTAGTTTAGTTTGAGTCATTATCCTTCTAGAATTTGCATTCCTGCTCTGTACATTCTTGGACCTTGCACTGAGATTCAAGGTTCTTGCTATAATCCTCCTCACTAAAGGAAGAGTCCATTGCGGCGTGACAGCTGAAAATACTTTAAAGAAGCTTTTACATACTGAGTCGTTCTCTAGCAGATGTTTCTAAGGAAGTCTTTGGTTTTCTTTTAGTATTTTCTTCGAAATTCTGAAGGTCACCTTTAACAGGATTATAAAACTGTTTCTTTCTCTTAATAGATTTGTCTTTTCATTATTGGCTGCATTTTTTCTGATCTTCTCAGCATTCTCTATGTCCTCCAAGCACATGAGGGGCAATTCTACCCCAACTCGTGTGCAGAATAATTTTCTGAAAATATTTCTCTTCCTGCTTGGGCCCATTTAACTCTCCTATGTTCAGACATTAAACATCTCCCAGTCCCAGCAACTCAAAGGCCTTGCTGTTTAATGAGCTGGTTCCTGATGAATTTTACTCTGCAGATAATCTTCAGTTTACCATTGCTGGATGTATCATAGCCACTTGCAGACTTATGATTTTCAAAAACCAGTATAATCTCATAGGAGAAATAAAATGGGAACTGAAAACTTACTTCCTTTTGAAATATAATTATTTCATTAAACATAAACACTATATTTTATTTGTTTTTCTCTTTCTCTACTCCATTTCAACTTGTCAATATTTTACCACAAATGTCTACAAGTATTCAGAAAAAATATTACATATATATATATATATATGTGTGTGTGTGTGTGTGTGTGTGTGTGTATATATATACTTGAAACTAAAACATACAACTTGCAGTTTTAAAAATTGAACATATCTATGGAAAACTGATTTACTAACTGAATGTTTTATCATTCTGCTGATTGAACCAGGATAATTTTTAAATGTTCACAGGTAAGATATATAATTCATATTTAAATATCAAGCTTGTTTATTTTAGAGATTTTTGCAATAGGACTTGTGTGCTCACCTGAGAGACAGAGGGAGACGGAGAGACAGAAAGCAAGAAATCACCTCCCAAGGGAGATGGCCACGCTCCAACTCTTTCTCCTCCATTTCCCCCTTGGGATTTTGGGGATGCACGCACACACATCCGGGATAATTTAAGCCACTGGCTCCAGGACTCAAACTGCAGTAAAGTAGGTGGGAGTCCAGTGATGTAACCATTAGGCAATATGCTGGTCTCCAAACTTCTTTTTAAGCTACATATGTTTATAGGTTAACATGAAACCAAACATGTTTTAAATTCTAAATTCAGAATATATGTTATTTGCAAAAATCAAAAAAGTTTCCCTTTGCTATTTTTTGATATGAGAGTTCTCAGTTGTCTCAGATGGAAATTAGTAAATTTCAATAATAATTTGGTTTTCTAACCAACTAATAAAATCAAAGCTAATCTTTTGGAAATTTATTTGTCAAAAGTGAACCATCCAGGACCAGCAGTTGGCATAATGGCTATGTAGCTGGACTCCCATGTAGTCAACTGCAGTTCGAGTTCTGACCCAGTGGCTTAAACTCACCCTGGGCTCATGTGTGGGCATGCCCAAGATCCTGAGAGGAGAATGGAGGAGTAGGGATTGCAGTGTGGTCATCCCCCCTGGAGGGTGATTTCTTGCTTTCTGTCTCTCTGTATGTTTCTAGTGAGCACATGAGCCCTATAGCAAAAACCTCTTCCAAAAAAAAAGTGAACCATCAATGTTTTTATGAATTCTAATGTGAATATAGTTGAAAGCATTATATTGAGGGAAAAAATCATGTTTTTTGCAGAGATAATACAAATGGAAATTCTGGTGGAGCTCTATAATAAATTCAGTAAATTAAAGAATGTTCAGATAGAAATGTTTTTTTTAAAATTTGCAAAGTGTAACTAAAATGATCCTGGTAAAAGTAAAGAATGTTCAAATGGTATACAAGACTCGGGGCCACCAGGTGGTGTGGTGGTTAAGGACTCTGGATTCCCACACTTGAATTCCAGACTTGGCAGCTTGCTTTCTCACTTTCTCGCTCTCTTTTTCTCCCCCCACAATTGAGTTAAAATTAATAAATAAATACAGTTAAATAAAATAAGTCTAAAAAAACTCAAATCATGTACAAGATTTAATTTTTAAAATTTTATTATTTGTTTAATTTTGTTTATTATTATTAGTATTTAATTGAACTAAAGACTAAATTTTTTAAAATCCCACACAAAATTTAACAACTGTCTTTTGGTTAATAGATTGGTATAATTTAAACCAAGACAGGTCTTTTCTGTAAGATGTTTTCAGTTACTGCCACTGGTATTTTTATTTGGACACTTCTTAGAAAAATAAAAACAATCAGATCTTCTTATTTACATTGATTCTACAAACATTTGTACACATGAATTACTTTTCTTGTAAGTTAAGGGATGACATATTTTTCATCAAAGTATGCAGGTAATGTGGAATAATATTTCTTTGTATTTATGTAGTATTACAAATTGGCCAAATTAAAATAAAACAATCTTGTGGCAAAATAAGTAAAGGAAAATATGGTTTGTGTAACTCCTTAGAACATTGCCAAAAAAAAAATATAACAAATAATGTTTGTAATTTATAGTTTTTCTATTAATTTCAACTATGTTGTTCTTCTTACCTATTCAGATTTGTTTTAGTAATTAATCTACAATGAAAAATTTATTTTCAATACACTTAATAAGCATTATAAATAACTTGCTTAGTTATGTTTCCCTCACCCCTCAGTAGCCTAATTTAGCTTTTACCAAACAAAAGTTGAACAAGCTAAAACAAGTTTGTTTGTTTGTTTGTTTGTTTTGTTTTTTGCTTTTTTTCCCTTCCTTCTGTGGTCAAATAGGTACATGTAAAACAATCTTTGCCTCTAGGGAGCTAAATATATTGATTTATTATAGAATGGTTTCAGCTCTTCATGATAACTTCATGCATTATTTCTTTTCTTTTCTTTTTAAATTTTTTTTTTTTTTAGAGGATTTCTGCTATAGGGTGTGTGTGCTTCCCAGAGAAACAGAAAACAAGAAATCACCTCCAGGGAGAACGGTCACGCCTCAATCCCTTGTCTTTCATTCTCTTTTTAGGATCTTGGGCAAGCATGCACACATCCTGGTGTGTTTCCAGCCTCTGGGTTCGATACGTCAATCACAGTCAACCATGTAGTAGTCCAGAGATGTAACCATTATGCCATCTGCTGGTCCCCCACGTATTCCTAATTTCCAAAGGAGCAAATCAGACAAGTAAAGCACCAAATACATTTAAGTAACATCTAATTATTTTCTTTTTATAAAATAAGGATTGCTTATTTTGGTTACTAGTTAGAATGTATGGAAAACAATGTACAATTGTGAGACTTGGGGAAATTTTAGTATAGAGTAACCAGCTGGGACCAGCAGTTGGCGTAATGGCTGTCACTGGACTCCCACATAGTTTACTGCAGTTCAAGTCCTGGCCCCGGTGACTTAACTCATGCCCAAGATCCTGAGAAAAGAATGGAGGAGAAGGGATTGAATGGAGGATGGCGTGGCATCCTCACTGGGAAGTAATTTCTCACTTTCTGTCCCTCTGTCTCTCTCCTCTCTCTTTCTGGCCAGTGCACTTGCCCTAGAGCAAAAACCTCTCCAAAAAAATAAAAAAAAAAGAGTAACCAGTCAATGTAAACAAACCCAGAGACAGTGAGATAGCGAATTATTAGCAAAGACTATAAACTGTTAAAATAATTTAAAAGATTTAGCTAAAAAAGAAAAGTATAGAGAATAAATTTTCAGAGAAGCATTTAAGTTATTTTACACACACACACACACACACACACAAGATGGCAGTCTGTAGTTATAGGAAGGAATGAAGAACACCTGAAATTGTAAATTAGTAGAAAAAATGTAAAACAAATTTTAAACTTATCACATGCTACAATGTAGCTAAGCCATGATAGCAATTTGCTAAGTGAAATAAATCAGACATAAAATTACTTCACATATTATTATGTTGTTTGCGTAAAATATTCACAATAGACAAAACTCAGGTTATCAGTTCCAAGAGTTAGAAGGAGATGGAGAATGGGAAGAAATTGCCTAATAGTTGAAAGATTTCACTTTGCAGTACTCTAAATATGTTGGAACTAGATAGACATAATTGTACAACATTGCTAATGTAATCAAAGTCACTGAATTGTGTACTTAAAACTATTAAAATAAAAAAAATTATGAAAATATATTTATACACCTTACCATAATAATAATAGAAAAGCACGCTAAATATAAAGAAAGTAGTTGAATGTGAAAATGCGGGAAATTTTACAATGAAAACACCAAAAGTAACTAAAAAGCTCTGCAAGAAGCACACACACAGAACAAGAAATAGCCAATAAAATGAAGAGACAGCCTACAGAATGGAGAAATTATTTTCAAGTAATGTGTCTGGGAAGGGATTAGTCACCAGAATATACAAAAAACACAAACAGCTGACCAGCACAAAAACAAATAATCTACATAAGAAAGGTAAGTAATCAGAAATGTTCTCAAAAGAAGATATAAAATTGGTGAACAAGTACATAAAAAAGTGCTTAACACATTAACCATCAGAGAAATACAAATCACAATCACAAAGGGTGTTACCACATAAGCCCAGTTAGAATGCTTTATAAAACAAACAAATAAATAAAACCTAAAACATCAAAACAATGAAAACAATAAATAATAAGTGTTGTCAGGGTCATGAAGAAGTGGAACTCTTGTGCACTGTTGGTGAGAATCTAAATTTGTACAGTCATTATGCAAGCAATATGGCAGTTCCTCAAAAAATTAAAACCAGAAATATCTATAATGCAGTAATAACACTATTGTACGTGTATCCAAAGAAAAGAAAATCAACATGTCCAAGAGATATCTACACCGCTATGTTTATTAAAACACAGTTGATGGGATCAGCATGCACTCAATTTTTATCAAAATAATCAAATCAAGTAAGTGGTAAAATGTCTGTTTACAAAACTATGAAACAGGATATCTATATGAAAAAAAAATGGACTTCAACCCTCTTCATGCCATACATAATGAATTCTAAGTGGATCATAAATATAATAAATTTAAATGTAAATGAAAAAGCATTGTTATCTAAAATGTAAGCATTGCATTCAGAAAGAGTTCAATTGAATTTACAATGAAAAAAATATATGATGACTCATCAACAATTAAGAAAGTTTGAGATTCTGCACCTCCTAAGCCCATGCACATATAAAGGGAACATGTGCAGATGCTGATGAGATTTATAATTCATGTTTCTTTTTAATTTGAGTTTTTTGAATTTGAATTCATGTTTTTAAAATTTGAGTACTGGTCTCTTTGATAACAGATTAAAATCTACTTCAGATATTCTGAAATTTCAAATTATGTATGTACATGTAATATATCATCTTAATCAAATTATATGAATTGGTAGATGTGTTCATTAGAAGAATAAATTATTAATATATAGTTTGTCTTTATTTAATTGCAATAGAGCTCATACACTCACCAGATAAAAAGATGAGAAAGAGAAAGAGGAAGAAAGCATGCCTAATGAGGTATGGTGTTTTCACAATCCCATCTCCTCCTGTTCTCTATCCAATGGGGACTTTGGGAATGCACACACATATGCCTCATGTTATTTTCAAGCTACTTGGTCCAAGATTCAAAGCATGGTTGGCCATGTGGAATATGGCTCCTTAACAACGAGGCTAAGGGGCTGGCTTTATAGTTTATTTTTTGTTGTCTAGTCCTGGCAGTAATGGCTATTAAAAAATCACCTGTTGCAGGCTATACAATTATATATAAAATTACTAGATAGTTAACTTACTCTGGGTTGCAACAAAAAGTTTCTCTTCCTGATGATATTTGATTTATTTATGTATTGAAATCATCAATTTTGATGCTCGAAACTCTTTGGAGCTAGCATGATGTTTAAGGCATCTAAATTCCACATGGCTGGCTGAATGGTTCAAGTCCAGAACACAGTATCTTAAAAGAAATGCCAGGTATTTGAGTATACCTGGCCAAAATCCCAAAAGGAGGGATAAAAGGAGAAAGAATTGTGGTGCGACCATCATCCAAGGAATGTGTTCTTTTCACTTTTCCTGTCTCTCTTTCTTTCTCAAGTGAGTACACTAACCATCAGGCAAATTAAAAAAATAATAATAATAAGGACCAGAAAATGGCTTAATTACGTTGCTGGACTCCCATGTAGTCGACGGCAGTTCGAGTCCTGAACCTGGTGGCTTAAACCTCACACCGAATGTGTGTGTGTATGCATGCCCAAAATCCTGAGAGGAGAAAAGAGGAGATGGGATTGCAGCATAGCCATCCCTCCAGGGGAGTGATTTCTTGCTTTCTTCTCTGTGTCTCTCTGGTGAGCACATATGCCCTATAGCAAAACCTCTCTCTCTCTCAAAAAAAAAAAAAAAAAAAAAAAGAAAAGAAAAGAAAAGAAAAGAAAGAAACACCTTGTATTGTAAACAATTGAAATAAATGATCTCTTAAGATTTTTTAGTAAGGTTTATATAAGTATACATTGTTTATATGCTTTATAGTTCCTCAAAATTTTAGCATTTTTAGTGTTGGTCATATCCTCTCCGTGCAAGTCAAGGACTCTTGTCCTTTAGAAGGACATGCAATAGCAATCTTCATTTGCTTCCTCTCAGTGGCTCTTCTCATTATCCTTTGCTGTGACTTATAGTCTCTTTAGAACACGCGATGCAGTAATGGCCACCTTATTCATGAGAATGATGTGATGCAATGCAAGGCAGTCACATAGCTTGAAGGAAAGGCAACTTCATGGTGTTTTATTAAACAAAAATGTGAAAATTGTCAAAACTAACCTTATTTTCTCTCTTCTATTTTTATATATACAGCCTTCCTAAAGTCAGATGCTGAACATCCTTAGGCTCCAAGAGAAAATTTTGTCTCCTTTTCTATACTATGATTACCAATAATAAGTGACAGGTATAATAATTACATTATGAACAGAATGTTCAACGGAATACTATTCTACTTCCAGTCTAGAGTAATTTCATTTATAAATCCACACATCTAGGAGCATATGTATAGTGATTTTATTCCAAAAAATTTAAAGTATCACAATTAAGTCCTTCATTTATGTCCAATATGTGTCTTTAAAAATATGTCATGATTTGGGACCAGCAGTTAGTGTAATGGCTATGTCACTGGACTCCCACGTAGTCGAGTGGGGTTCGAGTCCCAGACCGGGTGGCTTAAACTCATGCCGGGTGCATGTGCGTGCATGCCCAAGATCCCTAGAGGAGAATGGAGGAGAAGGGATTGCGGCATGGCCATCCCCCCTGGGAAATGATTTCTTGCTTTCTGTCTCTCTGTCTCTGTCTGGTGAGCGCACACGCCCTATAGCAAAAACCTCTCAAAAAAAGAAAAAAAAAAGTCATGATTAGATGTGAAAGTATAAATAGAAAGTATTTATGTATCAGCTAAGCAAAACATTTTAATGCAACATGCTGGAGGTTGCAGCCACTGGTTCACTTTCTACAGTAAGAATAAGAAGATTGAATGTGCTGTATTTATCCTCTACTCTGTTATTGTTTATTTACTATTTTTTAATAATTATTTAACTTTATTTATTTACTTATTTTAATTTGCCCAGGGAGAGACAGAGTAAGAGAGAGAGAGAGACAGAGAGAGGGAAAGCAAGAAAACAAGCCCCCAGGTCCAGGGATTTGAATCTCAGTCGTCCATGTGGGAATACAGGACCTTTACCACTAGGCAACATGACGCCCACATATTATTGTTTATTTTTCCAATGCTACATGATTATATATTCAGATGTTATACACTAAATAAAACATATTCATTAAATAAAGAATAAAGCACCACTAATAATCTCCATAAAATTCAAATGGCATGTGGTTATTTGCACATAGACAATCATCCGGTTGGTTCTGCTGCTCCTTCTGTTTCATATATCGTATGTCATATATCATAGACATCCTTGTTATCTAAAAGTAGCTATTTTTGAAAAAATTAAGTATCTTTGAATAAAATGTCTTTCAATGGAATTCTATCTTTTCAGTATAAAAAGTAAGAATCTTTGTTGACCAAGGACAGTCTTGTGGACAAATTATGATCAGTTACAGATGTCTAGAATTCCTGTACCCAGTCAATACAAAGTAGATGAAGCATTTGAACTTACGTAGGTTTTTACACTGAATTGAAATAAGATTTTGACTCCCTCCCAGATCCTTTTGTGGTCAGCAGAGTCTCCCATGCTAATATATCTAGATATTGGCTGATATCTGCCAAGAGAGCAGTTAAACTCTTAGAGCAGCTTCTCAGTGGGGCTATGATTTTAAAGTTACTGTGTAATGGAGTGTATTATCATTTACCATATGATGAGATAGCCTGTCTGTCAGCCAGGGAGCTGTTTAAAGTTATATATAGGTCAAATGAGCCAAAAAGAGCAAAGGGAGATCAAGAATATTGAGTATCTCAAAATGAGGCTATCAAAATATTTTAGGTACCAGGTGATTTCTTCCGATTTTGATTTTAATCTATTGATGAAATTGATTATGAATTGTTGAATACATTAATAAAAGTATATTTCAAGGGCATGTATTTTTCCCTCATGAATCAACCATATGGTGTACAGCTCTTATTTTTACAATTTTTTTTTATGTATTACTGCTCCTACTTATTAATAAAAGGTGTCTTAACATTTCTAATTTCCACTTCTGGGATTAAATCATATTTTCAGTTCATTAAGAAACACTAAATGATTTCTTTTTCTGGGTTGTATCTTAGCAAAAATCAACTTTCATTTACCATTTACTGTTTAAAGATGCTAAATAAATTATGCTAAATGATGAAAAGAGAAAGATTTTATCTCTTTTCAAAGGCATCTTCACTATTAAGAGCTCTGTGCTAGCTTTCAAACATGGCCAAATTTAAGATGTTTAACAGGTAAGTGATCAAAGGATTTACAACAGGAAGAACATAATTTTTCATATTCTGTAGGAAAGTACTTTGAAAATCAGAAACAGAAAAATTGCAATTAAAAATTAATTAAATTACACCTTAGCTCCAGATCAGATGAACATTGATATTAAATATTTTATAAATGTGTCACTAATTAAAGATTTCCTAATTACCTGGCTATAATTTATTTAAAAAATTAATATATGCTACTTACATATACACTCATCTTTTTTTCTTGTTAATAATTTTACAAAAATGGTAAGTGTTTTATTAAACACCAACTAGTAAATACTTAAGATAAAGAAAATATCTACCTACAAAAGACTGCTAGCAAAAACATATTTAGCAAATGTCAGGCAAAATATGCCACTTTAAGGATAAGAACCTTTTATAGGAAAGACTGACAAATTATGCATTAGGGGAATGCCAGTCTTATATCCATAATTCTAAAATCAAGTTTTTTGGTTTTTTTTTTTTTTTTTTTTTTTTTTTTTTTTTTTTTTTTTTTTTTTTTTTTTAGAGAGAGTTTTGCTATAGGGTTTGTGAGACAGGGACAGAAACCGAGAAATCACACCCCAGAAGAGATGGCCACGCCACAATCCCTTCTCCTCACTCTCTTCTTGGGATCTTGGACATGCATGCAGCATACGCATCTGCTATGAGGTTTAAGTCACCGATCTGTTACTTGAACTGCAGTCAACTGAGTGGGAGTCCAGCAATGCAAATACTATGCCATCTACTGGTCCCCTGGAGTGAGTTTTAAGTCACTGAGTCCAGGACTTGAACAGTGGTTGATGACATGGGAGTCCAGCAACATAACCATTACTCCATCTGCTGTTCCCCTAATACTGGGTTTTAAACCAGCTATTTACTCTTTTAGTTGCAATCTCTTATTACTCTCTCCATTTATAACCAAAATTATTTTAAATCATTAATATACAAATAATATCAGCTACATAAAATTGCGTTTCAGTTCTGTGCATCTCAATTTTTTTATCATATCTAGAAAAACAACATTTTACTTACACCTATCTAATTTTGTGTTACATATTCTGTACAGTCATGTTATGTGTTAGCACTCACTAGGAGGAAAACAAGTCTAATTCCAACTTTTGTATATTAGCTCAATAAGAATCTTTGTCATAGAATTGAAAGCTGAAGAATATCTATAAAATAAAGAGTATTTTGTGATGAGATCTGCAGATAGCATGGTGGTTAAGGTGCTAGACTCTCACACATGACCAATCGTGTTTAGAGTCCTGTACTTGGTGGCTTGCTTGCTCACATTCTCGCTCTCTTTCTTTCTCTCTCTCTCTGGTCAAATTTAAATAAATTAATGAATAAATAAAATTAATAAATAATTATTAAAAATAAAATAAACTGCATTTTGTGATTTTAATTGATTTCTGCATTAAAGCAACAAAACATGACTCTTTCTGAGACCCTTTGTATAATGCTTCTAGCAGTGTCAATTAATGCAGACAAATTTGGAAGACAATTTGGTATATACTATATGACCAGCTCTGTTTTTTATTTTTTTAATTTTCTCTTTCTCCTCTTCTTCTTCTTCTTTTTAATTTTTCCAAAAGGGACATGTGTTTACCAGAGGGGCAGAGAGATAAAGAGGGAGAGAGAAAGTTAGAAAAGTACCTCCCAGGGGAATGGCCATTCCATAATCCTTTCACCGCCATTATTTCCTCCATTTCGGATTCAGGGCACCTACACAAACATGCCTGCCCTCTTTCTCAAGCCATTGATATGCTGTTGGCTATGTGGGATTCAACCACCTAAACCACTCTGCCACTGGCTGGCAGTCTCTTTTAATTTTCTAACATGCACTAAAGAAAAGCCTACATATGCATATTGTAGAATATACATAAGCATACTTATCTTAATTTTTATATTAGCAACAAATTGGAAACAATTTATTGATTCAGTGGTAAGATATTTAAATAAAATAACATTTTTATATGGTATCCTTTATAAAAAGGAAAAGTGACACTTGTAGAAGAGAAAGCTAACAATTGTAATGCTGTATAGTACTCTGTCAGGCACCATAATGAGGCAGAATAATAAAATGAGATGTACTATTACAGGATCTATTGCAAAAAATTTGAGAATTGAATCCTAGCTGTACCACTTAATCAGTTTGACATAAAATAAGTTACTTATCTCTGTTAATTTCTTCATCTTAAAATTAGTTAATAGTACTTACCTCATGTTTTTGTGAAGATTAGTGTACACACATGTATAAAATATAATATTTATGTGTGTACATGTATATACCTGTGTGTATGTAAGTGTGTGTTTGTGTGTATATATATATAAATATATATATAAATTCATATATATATGTAAATATATAATAAATACTATAATACAGTTTTTAAGCCTTAAAGAATGATGTCAATAGATACCTATATAATAAGAGTTTACATTTGGAGAAAGATATAAGGGAACATTATTTTGGTTAAATATCATATTTTGGTTAAATATCAGTGTTTCATATACTAAAAAAATAAAAGGAAAAGATAAATGAAATTAAGCAAAGTTAATATACATTTTTAACATTACTTCAACATCTGGTGTGCAACATTTTATTCTGCCATTTCTCTATTTTTTGAAATTAAACTGTTAAAGCCAATAGTAAAAACTATAAGTAGAGAGGAAAAACAAAAATAAAAACAGATTGAAATGTTAATGGAGTCATAGGATTTTTTAGGACTGACATTTTGACTTGGAACTATCAGATAAAAATAGAAACGCAGATGATATTGAGTCGAGATTTCAGGGAATTGAGACAGAATAAGTCAAGACATGAAGAAAAAGCAAGAGAAAACATTTGAGATTTGTTTGCAGAGCACTTTACTTGAAATGCACTGTTGAACAAGTCATATAACCTCTCTAAGCCTCCATTTTCTCATTGAAAAATGAGTATAAAGCTGCTTATCTCAAAGGAATAGTGCAGCATTGAAAGTAGTAGTATATGAGAAAGGGATTTGGAAACCACAAATTCTCATATATATGTGTTAGTTATTATTTGATTGTTATTAAGAAACATACATATACAAAAACAAGGAGTTCAACTTTCCTATAAAAAGGATTACTTTGACAAGAAGTAGAAAATTTTCCTAGCATATTGAATATAATCTGATTATGGAGGTGTTCTGAAAACAAAACAAAAAAAAAAAAAAAAACTAGAAATTGTGGTCTTGAAGAAATGGTTCAAAAGCTGTGCTTCAAAAAATAGTGAATTTGTTAATAATATCCAGACTCATGTGTTTTCATAAGCTAACCTTTCTGATGTATGTATTATGTGCATAAGCATCTCATGTGTGCTTTGCATATACTTATTTAACCTTGTGAACATATGCAAAGGGACTATTTTTATACTAGGGTTATGACCCGAGTGGGGAGACAGAGAAAGAGAGAGAGAGAGAGAAGGAAAGTGAGAAAGCAACCATCAGGTCTGGGACTCGAACCATGGTCGGCCATGTGGGAGTCCAGCGACCTTGACCACCATGCCACCTGACGTCCCCCACATTGGATCTTAATACCTGAGAAAAAAATCATTTATTTCTAGATGTTGTTTCTGTTTGGAAGTTTTCCTTATCTGTGCAAAATGAATGTCAACCAGAACAAAGCACACATATGTTTAAATACTTGGGTTGCCTCTAGTTTCTTAATAGAGTAAGGCAAGTGGGACAGCAGATTTGCTAATATGTCATTCTACTCTAGGTTTGGGCATGAAGTACTTTTTGGGAACTAGATGCACATATATATCTTTTGCTACTAAAATTACATACATGGCAATATGCAATTTAATATCAAACAGATATGGAGTAAAGGGAACCCTGAATAGACAGAAGAACACAGTAGGCATTCAAACACTTGAACCAAAATTAGAGGAAACATTCACAAGAAAAAATAGATGGGAGGGATTCGACTACTGACACAACTTCATCTTAGTTGGGAAATGTTTCTATAGTTCTAGTAAGACTGGAACCAATCGTTTATTACATATCCCAGGAGGTGCAATATAAAAATAATCACTGGGTCCATCTGCTTAAAAGAGAGAGCTTAATTATAGTAAAACATTTTTTTTCATCTTTTTTTTTTTGGAGAGGTTTTTGCTATAGGGAGTGTATGCTTGCCAAAAAGAAAGAGACAGACAGAGAGATAGAAAGCAAGAAATTACACCCCATTGGGATGGCCACATCGCAATCCCTTCTCCTCCATTCTTCTCTCGGGATCTTGGGCACACATGCACATGCACCCGGCATGAGTTTAAGCCACCAGGTCAGGAACTCAAACCGTGGTCAACTACATGGGAGTCCAGTGACATAGCCATTATTGCTATCTGCTGTTCCCCCCAATTTTTTTTAATAGAAAATCCTTTTAGTTTGATAGGAACCTGATTTGTGGTTTGATAGATAGTAAGAAGAATCACACTAATAATTCATCATTAGATATGAACACAAAAAGAAAAAGAACTCTTGTGTATTTGGAGCAGGAAAGGATCTAATATAGAATATTAGAAACTTGAACTATTTGGAGCCAGCAGGTGGAAGAGTAGTTAAGGCTTGGATTCCTACTTGGTGACTGAGGTTTGTGTCCTGGACCAGGCAGCTTAAACATCATGCCGAGAGTGTGTGCTTGTGTGCTCAACATCCCAAGAGGAGACAAAAGGAGAAAGGATTGCAGAATGGCCATCCTCTCTGGGTGGTGATTTCTTACTTTTCCTCTTTCTGTCTTTCTCTGACGAGAGCATGCACTTTATGGAAAAAGCCTAAAAAAAGGAGAAAAGAAAGAAACTTACATAACTTTGGAAAGAGAAAAACCAAGGTGAGAAAAGTCTCTGCAGGCACCCCTCACTTTTAACAGTGTTCCGTCCCCACAAGTAGGTTGTTAAGTGAAATGATCAATAAGTAAGGAGCTTAGAGGTGGATGTCTTGGGATGTGTTGTGGCATTTTTCAATAGATATCATGTGACATCACACTAGAATGATGTATTTCTATCCACGCAAAAAGCTTATATTAGGTAAGTGCTAGAAAGTGACAAGACACAGCACAATAATATAAATCCAGCATAAATCATTTTTATTTATTCTGAATACTTCTATGTGTGCACAATAATGCACAAAATTATAAAGAAAATATGAAGTCTTATAAAATTGCAAGTATTCATGTTGTGGTTACTAACTGACTGCAAGAATGAAACAAAGACTGAGAAAGAGGGTTCCTGCGACTCAGAGACTGAAAGATTTCTCGCGCTGGAGAATAGTCCTAAGTCTAGGAAAGAAGCAGGTGACTATGATTTCAGTTGCCAAATGCAGTATGGAGGAGGTTCTCACAGCAGAACTGTCTGAAACTAATGGTGGTACATCTTGTCAGGTAAGTGCTGATACCCACACAATCACTGAGTCTTAACCACATGTTACTCATTATCTGAACCATAGTAGGAGGAAATTGTGGGAAACATGGCCAAAGAATGAGAAGAGTAAAGATGGGAACAGGTATAATACTAAAGTAATGACCAATAGTCCAGTACAGGAAGTGAAAAGGTTGAAATGTTAGAGGAAAATAGTCTTGGCTGTAGCGAACTAATAGTGGTTGTAGAAGCTGAGAGAATGAATAAAACATAATGCATACAGCTAATATTGTCAAATAATTAGCATTTTTGAGTGCTTACAGTGTGCCAGAAGTTGTGTTATAGCATTTATGGAGATCTGGTCTTTATTGAAAAAACTTAAACAGCACTTCATGTGTACCAGGAACAGTTCTAAAACCTTAACAAGTATTTGCTCATGAACTTTATGGCAACTACGGAAGGAGATGCTCTTATTATTTCCCTTTAAAGGGGGAGAAGTTGAGTCATGGAGATCACAAAGCTAGAAACTTGCTAAAGTGCACACAGCTCATTCAGGGCAGAGCTAGAATTCATACCCAGATAATTCTGGTATCTTCTGAAGCACTACAATATGATGCCTTTTATTCTGACTCTCATAGATTATTCTCTTCATGATACAGGCACTCATTTTGATTTGTTAAATTGTAAAATTGAGACATGGAGATGTTAAATAACTTCCCAAAGTGATGCCTATAGCAAATGATCCATGTATTTTTACTTCATTTTGTAGTTACAGGATTTGGTGGCCAAATAACAACAGCATACAAAAGGAGAATTTGAAGAAAATTTCAAAGTCACCTCACCTGGGAGATCCAATGAACAGTGTGATTCCACTGAAGGAAATAATCAGATTGGGATGAATTGGGAATTGTAACAGGGCATTCACAGGGAGGTGTTTTATGTTCAGTTACTCATGTTGAATTGAAGCCAGGAAGAAATACTTAAGCCTAGTCAAACAAACAAACAAAACAAAACAAAACAAAACCTCGAATCATTGTCTACTCAGACATAATATATAAAAATTGCCACTATTTATATATCTTGGATGCGTTCCTCTCAAATAATGAAAGTACTGGTGGAGTGTGTCTGGATACCAAGTTCAAAGCCTATGAGGACAAGAGGAGCAGAGGAGTATCAGCCCTGCAGTGATACTGGAACTTGAAGCAGACTTAGCATGTAGAACAGAGCATTTTCAGTAGGAATTAGACATAGTAGGCACTGAGATATGTAAAAGGTATGAATAGTAGAAAAATAACTAATTCCATGAGTATTTCTTCATGCCCTAGGAACCCTTCTATATCACACACCACCACATATGTCAAATCAGATTAAACAGTATCTTTTGAAAATCCAGAGGCTAGTTAATATCACCCTTCCTCACATCCCTGCAATCTTTGATCATATCCTAAATAAGAACACATATTGATCTATTTTTATGTCGTTCTCCCATCTCTTTTCTTTTTCTTGATAAAAAGTTTATTCTGGAGCTTCTACCTAATGGAAAATAATTCCAAATGCTCTGTCATTTTATTTAGTGAAGTTCGTTCCACTCCATTGACTTAATGGGGACATCTGATCCCTCAGTACTTCATAAATAATGATCGAGCCTCCTTCCATCACATTCAGGAAAATTTGAGTTTGAGACTTGGAATCACACTTTTCTTTACTCCTTAATGTCTCTTCTGGATCATTACTTATATACCTTCATTAAGACATCTGTTAAACAATTTACTCGTATGTATGGACTGCTAATTTAGACAGTAGCCTCACAATCAGTGTCAGGTCTTGCCATCGTTCTGAGCAAACTAATGCAGAATGCTTTACTGTCATTTACTTGGTGTGGTCCTAAACATTAGCAAGAGACACAAACCCAGTGCATAAAATTAGCTTAGGTCTAACAGAACTCCCATTGTGGTCAGCTAATTAAAGTTACATTCTTAACAATGATGTCAACTTTATTCAGATTCCTGAAGATTATCACCTCATTTCACCTCTTTATTACGTTCTAGCCAAACACTTTTTAGTTCCTCGAATTCATCACACTTGTACCTGCCTCTCATGTTTGCCTTTAGTATTTTCTTTGTCTGGAATACTCTGTACTCAATTTCCTTGTGGTTGGCTTCTTCTCATCATTCAGGTTCACTTTACTCATTCCATCAGAGACACATTCTCTGTCCTTCTTACTATTTAATTTCTTTATAACATAAAATCATCGAGGGATTTTATCCATTCACTTGTTTTGTTATATTTTTCTTTCCTCTTCTTAAAATGGAGGTCACATGAAATTAAGATAGAGTTTGGCACTTATGCTCTTCAGGCCAAGAATGGTTTTTACATTATTAATTGCTTATAAAAATCAGAAGAAGACTATTTTGTAACAAGTTGAATTCCATGACATTCCAATTTTGGTGTCCAGGAATACAGTTTTATTTATTTTTTTTACACTCCGGACAAAATTCAGTCAGAACTTCCCTTAAAACTTTATTTTGGGGGACCAGCAGATGACATAATGGCTACATCACTGGACTATCATGTAGTCAACCATGGTTCGAGTGCTAAACCCAGTGGCTTAAACTCACACCAGGCACATGTGCATGCATGCACAAGATCCTGAGAGGAGAGTGGAGGAGAAGGGATAGAGGCGTTGCCATTTCCCCTGGGGGGTGATTTCTCACTTTCTGTCTGTTTTTTTCCTCTCTCTGTCTTTCTGGTGAGTGCATGCTTTGGGACCAGCAGATGGCATAACAGTTATGTCTCTGGACTCCCATGTAGTTTACTATGGTTTGAGTCCCCGATCCAGTGGCTTAAAACTCATGCTGGGCACATATGAATGCGTGTTCAAAATCCCAAGGAGAGAATGGAGGAGAAGGGATTGCAGTGTGGTCATCCCCAGGGAGTGATTTCTCTTTTTTTGTCTCTCTGTCTTTCTCTGTCTTTCCAGTGAGTGCACACAGCCTATAGCAAAAATCTTTCTTTCTTAAAATAATAATAATAATAATAATAATAATAATAATACCTTTATGTGCATATTAGCTATATCATCCCCTTACCCTACCTACCATGCAACCAATTGCTTAAACAAGGAAGCCAAAATCATCCTAAATTCCAATTTTTTTCATCTCCTATATCTGCTAACAATCATAGCCTGTCCTTTCTTTTTTTTTCTTATTTTTTAAATTTTATAACTCTTTAAAATTTATTTTACGTTCTTTCACTGAGCATCATCACAGCATACAACATACAATTTCCCAACCAGAATGCACTGTGTACTGGCTTAATCATACATGTTATTATAAACAAATAATTTTCCGTTTCTTATGTCTTATTTATATATAAATATATTTCTGCTTATTTCTTACCCTCTGCCATTTCCCACTCTCCTCCCACATTGTCTCTGATATCTGTAGTTACCTGTTCCTTCTTTCAACTGCTAACATTTCTTTGCCGCCCCTCTGACTGCTCCAGTGTGAGCTGCCATCATCCTTTATCTAGGAACAAAAACCGAAATGACCTCTTTATTTCCTGTTCATCCTCCCCTCTCTGATACATTTTCTATATTACATACAGAATGATACTCATAAATGAAAATTAATACTGTCACTTTGTTGTTTAACACTCTTGATTTTCTTTCTCTTGCCTACAGCAAGGGTCAGCAAACATTTTCTGTGAACAGCCAGGAAGTAAATATTTTGGACTTTGAAGGCCATATGGTCTCTGTCACAACTGCTCAATAATGATGCTTTAGAATAAATAAATTATAGATAGTATATTATCCAATGGATGTAGCTAGGTTTCAGTGGAACTTGATTTATACAAACAAGGGGAAGGCTGAATTTGCCCCATGGGCTACAGGCTCCCTATTCCGAGTCTTGGGAATAAAGCTCAAAATCGTGATCTTGTTTATAAGTTTCTACTGTCATAGTCACTCTTAGATTTGCTTTTTCCTCAATCTGGAGCACTCTTTTGGAAGCAAATTCTTATTTATGTAGTTATTTATTCAGTTAGTTATGTACAATAGTTTTGGTCTCAGTCTAAATGCAGTTCCTGAGAAGACCATGATGGCTCTTGATTAGAAAATATGGCAGGAGTGGAATTTGCATCAGTTTCATACCCTGGCATTTTCTTTCCTTTTTCCCTTCCTTTCTTTTCTTTTTTTTTCTTTTCTTCTTTTTTCTCTTATTTTTTTATCTTTTCTCTTTTCACTTTTCTCTTCTTTCTCTTTTTTTCTCTCTCCTTTTCTTTCCTTTTCTCTTCTTTTATTTCTTTTTTTCTTTTTCCCCTTCATGATTGTACTTATTTCAGAAATTACGTAGTATAATGGTTCAGTGAATGAAGTCACATTTCTCAGTCCAAATTATGCTTCCCTTATATTCTTTGACAAGTTGCTTAACCTTTCTCTGTGTCTGTTTTGCTTATTTTAAAGCAGAAATGATAATGCTACTTCCCTTTCAAGTTGCTTTAAGGATTAAATGAGCTTACATTTGTATTTAGAGTATTACATGACATGTAATAAGTACTAAATAATAATTTATTTATAATAGCTTTCCATTTATCAGTAAACTATCAACATTAGAGAATAAAATGTCTCCTGTCCAATAGTTTATTTCCAATATATGTCACACAGATTTATATTATAAATATTTAGTAACATAAAATTAATTATATTTATTATCCAATCATTATACAAATTCTTCAATTCCTTAATTTTTTCCTGTCCATTGTTTTTACTTGGTTTTTGTCTGCTGAATTCTCTACTGTCTAGAGTCTAGAATATAAACTGCAACAATGAAAAGATTACTATAATAAAAACTGTATAATCACATATTAGTTGATTATGTGCATTTCTCGGTATACACCTCCTGGCTACTACAAGGGTAAAGTCTTAGCACTGTAGCACCAAGGCTCGTTTTAATGCAGCCAGTGGATTCTGCTCAATCCTAATTTCCCACATTTGTTTTTGTGTGTTTCAATCACATCAAAATATTTGCATTTCACATCAGCTCTCACATCGTATATGCCTGTACAAAATGTTCTCAATCTATCCTAGATCACTTTTCACTCCCTCACGTTTCATATGTAATGATAACTCTTTTCCTAGTATTATGAGTAAAATGTTGATTAAATTTTATTTATCTTTCATAATATAAATATTTCCTGACTCCAAAACCTAAAGTAGGTGAAAATTCTTCATATTTATGGAGCAAAATGCCCTGTACTCATCTACAATAATTATTAATACTTATACAATGAATATAAATTGCTAGCATGTCTTCTACAAAGTTGCATTTATCAATGCTAGGGACTATATTTTGCTCATAATTATATCCCAAAAACTTAGCTCTGTGACTTGAGAAGAGAAAATGTCCAACACCTACTTACTGAATAAATGGAAAAAATGTTTATTGAGTAGATTTAATGTGAAAAACGTAACAAATCAGTCATCTTACATATAGGAAATTCATAATTTTGTTTATTTTTTGAGATTAAATGTGCATATTTAATATAGCAAAATATGTGCACACTTACTTTATATTGGATCTGTATTCAATTTTATTATGAAACTGAAGCAAATATCATCCCAAGAGCCTAGAAGTGATAGGATTTTTTTATTTTTTTAGAATGTAGAAATACAGTCTCTTAGCAGGTGATTAGATCATCTAAATTTATAAAACTCACATATTAAAGGGTTGGATTTTATATGGAGCTATAATGCTGATTTGTCTACTTTAAGCAGTTTGCAGACATTATTTTACTCCTGAGATATATTCTCCCTGTTTAATATTTTACTAGTCATCTTTATTACCATCTCACATAACATTCAAGACAATTTTCATCTGTTAAGGTGTTTTTTATGTGACATTCTGAACCTAACCAGTTTCTTGCTCTTCAGAGATATGGAAGCAGAACAACCTGCTAAAATACACAATAAATACTTATTGAAATTTTATTTTTTTATTATCTTCACAGCAGCTTCTCTTCTAACTCCTTGTCATGCTTACTTCAATACCAGATTGCTTAAGTAAGATCATGCTGCTTAGGTAAGAAGTTCACTGTAATTTAGTACAGATCAAAATATCAAATTGGCCTTTTTTTTTTTTTTTTTTTTTTCTTTAAGAGAGACTTTTGCTATAGGGTGCATGGTCTTGCTAGAGAGATAAAGAGAGAGAAAGTGGAAAATCACTCCCCAGGGAGGATGGCCATACCACAATCACATCTCCTCCATATTCCCCTCGGGATTTTGGACATGCATGCACATGCACCCGAAGTGAGTTTTAAGCCACCGTGTCCAAGACTTGAACCTTGGTTGACTACCGACCGAGGTGGGAGTACAGTGATATAACCATTATGCCATCTACTAGTCCCAGATTGGCAATTTTTTTTTAATGGAAGCTTCCTTTAGTTGTACAGCAAAAGAACACATATTCTAGCAATACATATACTGGGTAGTCAGAAAAGTCATGTATTTTTCTATACAAAAATCCATCATTGACTTTTCTAATGACCCAATATTTGTAATACAAATTCAGCCATAAAAAGTATATTCAGTTCATTTATTTTCCTTTACTCTAAGGTTGCTAAATATACAATTTCAAACTTACAAAAAACTCCACGAGCAAAAATAGTACTATACATACCTGCATACTTTTTACTCAGATTCAGCAACTGTTAACCTTTTACCCCATCTGTTTTATCATTTGATGTTCTCTCTTTGAATTCCTGCTTCTCTCTTAATAGTGAATGGGGAATGGCCTTTTTCCTAATTGCATGTGTTTATAATTTCTCTTTTTTTTAAAAGAATTTTGCATTTATTTAACTTTATTGGTTATTTTTATTTTTTAATTTGACCAGACAGACAGAGAGAGATAAGAGAGAGAAAGGGAAGTGAGAAAGCAAGTCTCCAGGTCACCCCCCTGGGGGCAGATGTCTATGCCTCAATCCCTTCTCCTCCATTCTCCTCGTGGGATTTTGGGCATGCACACATACATGCCTGGCATGAGTTTCAAGCTGTCAGGTCTGGGATTCCAACCACAGTTAAATAAATGGGAGTTCAGTGACATAACCATTACACCATAGAATTGGCCCCAGATCTGGAATATATTTAAAGCCTTTGTCTTTCATGAAACAGAATTTTTTTTTTCTCAAAAGCACTGTTATCTCCCTCCCACCACTTTTAAAAACACACTTACAGTATATATTTGCAAATATTACTGTCACAGTTGCTTGGGTCCTCTTCTTTTTTTCTCTCCCTCTTTCTCACTTTCTTTCTATTTCTTTATTCGATGTGGTTATGGTATTTGTTTTTCATTTTTAGTTTAACTAATGTTTCCTCATGATTATCATCAGGTTATATATTGTTGGCTGGAGTATAATAGGTGTTCTGTCTTTCAGGAAATCATATTTGGAGGCACACAATGTTCATCCCCTCTCATTGCTGAGGTTAATTCTGATGAGCTTATCTAAGTGTTGTCTGATTTCTTTACCAGATTTATGTTGTTTATTTTTCCCTTGTACCAATTAGCAGCCTGTCGAGAAACAGTTTAAGTACATGCAAATAACCTGCTCCTCATAATTTCTCCCTATATATAGTATCCGTAATGATTCTTGCTTGATCAACTCTTAAAATATGATGGCTGCACAATCTCAATTTTGCAACTCTGACATTCTTTCCCATCTCCCTCATTTACGAATTCATATTCTAATTTATTGATTTATTATCTGTATGGAATAATACATTTATATTTTAGTTACATGTAATTCATTGATATATCAAATAATTTCATTGCTCACATTGTTCCAGATAGGCTCAGTAACATATCCTACTTTCTCCTCTTCCTCTTCCCTCTTCTTTTTCTTTTCCTTTCTCCTCTTCCCTTTTCATTTCCCTTTATTGTTCTCTCTCTTCCTTCTTCCCTGTTTTGTCTCCCTTCTTCCTTTCTTCTTCCACTCCTTAATTTTCTCTTATTCTTTTTCTTTTTTTTCCTCCTTCCTTTTTCTGGCATAAGATATGCCAGGTTTATATTGTATATTCCTGACCTTATAAGACACACTTTCCTTAGGATACTTTTTTTTTTTTTTAATGAAGAATGCTATTACTGATCAGTGTCCACACACCAGATGTGTTTATTGCAATTGGAGTGTTTTTATGTCTTGTTCTTTTTTAGAAGACAGAGCTAAGGAATATATGCCTTCAGTTATACATAGACCTAACACATGTATACAAATGGGTATCACTCATGCAAATGTACAGACAGCTATGAACATATACAAACATACCCATGTACTGACATTATGTGAAGGTCATAAAATTACACACATACATATTTTATGCATCATGAATTTACAGTTTATAACTCCAATATCAGTACTTTTATGTGGCTATTTCTAGCTTCTTTCATTCAGTATTTGTCATCTTTTCTCCTTAAGTGAGAATTTGGGCACTCAAAAGAATCAACTCATATAGCATTTTGCTCAATCCTATAATATAAAGATTTGTTTCCAAACTTAACTCAAACCAGAGACATTTGGCTACTTTTTATTATATATTATAAAGCATCATTGTCATAATTATTTGGGTCTAATCTTTATTTTCTTCATCCCTCTCTTCTCTATCTTTCTCTTTTTCTCCCTTCATGGTTATTGTTACTTGTTTTAAATACATCTGAATGCAATGATTTAAGTTGACATTAATTCCTACATGTTTCTTCTTTCATTGTTATTTATATAACTTAACATTGATTTAAAATGTAGACTATTTTAATATGCTTACAACACTTGTTAAAAGAAAAATAAAAGTATCTTTTGTCTCATTTCTTCTAGCTCATGTAAGTAACCAATTTAATTTTTTTATTCTTTCTCTATATGTTTAAAGATAGATAATAGATAGTAATACATTATGTCATTTTATTTTTACACAAAGGTTACACACACACACATGTACACACACATGCACACACGCACACGCACACACACACACGCACACACAAAGTCTTCCATTTACTTGACAATATCTCCTGGAAATAAAACCACATCAGTCATGGACATTCAGTTTCGACAGCTGTAAACTGTAATTTAAATTCAAAATTATGCAAGTGTACCAGAATTTATTCACCCAGATTTCTATAACTGGCTTCAGATATTTTGCAAGTACAGTCAATATTCTATTGAATGTTCATGTGAATTATTTTATTGTTGCAGTTGAGTCTGTAAAGTAACATTTCTAAGAGGAGGATTGCTGAGTTTAAAGGTTAAAAGCATATACAGCCTGAATTTGCTATATATGGCCAATTTGCTCTCCAAAGAAATTATACCAACTTATTTTATCAGATGTCTAGGATTGTCTGATTTCTCACAGCCTTACTAATGGTTGAGTTTCTGATATTTTGCTCATTCTATGGGTGATAAATGCAATTTCAGCATATTTTTCTTTGTATTTCTCTCATTATGAGTGAAGTTACATTTTGGTTTATATATTCCAGGACTATTTTTCTTGGCACTTTTTTACAGATTGCTTATTTATGTCTATTCCTATTCTCTATCTATTTTAGGACTTTCTTCTAAATATGTAAATCAATACTATTATATTTGCATGTTAGAAATATTTTCTTCCGGTCTGTTACTTGATCTTGCTTCTAGTACTTTTTGCCATGGCATTTGTTTTTAAATGATTAAATCATTTAATATTTTATTTGAATTTTATTATAATTAGCCTTTCTATATGGAGAATTCACTCCTGGTTTATTTTAGCAAAAATGTTTTAATCACAGATTCATTTGGAGTTTATTCTTTTGAATGGTTTGTGTATGTTTTAACATTTTTCCAAAATTGATAGTTCCAACATCATTAATTTAAGAAAAACTAGCATTTTTCTCAGTCATTTGATAAATATTCTCATATATTACATATTTTTTACAGTTTGTCTATTTCTGAACTTTTTAAAAATTGTATTGATCTTTCTGAATTTTCATGCACCTGTTTTCATTGTAGCATATTTGTATCGTGTTGTAATATCCAGTAGGACCATTCCCCTCTGAAGATTTTTCTGCCCACTCTTCTCCTAGCTATTCTGTGACATTACGGTCTTTAAAATTGGTCAAAAATGTGAAAAGTTATTTTTAATTATAGTTGTCCAAAATGTCTAAAATCATAGTATTAATGAGATCTTCCATGATCCTCCAATGTAAACTAAGTATCTATCTATCTATGTGTATAATCATGTTTGGTTTTGAGATTACTTACCCTTTGTTTTCCATCATCAAGGTGGTACTCCATGATAGTCAGCACTGCTGGAGGAGAGTCAGAGAACAAGGGGCACAACACAGAAGGTGCTGTACATAGCTACAAAAATATATATGAGCACGTGTAGAAAACCTACATGACATTCTAGCAAATAATTCAGGGACTTCGAGGAGTAATAGCAATTCTGCAATAGTAAGTTAAATATACAGGAAGATTTATAGAATTGAACTTGCTGTCACTTATACACAATAAATTATTCATGAGTGAAGAATTGAGAATGGGTCATAAGTCCTCACTGAATTTACAAGTACCCAGGAAGTTAGATGGTGCATAGCATAGAGAGTGAGGTGAGCTATGAGTTTTTGAGGCATTGTTACCACCAGGGATAGTCAAAGTAGCTCTATATTATATTATGTGTGCGCTTTCCAAACACAGCATGCTTACTGTCACTGGTACATTAAGGAATGCAATACTATAAAACAAAATCCAGTGTAAAAGATAATAAAAAAGTCAAATAACAAAAGCATAATAGCTCTAGGGAGAATAAGTCTCATAGAAAAAAAAAATGGTTCGGAAGAAATGTACTAGGACCAGTATAAACATTAATGTGTCTGGTCATCACTGCATGGTTCAGATGTGAATCTTGGCTTCTGTAACATAGATGTCACCATTTCATGTATACTTATAACTCAGATGTTAACGAAAGATATTTTTGAAAATATATTTTAAGAGTCTTGCCTTTGAAGACCAGCCTATGTGGTGCAGTCTGTAATGCACTAGCCTGCACTGACAGAAGCCACTTGGTTTACCACAGGATTGGATCCCCAGTCCTGCTGACATGAAACCTGCCAAGCTTGTATGCACATGCTAAGATCCTGATGAGCTGGCTGAATGAAGGAAGATTTTTGCATGGGAAGACCATGTCCATTGTGCTTCTCTCTCTCTCTCTCTCTCTCTCTCTCTCTCTCTCTCTCTCTTCCTCTCTCTCTCTCTCCCTCTCTTTCTCTCCCCTCTCTCTCTCAAAGTGAGTGCTCAGGTGCACCCTCTATTATAAATACAAGGTATTTTAAAATGTATTTAAAGAGTATTCCCTTTGAAAGATATTAGAAGTCATGTCTCAGAATTAAGTGAATAGATAAAATATATCTCATTAACTTGTTGTTACCAGATTCTACTTAGTGACTTTCATTGTTGAAGGAAATTAAATCTTGATGCCTGCCATACAAGAAAAGAAGTCAGTGGTTTTTAGCACATACTGTACATTTTTGTAATAAAAAATTTAAATACACTCTATATTGTGACAAATATTACTAAGTGTTGGGGACTAGCAGACATAATGGTGAAGACACTGGACTCCCACATGGCCAACAGTGGTTGCTGTCCTGGACCTGGTGACTTCAAACTCACACCAGATATATGTGTGTACATGCCCAAAATCCCAGAAGGAGAGTGGCGGAGAAGGGTGTGACTTCTTACTTTCCTTTTCACTCCCTCTCTATGTCTCTCTGGTGAGCACACTCACCTATAGCTAAAAAAAAAATAAAATAAAATATTGCACATGGCAGAATTAGAATTTGAGTCAATTCCAACTATTTCTCTAACGATAATGTCCTGTTATCTATAACATATTGTTTGATGAGTAATATGGTATAAAATATTTATTAATCATCTCACATACTTTTACTTTATAAAATTTTCTTTTTTTATTAATACTTGGAATATGTCGTTAGCCTTTTTTTCCAGTTATTCATACTGAATGTAGTAGTAGACTAATAACAGTTACTAAACATAAACATTGACTAAAATTCAAAGAAATAATAAAAAGTGAGATGATAATCTTTTCTCAATAAAAGTATATAAATATATACACAATTAAATTTAAATTAGGAAAGATCAATTAGCAGACAAGCAATAGTTTGGAATTTAAAACAACATATTTAAGATTCAAAGTTGTGAGGTTTGACTTTTCCATTTAGCAAGGTTATAGTTAAAGCACAGTAAAAATTAAAGTGGTTATCTGAAACATTTGGGCATGTTCACATTATGCTTTTGAGAAATCATGAAAATAATATGGCTTTAAAATTTTGATTGACTATGTCAATAGACCAAATGTGTTGAAAAATTTCAATAATGCTTATTTTTAGTTTCTTGAAACAGATAACATATTTTACTCTAACAATTATAATCAATTCATACATATTTAAGATTCAGCTATGCATAGCACAAAATAGATTTATAAATATATAAATAATAATTTCTATAACAAATAATTTAGGATAGTCATTCTCCACATTTCACATCTTGCTTTCCAGGGAAAAGTAAACTTTAAAATAAACATTAGGTAGACACTTGACTTAAAACTGGTATAAATTCTATGACAAAGAGTTTTTTGTTTTGTTTTTCCTAATTTTCTAAAGAGCCCATGTCCTCACCAGAGAGTCAGAGAAGAAGAGAGGGTAAGTGAAAAATCATCACTTAGGGGTGATGGCCACAGAGCAATCACTCCCATCCATTCTCCTTTGGTATCTTGGGCAACCATACACACATGCTTATAGTATTTTTTTAAGCTTCCGGGTCTGGAACTCAAATCACACAGCCAGCCATGTGGAATCTAGCCACCTTAATCTACACACCATCTACTGGCCTGATACAAATTTTTAAAAGGTAATTGTGTTGGGACCAGCAGTTAGCGTAATGGCCATGTCGCTGGACTCCCATGTAGTCGACCACGGTTCGAGTCCCGACCCAATGACTTAAACTCATGCCAGGCGAGTATGCATGTGTGCCCAAGATCCTGAGAGGAGAATAAAGGAGAAGGGATTGCAGTGTGGCCATCCCTCCTGGGGATTGATGTCTCACTTTATATCTGTCTCTCTCTGTCATTGTGGCGAGCACACATATCCTATGGCAAAAACCTCTAAAAAAAAAAAAAGATAATTGTGTTTGTGTGTGTGTGTGTGTGTGTGTGTTACTCTGTCTTTTTTGGAATAATATCACTTTTGTGGTAGCTGTTTGAAGAGTGCCTAGGCTGTGAAATAACTTGAAAAGAAAAGGTGAGATAGGATAGTACTAAAATTGGTGCTGAATATATCTGTAACTATAGTTACATACATTTTTGGTTGAAATATATCCTCATCTCAGAAAATGGCCCTTCTTCCTAAGTAAATGGAGCAAAACAGAATTGTCTACTTACTTGACAAAATAATACACAAAGTAGTAATAATGCATGTGATTCCAGGACACAAAGAAAATAGTAATTGCCGTATTAATAGATGTAAGAATTTTCTTAAAAGAGATATGTAGTTATAAGCTATTATCTATATGACTGACAGAAACAAAGCATGGCCACTTAAGTGTATCATTGTGAATTTTTGAATAGCTTTTTATTGACCACAGATAAGGTAATAAAAGTGGTGCAGCAGTCAAACCAACTGTGATCAGGCATGCTAGAAAAATGATCAAATAGATCTGATAAATTTTGTTGTATTTCAGTTATTTCAGCTGTGTATAACTTACATTTGTTCTAGGCAGTAGATTTTGCATTGAGAGAATCAGGCTCATTAACTGTTAAACACTTCAGGGTATAAAAATTCCAATGCTTCATTTCTTATGACAAAACTTAATAAAGAACAAAAATTAACACAGCATTAATCTAGTTTAGTGACAAGGACTGAAATAAAAATGGAAACTAGAAAAGGTTTCTACTAGTTACAGCTTTTAGTTTAATTCAATGTATTCTCTATTTTATATGCCTAAATGTAAAATCATATATGTCTAAATGTAAAATCAAACCTATTGAGGTTTTATGACATGCTGTATTTACACACTCTGTTTATTCTTACACTTAATTATCTAGCTTCTTGAAGTTAATTTACTTTCAAAGACTACCAGGCATGATATGCAAAACGTACAGATAGCAAAATAGATTGAAAATGAAGGAAGAAGAGGAGGCTTTGTAAAGAAAATAAAGGTTAATATTGCCTCAAGATAAGTAACTAAATGAGAATAAATCTGGAAGATGTTATAGTAAAAGCCCATGACATACCCCATGATGTCATAATGATATGAATTTATTTTTCTCAGATTCTCTTTATTAAGAGAGATTTTTGCTATAGGGTGCATGTGCTCACCAAAGACACAGAGATAGATAGAGAGAAAGTGAGAAATTACCCCCCAGGGAGATAGTCATATCCCTTCTTCATTCTCATCTCGGGATATGGGGTGTGCACACAGATGCATCTGCATGAATTTCAAGTCCCTGGGTTTGTGTTTTGAAACATAGTCGACCATGTGGCAGACCAGCACCTTAGCCACTATGCCACCTGCTGGGCCCCTTTTTCTCAGACTCTTAAGAGATATTTTCAGAACTCCCAAAATTTCAGAGTAAGGACCTTTCTGGATTTTCTTTCATCTTATTTTATTTTTTTTCTTTTTTGACAGGTTCTTCACTATAAGGCGCGTGCACTCACCAGAAAGACATAGAGAGACAGAGAGACAGAAAGCGAGAAATCACCCCCCAGGGGGATGGCCAGGCCGCAATCCCTTCTCCTCCACTCTCCTCTTGGGATCTTGGGCACGCATGCACATGTTCCCGATGTGAGTTTAAGCCACTGGTTCAGGACTCGAACCCCAGTCGACTACATGGGAGTCCAGCAACATAGCCATTATGCTAACTGTTGGTCCCTTTTATTTTATCTTTTAAATGTGTTAGATAGCATTTAACACACACAAACATAGGAGAAACTTTATTTCCTTTAATCCAGCAGGGGAAATTGGGGTTGAATAAGGAATATTGGGGTGGGGGGGAATAGTAACTATTGATGTATAAATATTTTAAGTTCCTATAGGTGAACTTATAAAATATGTTGTCCTAGTACAAACAAAACCTAAATCAATACTTATTTAATGTTATAAATTTTTACATTTATCCTTCAAAAAATGTTTGATTTGAAGACCAATTATATTTCATAGGTTGCCATATGGTAATCATGAATTTAAATTTCAAAATAATTATGACCCTTTTTATGTAAACATAATGGTTGGCTTATAATATAATTCATTCTAAATATAATTAAGTGATATTTTCTTGAATAATTAACACTGAGTGCATATCGTAAAATTAAAAATTTCAAGGTTATTTTAGATCAGAACTAGAAGATTCTGTTTTGTAATGTTTTAATCCAATTTGATCAGTGTAAAGCATGTTTCTAAAAGGAAAATCTTTTATTAATTAAATTATGCTTGGGTTACTCCAACTAAAGATAAATTTCTAGTGCAGAGTTTTCCCTAAAACTCTGACTATACAGTCTCATAGAGTTCTCACTTTTTTAGACAAAGAAAGATCAATTTAATTTAATTATTGAATTATCCAGACAAAGAAAATATAGACATTGAAAATAGTTTTTCTCTTTTGTATGACACTGATTCAGAAATAAATGTTTTTACTTCAGTGAGAAGCAAAAAAAAAAAAAAAGAAAGGCTAATACAAATAATAGAATAATAAATTGAACTAGGAACACTGTGAAATATCTGATCTTAGTTTGTGTATTTATAATCCTCACCATTGTCATAGCCTTTTGGTGTGTTTGAAAAGTGCTGAGAGACTTGAAAGTGTATGTTGTAAAACATGAGGGTTGGGGGACGGTCGGTGGAGTTGTGGTTAGGGTGGCAGGATCTCATATGGTCAAATACATGGGTTGAGTCCCAGACCCAGTAGCCTGAAAAACACACTGAGTGTGTGTACATGTGTGCCCAAAATCTTGAGATGATAGAGATGGGATTATGATTTGGCCATCTCCCCATAAGGGGTGCTTTCCCTGTCTCTCTCTCCTGCCCCCCCTTTCCCTTTCTCTCTTCAGTAAGTGCAGGCACTCTCTAGCAAGTCAAAAAAAATTGGAAAAAGTAAATGGGAAAATGTGAGCTATTTTAAGAATTTTTCAATCTATATGATCTCACAATAAATTAGTTAAATCACTGATTTTAGAATTTTCCTCAGACTACACATTTTACAGAATCTGTTTAATTCTGCTTTGATTATACTCAGTTGCATACAGAATTCTCTTTTCTTTTTCATTTTAAATTTAATATATATTAAGTTATTTATTTAAAAAGTGATCTGGTTCTTAATGTATGTCTCAAAACACGTAGCACCAAGCAATTGTTATGGCAATCATGACAATAACAATATCGGTTAACATTTCTACAGTGCTTGCACATTTCTATGTACAGTTCTAAGGGTCTTACATATAATCATTTCATTTAAAACTCATTTAATACAACTTAGCATTATTAGAACTAAGTACTTAGTGAAGATACTGTAAATCAAAGCAGCCATCTGCCTTAAAGCCCGTATAGCCTACTGTTATAGGTCAGATGTGGCTTGGATATGGTTTGCTCCACAAAGGTATATGTGATAGAAGACTGCCCCCCAATGTTACAGTGTTGGGAAACAGTGAGACCTTTAGGAGGTGAGGCCTAGTGGGCAGTGTTTGGTTCATAGTCTCATCACTGTTATGAATACATCAATACAACCTCCTGAGAGGGAGGGAGTTTTTGCTGTTACGAGAATGGGCTAGTTTCCAGGATGGTAGGCTACTGTGAAAGCAAGATGGCTACCTTCAGATCACTGTCTGTTTGAGCCAACCCCTGACTATTTTGCTATTCTCTGAAATGCTGTGATGCAGCGGAAGCTGGACAAATGTTAGCCCCATAACTTCGGACTTTCAATTTCCAGAATTGTGAGCCAAATAAACTTTAACCCTTACACATTGGTTTTGGATCATATTCCTCATATACACAAAACTTCTCTTAGGATTTTAATTGGGATTTAGTAGAACTTCAGTCAATCTTTGATATTTTTCTGGAAGACATATTTCATAAATATAAAATCATTAAAAACAACACATTTGAGAAGTATAAGGAAAATTTTCTTGAAAATATAAGATAAGAATAAATTATTGAGCGAACTGGTGGTGACTGGGGTGGCTGTATCCTACATGTCCAGCTGTGTGATTTGAGTGCCAGCTCTGGCAGTTTAAGAAACACACAGGGTGCTTGCATGGCTCAAAAATCACAAGAGGAGTGGAAGAATATGGAAGATTTACTGCTGAGTGAAGCAAGTCAGGTTATGAAGGAGAGACACTGTATGTCCCCACTTAATATATACTGTCTGCACTCTATAACTGAAACTGATTGACCTAAGATTGTACAAACACAAGAGATGGGGGTTAGTGCCAGAAGTGGAGTGTGTGGAGAAGAGGGACCTAAGGAAGGACATTTGGAGGAGGGATACGGAGACAGAGCATTGATGGGATGGGGAGGTGTGGTGTTATTGGTGGAAGATATTCTGATCAACTGGACTGGGAAGAAATGTTCACATATTGAAATTTTCACTTTGTAAGCTAAATAATATGATTGTATATAAAAAATTAAAATAAAAAAATCACAAGAGGAGAATGGAGGAGAAGGGATAGTGGAATGGCCATCTCTCCTTGGATATCCTTTCTCGTATCTTTCTCTCCTTTCTATCTCCCTTTCTCTCTGACAAGTGTATATACTCTACCGCAAATTTAAAACAAAAATTATTAAGCCAACTATGTAACTAAAAACAAAGTTAAGAAAGATTATGAAAATATATTTAAAAGTAAAATTTAACTCTAGTAGAAAATAAAGTTTATAAACTATAGATACAAAAGCAGTAAATATCTTTCAAACAAGGCAAATATTAACATCATAATGCGAAATTAAAAACATACAAATATAAATGTGTGTGTAAGGATGCAGAAAGGAAACCAAGAAATTTAATGCCAGAAAAATTGTAAATGCACTATAATAATGGAGAGCATTTAAATTTAATATTTTAAACAAATACCTGAGGGAAAATATATAAAAGAAAACAAATTAGATAATGAAAGCTCAAAATAAAAAAGTTGAAAAAAATGCATGTATTATACAATGAAAAAATTCTTACAAAGTTCTAATTGCCACAGAATAGGTACCCCATTACTGCATAAAATTAAATACTACAAAAACTGTACGGATGCTAGCTGTATATATATTTTGTAATGATTTTTGAATAAAGATATTCTCTTGACCATCATCTCATGTAGATTCATTCCTATTTCTTGGAGTGGAGATATTTTTGACAGGAATATTTTTGAACAGATATTTTTTGCCAGTCTCCGTAAACCTCTTCCTCAAACTCCACATTCAGCAATTTGTCATCAGTAGGCCATTGTTCGTCAAATGTGGGCAGCACCCACAGTTTATAGGGCACTGGTAACACTGCTAGCAGTATAATGGTATTCCTGCAAGGAGCCAGGTTTTAATTTCTTAATAAACAAGCTTAGGGGGAAAAGATGCTGTGAAATAAGTAACAATATATAGGTTAATATAATGATAAATTTAAATTGGAATTGGAATGGAAAATGTAGACATTATGAGTTGCTAGAAACAGAGTAAACTGAGGCTGAAAATTCCTGGAATCCATGAAGGATCAGGGAGAAAAGTAAGTGAAAGGTAAACAGAGAGGAAATGAAGTGCCAAGTGGCTCATACAAAGAGAATAGCAGAGAAATACATACGGAGAGTAATTAGCAAAAGTTGTTAGCACTGTCAGTGGTCCTAGTTCTTCATATTTGATTTCTTTGCAGTTATGGGTATTTATATTAAATGTTTATTACTTGAACTAGCATGAATTAATTCTTAATTAATTTTCATGGTAAAATGTATTCACAAAAAAATTCAATGAAATTGTCTTTGAAAAAAGTAAAAACCAAGTGAAGAATCATAAACGTTGGATTGTAATTGGGATTAATAAAATAATAAATATAGTGAAAGAGCATTTCTCATCAATGTACAAAGGGACAATTTTATAGACTCATAATATTTTACTGTTTACCTAGCTACCTTATTTTTAAAAGTTATTTTAATTATTAAACTTTAATGCAAGCTTTTGCTAACAAGACAAGGACAATGATGGCAGGACTGTCATTTTCAAACAAAAGGTAATTCATAATAGAGGAGGAAAAATAGTAAAAGAAAAGATATATATTATGTGAAATCTAAGCAGCAGATTTTATTGAGATGAAGAAAAATCTATAGAAAATGTATTTGGATTTGTGCATTATTTATATTTTCTCTAGATTTTATAAATACAATCATTTTGATAAAAAGTTTAGCTTGTAGACAGTGATTTGTTTCTCTAGTTATTAAGTTTAAACTTCATTTGAAAATGATTGCTATCTAAACTCCTTTTCAAGGTCTCCTTCATGAAAAGTCACAACTCATCCGTTTTCCTCTGACTTTCTTTTTCTCCAGTTAGACTTCTCTTTCAATACTTCCTCAAATCCTTACTGTGTCTTCATTAAATTATACATTTTCCTCTTTAGTAATAAACATCTTTTCTTATGTTGTTTAAATCACATTATTTTTATTTTTAATTGACTAAAAATTACAAATAATATATTCACATTGCCAAAAACAAGAGATAAAAATTAAATTACAATTAGAATAGAATGAGCAGTGGGACCTGCAGTTAGCATAATGGCTATGTTGCTGGACTCCCACGTAGTCGACAGTGGTTCGAGTCCCGGACCCGGTGGCTTAAACTCACGCTGGGCGCATGTGCGTACGTGCCCAAGATCCTGAGAGGAGAATGGAGGAGAAGGGATTGTGGTGTGGCCATCCCCCCGGGGGGTGATTTCTCGCTTTCTATCTCTCTGTCTCTCTCTGTCTGTCTGGTGAGTGCATGTGCCCTATAGCAAAAACCTCTCCCCCCCCCAAAAAAAAAAAGAATAGAATGAGCAGCAATTATATTGATCGTAGAAATGTAGTAAAAAAAATAATAGCAGCCATAGGAATAAAATTATAATTATCTTTTACTTTAAACTGACAAAGCAATACATACTATGCACTTTCCTCTTCCCAATTTCAAATATTTCCCCATTGAACACATAAGTTTGGCTAGAGTCACTTCAGGTCTGCAGATATAACTCTCAGATAATCTGACTAACTCATACTATCAGGTTAATGAAGCTTTGAGAAATTTTAATAAGGGGATTTCTGATTTTGTTAATTCTTTGGGTGCAAATATGCTGCATAAGATTCATATAGTGAGGCTTTAAATGGAAAAGGACTATGCACTTCTGGACACTTCAAAAGGAACTGTAAACTTACATAAGAATCACTCGTGGGCCCAGCAGATGGTGTAATAGTTACATAGATGGACTCCCACGTCATTGACTGCGGTTCAAGTCCTAGACACAGAGGCTTAAAGATCATGCCAGGCGTGAGTGTGTGTGTGTGTGTGCCCAAAATCCCAAGAGGAGGATGAAAGAGAAGCGAGCACAGTGTGGCTATTCTCCCTTGGGGTGATTTGCTGTTTTCTGTTTCTCTATTTTTGTCTCTCTGGCGAGGGCACACTCCCTATATCGAAAAATATCTCTTAAAAAATAAAAAAGTATAACTCTTAATGTACTTTTCTTTGAGGGGGGGAATTTTGAAATAGGGCGCATATGCTTGCCAGAAAGACAGAGAGAGATAGAAAGTGAGAAATCACCCCCCAAGGGGGGATGGCCACACCGCAATCCCTTCTCCTCCATTCTCCTCTCGGGATCTTGGACACGTACGCACACGCGCCCAGCATGAGTTTTAAGCCACCGGGTCCGGGACGCGAACTGCGGTCGACTATGTGGGAATCCAGAGACATAGTCATTATGATACCTGCTAGTTCCTTTTAATGTACTTTTAATAAATTTGCCTTCTGGGACCTCAAGTGGCATGGTGGTTAAGGTGCTGAACTCCCTCATGGCTGACTATAGCTTGAAAATCACACTGGGCACCTGTGTATGCCCAAAATCCCAAGAGGAGAATGGAAGCAAAGGGATTGTTTCAGTCATTCCCCCTTGGGAGTAACTTCTCCCTTTCCTTTTTTCCCTTTCCTTCTCTCTTTCTGGCAAGTGCATGTGCCCTATGGCAAAAACCTTACAGTAAAATAAAAAATATATATAAGATAAAATAAAGTAAAATAGCGTAATGAGACATTACTTCCTGAAGTAAATGAATAAATTTGTCTGTGGAAATTGAAAGCTCAGAAGCCTAGAAATAGAAACAGCGTTGGCAGATACCAGGAGCTGCTTGCTTGAGCACAGAGGTCAGGCTTTATGAGATGATCTATAATGGACACGAGAATACAGGTAAGTCAGGGGAAGATGCTACACTATGGTCTATCAGAGCAGAGTGAAAATATGGGCTATTTATATTAATTAAAAATTTAGTAGCTCTAGTAAGAAAGGTGCACAACATAACGTAATTTCCACTGTTAAGAAAGATGAATTAGGATGATCAGCAGATGGTGTAGCAGTTACATCCCTGGACTCCCACATGGCCATTCAGGATTCCAGTACTGGACCTGGTAGCTTGAAACTCACACCGGGCATGTATGCATGTGTGCCTAGGATCCCGGGAGGAGAATGGAGACAGGACTGCAGTGTAGCTATCCTCTCTGGGGGATGATTTTTCACTTTCCCTCTCACTGTCTGTGTCTCCCTCTCTCAGGTGTGAGCACACATGACCTAAGGATAAAACCTCATTAAAAAAACCAACGAACTAGATATATCCTTGCTTTGATTATTGTATACTGCATGTTTGTCTTAAAAATACATACTGTAGCACTCAAAGGTATTCACCAATTATACATAAAGATTCTTTTAAAAAGTTTTTAAAAAGAAAAATAAACTTGACTATGAAAAAAGTGAAATATTAGGAAAAATTATAAAATATATCATTTTGATAACTATAGTTAGTAAAATAACAATAAAAATAGTCAAAGAGCATTTTCTGAATAAAACACAAAGGGAAACTTAATATATTTTCTTAAGCATAAGGATAAAAAATTCTCTGCCATTGGTTTTCTAAATCTGAATAAAAATTGTGAAAAAAATATTCATATATATATATATATATATCATGTACAATAATTTATATATTATGTATATAACTTAGATATGCTCACACATATAATAGCAGGAAGGATATATGCATATATAATACAGGTGTGCATAAAATATATACATGTTTTACACAAACAAATTTTGACGCAGGAGGGTTATTTTCAATTACTTCCACCCCTGTGATTTCTTACTAAAAGAACTTGCATTATTACCTAGACACTAGGTAAGTCACTTCGTGGCGCAACGGCATTTTTACTCCTGCTGATGCCCTTTTCACCAACCTTCATGCTTAGCTGTCTGGAATCTTTATCTTCCACCTAAGTTCTCTCTACAAAGCTCCTTGCTGTGTCTGTGTAATTGAGCTTGATCACACAGAGCACCCTTATCCTCCTGACTTTGCATTACATAATGCTGCTAGGCTGCTTCGGATATATTCATGAGCCTTAGAAGAAATTCAAAGAAATACATTTTCTTAAATATAATCAACATAAAACTGTTTTCCTTATTAGCATTATTTTTTTGGAGAGGTTTTTGCTATAGGGTGCGTGTGCTTGCCAGAAAGACAGAGAGAGACAGAAAGCGAGAAATCATCCCCCGGGGGGGATGGCCACGCCGCAATCCCTTCTCCTCCATTCTTTTCTCGGAATCTTGGACATGCATGCACACGTGCCCAGCCTGAGTTTTATCACTGGTTCTGGGATTCAAACCAACTACATGGGAGTCCAGCGACGAAGCCATTTCGCCAACTTCTAGTCCCTGTTTTCCTTATTTTAATCACTAGACGCTAGTTTTTTATATTCGAGGTGTTTCTTCTTTAGTAGGCTTACTTCCTCATATTGCATAATTCCAGTTATGTTATCATCATTTTATTTATTTTTCTAATAAGTTAAACATAAATTTAAAAAATTTAGATATAAAGAAAACAAGTGTTTTGCAATTTAAGGCAGATTTCAGTATTTCAATTTGTAGAAAGTCCTGATCTATAGGAGTAAAAAGAATTACTAAAAAAAAAATGTTTAGGATCCAGTGGTAACTTTGCTCCACTCAGAACTAAAGATTATTTGAATAAACATTACTAATTTGTTCTCCCTAAGCATCTGCCTTCCATATGTCTAAGAACCGTAAGTTTAGCCTTGAGTTTGATCTATCTGCAGTACTTTGAATTCTGAAGTTACAAGGAATATATTAAGTGCTAAAAATTGGGGATAAACAGAATAATACTCAATGAAATATCTCTGGATGAATTCAAATATCTATAATTTCTGAATTTCTCGAATTACACATGTGAAATTTATTTCTATTTATTAAAAATGATAACTTATAACATTCTTTAAATCAGTCAGTGCAAAGTTATTTGACATATTTTCGTATAAGCATCCAGTGCCTGATCTTCTCTCCTTATGGTTCTTTTAAATGTCTTAATTTCACAATGAATGAAGATACGTTCATATCCCAATATGTGGAGGCATTTTCTATTTAAATATTTTCTAGCATCTTATCTGGATGTCCCTTTGCCCCCCCAAATAAGTATATTTTGTTTGCTCAAAATTGGAAACTATTTAATGAGCAACTTTATTGAACACTGTCTTTGCCCTGCCTTGGAAATAGTAAATAGTGTATTTTTCTCCCCAAGATACTGCCTGCGTATCGCTGCACTCTTAGGATCATGTCCCTCAGTGACTACTAATCACAGCTACAGTTTGTTCATGGCTAGTTCTGCAGCACGTACACCATATATATTACCTTACTTAGGGACTAGCAATCCCTAAGTGGTGTAATGGCTATGTCGCTGGACTCCCATGTAGTTGACCACGGTTCGAGTCCTAGACCTGGTGGCTTAAACTCACGCTGGGACCATATGTGTGTGTGCCCAAGATCCCGAGAGGAGAATAGAGGAGAAGGGATCGCAGCATGGCCATCTCCCCTGGGGGATGATTTCTAGCTTTCTGTCTCTGTCTTTCTGGTGAGTGTACGCACCCTATAGGAAAAAAAAAAAATAGTTTCTCACCTTATTTAATCTTCACGCCACTATTGGAAGCTAATTTAACTCTTCTAATTCACGAAGAGTAACTCAATATTTACAAAAGCTAAACATGCCTGCTGTCAACTAGTACCTAAAAGTAGTAAGATTTGTACCCACATACTCTGACCTTAAAGCTTCTGTTCTAAACCTTCTTGCCTTCTTGCTATAGAGTCACAGGCTTAATAATTAAATAATAAAAAAAAGTTTCTTTCAGTAAATGCCTATACTCTTCTTCCCATCTCAGCTTTTCTTTTCTTTTCTTTATTTTAACAGAGACTTTCTAAAAAAAATTGCTATACGGTACCTGTTCTCTCTCTCTCTCGCTCACTTCCCAGGGTTACTTAGGGATTGCCACACTGCATCCCTTCTTATTTTGCTTCTTTAAATTCTGGGTATGCTTTCACATGCAGCCAGAGTTTTTTAAACTGCCAGGTCCAGGTCTGGAACCACTCAGTTGGTCATGTAGGATCTAACCACCTCACCACATGTGGCCCATTTCTCAGCTATTTCAATACATGTTGACTCATTGTAGCAATGGGCATTGTGTTAGGAGTCAGTGTGATTTGGCTGCTAGTAAGTAAGTTATTTGAAAGTAGACTAATTCAGATGAAAAATATCTGAAGCCTGTTTTACATTCAAAATTAAAATAGGGTCGGCCTGTGGCTGGAACCCACATGGCCAAATGCGGTTTGAGTCTCAGACCTGGGGCTTGAAAAACACACCAGGCATGTATGCATGCAGACCTAAAATTTCTAGGAGATAACAGAGAAGGAATAGTAGCCTGGCCATCCCCCTGGGTGCCTTTCTTATTTGATAGCTCGTTCTCTCTCTCTCTCTCTCTCTCTCTCTCTCTCTCTCTCTCTCTCTCTCTCTTTCACAAGCACACTGTTCTGTAGCAAAGTAAGGACAAAAAGTTAAAATAATAGTAAGACCTATGAAAGAAATTTAATCTCAAAACTTTGAATATTTATGTTAATTACTAGATGACTATTAATGTAAGGTTTTGTTTGTTTGTTTGTTTGTTTTAAGGTTTTGCCATAGGGCATGTGCAATCACCAGAAGGAGACAGAGACAGGGAAAGTTACACAGGGGACAGTAGTGATCAGACCCAACACTCATTTGGGTTCTTGTCGGACACTCAAGAGAATTAGAAATGCAGACAAATGGAAAGGTTAATAAGCAAAGTTTATAGGAAGGGGTAAAAGCTTCCAGCGAAGTGGAAGGGAGAGCCCAAATAGATCTTCCCCTTCTAGGAAAGGCCTCGTTACATGGGTCTAGACAAAAGAGGAAAACAAACAAACAAACTGTACAGAAAGCTGTTTCTTGTCTACGGAAATTGCAATGAAAAAAACCCTTTTGTTTAAGAGATGCCAGTGCAAGTGTGCTGTGCTGCCCAGGAAGTTTTGAGTTAATCAGGGTCCTTGAGTTGGACAGTTTTCTCAGGACAACAGTTAATTTGTTTATTTTGAGCCTAGTCAGAAGATGGTCCTAAATTTTAGAAACATATAAAGAAGAGTATATTGTTCAAGGTCCTTCCCTCTCCTATTCTTCAGTCCGGGAAAGATTACCCTCTGGGTTTGGAATGCAGTAATGATATGAAAAGTGTTGACTTTAGCTTACATTATCTTATGCAGGCTGCTAAGCAGCTTTCTGTGTAAGCAAGTAGTAAGAGCTAATGATTGATTTTTCGACATCTTGTCTCATATTCTCCATTTCGTGGACTTCATATTATCCTAGCTACCTAGCCAAAGATCTTATCCCTGTCTCAAAGTGAGAAATAACACACCCCACAACCCCCAGAGGAGAGGGCCATGGCGCAAATCTTTCTCCTTCATTTTCCTCTCCGGATTTTGGGCACATGTGCATATACTTGTGATTTTCAAGCTATCATGTTTGGGACTTGAACTGGGGTCGACCAGTTCAACCAGTATTTTAACCACCATGCCATCTGCTGGCCCCAATGCTAATTTTAATATAAAATTATTGTAACTTTTCTCACTTCCCTCATGAAATTGCATTCATGGTCCAAATTGTGAAAAAGCAGGTTTTAGGTAAACCACACTTCATAAACTATTCCTCATGCTTGTATTTTCTAGAGCCTTGATCAAAATCATTCAGAGATAGATTGAACTCATTGCTCTGGTAGTTTTTCCTCCTTGAGTCTATTTGTTTTGTCCAATCCCAATGCTATGCTCATTATGCTTTTTTTCTGTAAAATTTATTAGTAACATATACTAGTTGTACATATTGTGGAGTATAATGTGAGTTTTTCAGTACAAGAATACAATACATCGTGATTAAATCAAGGTAATTGGTATATGCATTATTCAACCATTTGTCATTACTTTGTGTTAGGAAGATTCAAAATCCTCTTTTACAGTTAGACTAGTGATTTATGAGACTAAGAAACGTTAGCATTGATGCTGTAATTTTTAACATGAGATAATATATATAAATATAGTATAGATTCCAGCAAATATATGAAAAGTGGTAAATAAATATTTTTTCCTTAAAATGTCTTCACTGCTCCACTGTGATAAACACAATACGCCAAGCTGTTAGAATCAGTTCATAATAATTTTGGTCCATATATCCATTGGTTGATAAAATCATTCATCTAACATGTTTATAGTAGATATCTTACTCTTTGTATAATAAAGCAGTATTCATGGAAAAAGGCATATAG
The DNA here is from genome assembly GCA_026018925.1 of Tupaia tana. Classification (NCBI taxonomy): domain Eukaryota; kingdom Metazoa; phylum Chordata; class Mammalia; order Scandentia; family Tupaiidae; genus Tupaia; species Tupaia tana. The sequence goes on along the minus strand of JAKSZU010000002.1, from coordinate 99,239,110 downwards.
ATTCTTAATGGTAATGATGAATCTATGAAAGAGATTGAAGGATTTGAATATGATAGAGTTATATGAAACTCTATGAGACATTCAACAGCAAATAGAAAAAATTTTCTCACTATTATATTAAAATTAATTTGAGTAAATTTAATTTAATACAAATCAAACATCTCTTTTATGGAACAATTTTTTTAAATGTAAGATTACACCTAAAGAAGATTTGAAAAAATATTGGAAGTATACATCACACTATCTACACTATACAAAATTTCTTAAAAAGTACAGAATTATGGATATAAAGACAAAAAATTCATTAATTTCAATTTTTGTATCAAAATCAACCTATATTTTAATTCCATTTTCCATGAATTTTTTGAAGTCTCCTAGTACTTTAAAATAATATAATTAAAATTAATGAGTAATTATAATAGTAATCTATAGTAATATAACATAATGGTAATAAAAGTAATTGAAGATTTCATTGTATATTAGTAATGGGAGTAATTAAAATAGATATGTGTTTAATGATCAACGCAATTTCATTTCAAGAAATGTATGTATGTGCTGGGAACCAGCAGTTAGCGTAATGGCTATGTTGCTGAACTCCCACGTAGTCGACCGTGGTTTGCATCCCGGACCCAGTGGCTTAAAACTCACGCCAGGCGTGTGTGCGTGCATGCCCAAGATCCCGAGAGGAGAATGGAGGAGAAGGGATTGCGGCGTGGCCATCCCCCCTGGGGGGTGATTTCTCGCTTTCTGTCTTTATGTCTCTCTCTGTCTGTCTGGCGAGTGCTTGCGCCCTATAGCAAAATCTCTCCAAAAAAAAAAAAAAAAGACAGAAACGTATGTATGTGAACATTTAGTGCATAATATATTGTTTTAAAGTAACAAGGAGTGTTTGTAAATTTGAAAAAGTAAAACTGAGATAGTGGGCTTTCTTTGAAAATAAAGGGGTTAGTGGGCCAACAGGTGGAGTAGTGGCTAAGGTGCTGGATTACCACATGGCTGAACATGATCTGAGTTCCAGACCCTGCAGCTTGAAACTCACAGTGGGTGCATGTGCATACATGTCCAAAGTCCCAAGAGGTGAATGGAGGAGAAGGGACTGTAGCATGAACATTCCACTTAGGAAAGAAAAAGAAAGAAAGAAAGAAAAGAAAGGAAGAAAGAAAGAAAGAGAAAGAAAGAAAAGAAAAAGAAACAGATTATATCATACTAGAAAATCATATAAGAATACATTCTTTAGAGTGTAGAAATTCAGTTTTTTTCTAAAAACGAGGGACCAGCAGTTAGCATAATGGCTATGTCACTGGACTCCCATGTAGTCGACCACAGTTCAAGTCTTGGACCCATTGGCCTAAACACATGCCGGGCGCAAATGTGTGCGTGCCCAAGATCCCAAGAAGAGAATGGAGGAGAAGGGATTGTGGCGTGGCCATTCCCCCTGGGGTGTGATTTCTCGCTTTCTGTCTCTCTGTCTCTCTCTGTCTTTCTGGTGAGCGTACGTGCCCTATAGTGAAAACCTCTCCAAAAAAAGAAAAAAATGAAAAAAAAAATAATAAAAACGAAACAATAAAATTGTAAATGTGAATCAACTGAGCATTCCATATACGAAAAGCATTTTTTTTTTCCTTTGGAGAGATTTTTGCTATAGGGCACGTGTGCTCGCCAGAGAGACAGATAGAGATAGAGAGACAGGAAGTGAGAAATCAATCTCCACCCTCAGGGGGGATGGCCACGCCACAATCCCTTCTCCTCCATTCTCCTCTCGGGATCATGGGCTCGCACACACATGAGCCTGGCGTGAGTTTAAGCCAACGGGTCCAGAACTTGAACCGCAGTCGACTACATGGGAGTCCAGCAACATAGCCATTACGTTAACTGCTGGTCCCTAGGAAAAGCATTACTAAACTTAACACCTACACCAGAAACTACTCGGAAAAAAAAATTACTCTAAGGTATTCCAATTTAAAAATTTACTATAAGCAAATGAAAGACATAAAATGTGTATGTTAGTATTAATATAGGTCGAGTTTCTCATCCAAAAATGTTTTGGGACTGTAAGTGCTTCAGATTTCAAATTTCTTTTCAGATGTTTGAGTATTTGCATATCCGCAAAAAGATTTCTTGGGGATAGAACCCAAGATTAACCATGTAATCATTTATGTTCTATATACACCTTATATAAAAGCCTGAGAGTAATTTTATACAGTATTTTTATGTTGTACTGTTTGGTGTAGAATTTCCCACCTGTAGTATCATGCCAGTGCCCAAAATGTTCCAGAATTTGCATTGTTTTGCATTTCAGATTTATAAAGTAAGAATATTCGGTCTATGTATGCAATGATGAAGGGACAACCTTTTCAATAAGAACTGGATAAACTGGATATCCACTTGCAAAAAGATGAAAATGAATCATTTTTAAGAGATTTTTTTTTTTTTTTTTTTTTTTTTTTGCTATAAGGTGCATGGTAGCAAACATGAATTACTAAAATAAGAACATTTAGATGATCTTACTTGAACGGGGGGGGGGAGTTAACTGTGTTTGCATTTGCTAAGAAAGTTATTTTTTTATAGTAGGATAAATGCAATTCTGAATCATTGAACATGTTTTATTAAAAACTTTCACTAATGAGAGTTTAACTCTAAAGCTGCCTGAAATAAAATGCATATTTAGACATCAGCCAATGAGAATATAGACCTTAAGAGAATTTGATCTGAATTAGCATTGCATTTTTATTTGCACTGTCCCTTTTATTCCTGTTTCCCATTGTGTGTGATTCTCTCTAAAGTACTAGATATGCTAGTATGTGTATTTTAATATTAATTTGGAATGGGGAATGATCATTATTATTCTTTTTGGACAGCGGTTGCTTAAATGAAAATGACAAAGAAAAGGATCAGAAGCTGAAAACAAGGAAAAGCATCCAGAATGTAAGGGCCCAGGGTCCCACACATAACATAGATTTTGGTAAACATAACTGCACTCATTTACTCATTTTGGGTACCATAGTATGTATTAAGGGTATAAAAGCTTTATAGTAAAAATAAGGAAAAATCAGAGATGCACATTCTTCTCTGAGCCAAATGATCACAGACATAGGTTGAAAATGTCTGTTAACTATTTACATTTTCAAAAGCAAATCAGAATTTTTTTTCTGTTCTAGTAATTTGAGTAACTCCTACTCTGAGGTAAAGTATTGCATGCAGACATTTATAGGGAAGCCCTCTAGGGAGATGTATTTTTTGAGGAACTGAGAGACCAGACTGGGAAGAGCAAGAAGTGTACTATTATCGTGGTTGTACATGAAGCCTCAGCCAATCATACAGAAGTGTTGGAGTTATAATAACCTTTCAGCATTGTCCCAAACTGAGGCAAGGAAGCTGGCCTTCGAATTTCTGTATCATTGGACACTGGTTGACTACTGAATGGGAATGTAACACTGGGTTAGGCAGATCTCTTTGGCCAAAGCAATTCCAAATGACAGTTGAAGCTGTAATCCATCAGAAGCCAAATTTCCTAGCAGCAACAGGATGTGTTTGCCCTGAAGAGAAGATTGGACAGAACGCTGCAGTGTCTGCTGCAGGAAATATGTATGTTAGAAGGTGATAAATCTTTCTGAGAGAAATGAAGCGAGGCAAGAAGTCCATTGTGACTGAAAGGGTCAGGTTGTGGTGGAATGAGGTTCAGGTACAAAATAGTTTTATGACACATGCACTTTTTTGAGTGCTGGACATAGGTACTTTTCCCCCCAAGGAGACACTAATATGTTACTTAGCAAAGGAAATTACCCAATATACAAATTGACTCCTGATCTATACTTTTAATCATAATGTTCAAGAGTAATTATAAATGTAACCTAATGAAATACCCAGGACATAGCTTCTTAAATTGAACACATTTTATTACTGTGCCTTTTTTGTAATGGCATTTTTGAGACATCTGTACTATATGATGGCTAACTTAATTCTGACGTTTTGTTTTCCAATGAGTTTCTTACATTGTTTAACAACAAGCTATTCTAAGTGTCTTTTTTTAAAAGGAAGTGTAGAACAAAGTAAAAAATATATATACGTTTTGGAATTAGGATTGTTTAGAATTATAGATCCCCAGTGCAAAATATTTAAGTATCAACTGTTTTTCTTTGTCACCAATGACAATTCCCATTGCACAGGGTAACTTTAATAATAAAACAAAAATAGGTATGTTAAATGATATTACAGTACATTACATATCCTGAGCATTTATTAAGCTATGCACTAACAGTGGTGATTGAAATAGTAAGCACTGTAGCAATAGCAGCATGATTACCTAGATTCACTTATAATCAAGCTATGCTTCTACTAACTTCATGAATAACTTTACTATAAAAAGCCTGAATAAATGGATGAATCATAAGTAATTTTAAAGTGTTTTCTACAATTAAACTACACAATATTATCAATTGTCAGGTATTTTTTATATCCATTTATGTGAATTCAGTAGATTATTAGTTATATATGCATGTTTGTAAATCAGTTACTAAAATTATTAGATTTAGTTGTAATCTAGCCATAAATTCTCCAAATATAACATAGATGATATACAATTTATAAACAAATACACCTATAGAAGGTATCAGGAAACACATTTGAAATGTGAGCAGGACAGGTGATGCATGCATGTTACCATGACAACCCTGTAAGAAGTCTTTATTTCAGTGCTTAGCAGCACACCAAAGAAAATTTTCTTTCTAAGCCAAAAATTCTGCGAAAGAGGCACCCACAGAGCCTATCATTTAAATTTAAGGAATAAGAAAAAAATTTGATTTTGCCTTCTCTGATGAAATTCCTACCTTATTATATGAAAAAGAAATAAAGTAGTTCTTATGAATGATTTATTTTGAACAAGTCATTGCAATATAAATGAAATAATCTCGGGAAAATGAAGAGACCCTGGGAAGTAATCTTGAAGTGAAAAAAAGAGCAAATGTGAGCAAGCAGTTTCTTTTTCTGTGGTCCATTAGGGGTGGAGGACTAATAATTGACTCTAAAGGAAAACTTTGTATTCAGAATACTTAAAGACTTTGGGAAGCCATGTGAGATGTAATGTATGAAGTTAGAGAATGTAATCACTTTAGTGTGAATTATAATTTTAAACATAATTTATTTTCTTCTTCAGGTCTGAGAAAAGTCATTCTCAGGGGCCAGCAGATGAGGAAGTGGGTCATATCTCTGGACTCCCACATGGTCAACCGTTGTTCAAGTCTTGCTCCTAGTGGCTTGAAATTCAAACTGGATACATGTGTGTGAAGGCCCAAGATTCCAGAAGGAAAATGGAGAAGAGGGGATTGGAGTATGGTCATCCCCATTGGGTGATGATTTTCCACTTACCTTCTCACTGTTTCTCTCTGTCTCTCTACCTATGGCAAGCACACACACTCTAAGGCAAAGTACCTTGAAATGAAAAACATCATCCTCCTGTTTTGTTTTGTTTTTTTGTTTGTTTGTTTTTTGAGAAGTTTTTGCTATAGGGAGCGTGTGCTCTCCTGAAAGACAGAGAGAGACAGAGAGAAAGCAAGAAATCACCACCCTCCCAAGGGGAATGGCCATGCCACAATCCCTTCTCCTCTATTCTCCTCTCAGGGGCATGCACACACACATGCCTGACATGAGTTTTAAGCCACAGGGTCCAGAACTTGAACCACAGTCGACTATCCAGTGATACAACAATTACACCATCTGCTAGTCCTGATTCTCTAATTTTTAAAGATTTGGTTTCCCTTTAAACTAGTCATGATTATAATATTTACTATTAACACTACTTAAAAATTATTATAGAAAGAGTATGTAAATCCCTTTTGGCCAAGGTTGTATATTACTTTTATATAATGTTGAGGATACTATAGATATTAAAAGCATATTAGCTTAGCCATTGAGTTCAGACTTTTGGGACACCTAAAATAATTGCAATATTGAGTAAAGTACTAAATAAAATGTCAAACAAGGATTCTGTATCATAAGCTAATTTTTATCTATATAGTATTTATAGTTGGATCCATCTCTATTCTGATAATATCGTCTGCACCATACAGTTGTATCTCATTCTCAAGGCAAATTATAGACACAAGATTTTTATACTTAAGCGTTTTTAGGATGTTTAAGGGTTTTTAGAATGTTCAAGAGACAGAAAGTTATCCCTAAGTTAACATAATGAAGACTGAGAAGTTACAAGTTTCTCACTGAAAAACATCCCTCCATGGTTGGAAGATATTTGTTCTAGGTGATATTTTGGAAATGTATCCATAAAGCATGAGAATGTGACTTGGAAAATGAGTTGATTCAGATCAATGTTAGAATATTTATTTGGGGGCAGGATATAAGAAGAGTTGTTGCAAAGTTCATGGACAAATAAATATTACAAAAAAAGAAAACTGTTCATGGATTTTGAAATATGTATATCAAAATAAACTCATACTTTAATTTCTGTGAACTTTTTAAAGTTCCCTTGTATATCTCCTGTTGATTTTATTTTTCTGGAGAACCCTGATATATGTGCTCAGATATATGCGTTCTATTTACTGGGAAAACATCATCCCATGTGTCTGATGAAACTTCTGATCTACTGAACTTTGAAAGGTAGCACCTGAAGTTGGTAGACTACTGTCTTTAAGCTGGTGCTCTAACTATACTTTCAATAAATCTTCTCAATGTACTATCAGTCCAACTGATTTTGGAGAGCACTAAGTGGCCCTTATATCACAAACAGTTCTGAATCTCCATTGTTTTAAAGTAGATTTGCAGGACCAGCAGTTAGCATAATGGCTATGTCATTGAACTCCCATGTAGTCAACCGTGGTTCGAGTCCCAGACCCAGTTGCTTAAACTCATGCCAGGTGCATGTGTGTGCGTGCCCAAGATCCCAAGAGGAGAATGGAGGAGAAGGGATTGCAGCGTGGCCATCCTCCCATCCCCCCAGGGGTGATTTCTCGCTTTCTGTCTCTGTGTTTCTCTCTGTCTCTCTGGTAAGCTCATGTGCCCTAGAGAAAAAAAAAAAAAAAACTTTCTTAAAGTAGATTTGCTGGTATGACAGAGTGTGAATGAAGTAAGATCCTATAATTCAAATACTAGTTCAAATATTTATACTTTGTAAAACATGATGTTGTACTGCTGACTGAAATCGTGATGACAGAAAAGATGAACTCCACCCCAGTGTACGTTTCTAATCTTGTGAAAACAAGCTACTTCCACGTATGATGAGAATCAACATGATAGATTCTCACTAGTGTTCCACATTTACCCACTTTCATATTTTAATTCATATGGTTATATATCAGATATTCTTGATGCAGGGTCTTCCATGTTGCTTTTTTTTTTTTTTTCTTCTAAAGTCCTGACCAGTTATCCAGGGCATTTAACACTATTCATGAGTCTATATATTGCAAGAATGGTCCACAAAAAGTGGATGACCAGTTGAACTGCCTGATGTTCTGTCCCTCAGTGGAATTTTCAATTATTGATGTCCTTAAATATTGCTCCTCATTAAGGATTTAGGACAGTTATCATCCATTATTGGAAGACATTCACAAAATAATTCAACTAATCCATAGACTAAGATCAGGAATTTTCCTCTTTCTTCAACTGGTGATATAAAGTCCATAATATAACTTAAGGTATGAGCTGAGGGAAAGACTGGTACAGCAGTGGAATACGGCAGGAGTCTCTGGTCTTTCTGGTCACGTAACTTATGGCTCCCCTCTGGTATTACATTGGTTGAACCAGAATGTGCTACCTCCATTTCACTATGGATTGCTGTCCCATGACTCAATGAGTTAGACGGTATCCAACTTATAATTTATAGGATCAGCTGTATGATCACTTCTTGTCCTATAATCAGGCTTTCTGTTTATATCTTGGCTCAGTATATTGTCAGAAGTTGTTTCTTAAAAATCTCTTGATTTTCTGCTAGAGAGAGAGGAACATGCTACCTAAATTAGAGACCTGCATTGTGATTCTGCTGTTAGGGCCCACCACAAACAGCCCACAATTTCTCTTTTTCTCTACCGACAATACCTCCAACACCAAGTTTAAGGGCTACTTTCATGAGAACCCAGATTGTCTGTGAAACAACATTTCCTGATTTGGACTCCAATCAAAGTAGGCACACTTCTGCAACAACTTAATATGTGAATCAGAATATCATTCCTAAATGTGAAATATATGTTGTCTCTAACCTCCAAAGAGCCCAGCAGTTATGGTGTTACTATTGTTGGGAAACAAGCTGCAAATTGCAATCATTTCTCTTTTATCTTATAAAGGAAATCTCAGAACAGTCCTAACCAATTTTATGGATTTCCAGATCCATTGCTTATTTCATACCCTGTGGAATACAGAACTGTGAAGGCCTCCAGAAGCGAGCCACCACTTTCTCATCCTACTGAATCATCCTCATGTCTGTGATGTAATGGGTCAATCTGATGTTCTGAGAAATGCAGGCACTCTAGATCCCTTTACACCAAAATAAAATGTAGAATGTAGGTGATTAGAGTAGCCCTGCCTAAAACTGTAAAGATGATTTTTTTTTTTTCTTGAATGTAAATTGTCCCAGTCGTCTTTTTAGATTGGAATAGAAAAATGCATACTCAACAAATCAACAGACAGTTCATCTGTCTCTGTCTACTCTCCCATAGTATTCTAAAATGTGTTAGTATTATTGAACAATAATAGCTTTGGGTCTTTATTTAATCTATAATAAATATTATGGCTAGTATACATCTAATCTATGAAAACTATTGCTAAAAACAGCTCAAACAACAATAGCAATCAAACAGTTAATTATAGTGCTTTCATTCTGAGGTGAACATCAAATTGAAGATAAAGGACCCTTCAATTACAGATAACTTTAAAATACAAGTTTTCATATATTGATAGAAATGTTTATGTCTGTAGGAAACACTTGACAGATGGGAAAATGTAACGTTGTCTCGGGACCAGCAGATGGCAAAATGGCTATGTCACTAGATTCCCTTGTAGTCCACTGCAATTTCAGTCCCAGACCCATGGCTTAAACTCATGCCAGGCCCATGTGTGTGTGTGCCCAAGATCCCAAAGGAGAATGGAGGAGAAGGGATTGCGGCATGGCCATACCCCCGGGGGTGATTTCTAGCTTTCTGTCTCTCTGTCTCTCTCTTTCTAGCAAGCACACATGCTCTATAGCAAAAACCTCTCAAAGAAACCAAAAAGTTGTCTGTAAAAAAAAAGAAAAAAAGTATGTGTATCACTGTTTTTAGTTTTACTTGTTAAGGGATTTGCAAAGCATGTTTTAAGTTTTCCATGAAGAGACATTAGGTCTTCAAGAAGTTCAGAAAAGTTAATGGCATTTCAGAGAAAAATATCAGAAGAATGATTAAAGAAAAGCAATTTATAGATTTAGCATGTATTTGCTAATCGTTAATCATATTTTATAAGGTGTTTCGCAAAATTGCAAATATATTTTACATGTATGATATAACTTAACTATATCAATAACTCTGTAATGTGTTTTACTATCCCTAATATTTAAATGAAATACAATATTTCTAGAGGGTTCAGTTAACTTTAAATTTATAGCTAAAGAGCAACAAAGTTCAATAAAACTTCCCCAAGATTGGAGATCGGCTCTCTTCATTAAAAATCCTAACAATTCATCACGTACGTTATTTTGGTCATCCAACTTATTCAAATTAAAACTAAAAAACAGCTGATTGCCAGTCAAATGCAGAATACTTTAAAACAAAGTCAGTTCAATGGTGATCTAAGAATTATTTTAGGTGAATACTTAATTTAGTATCATTTAGTACTATTTTCTCTTAGATACTCTATACCATGTTGTTCACAGAATCCTAAACTTAATAAAGATAAACTTGATTAGTCTCTAAAAGTCAAATAATATATTGTAACACTTACAAATAGAAACCAGTAAGTACAAGTAATAGGAATAAATTAAATGACCAAGAATATCAGTACTATTCTCTTCAGACTAGAGATTCTGAAATAAATGGGATTGGATATATGTATCTATCTCATATATTAAATATTGTCGGAATGCCTACTCCCTAAATTAGCAACCTAAACCTATCTTCTCCTGGTGATAACAGAAAATGAATGCCATAAATTCTAGAAAGGCTGCCTTTTGTTTTCTGTATCATCCTAGATTCTTTTAAAGGAGCTTAAAACTTAACAAAACACATTAAATTATTATTTATACTGAAATATTTAATAACAACTCTTTTATAAAATTCGCAATAGATATGCCTCACAAACATTAAGCATAAATATTATTGAAAACCTATAAACGAGACCCTATTTCTTTCAAATTAGTGATGGGGTAGTCGTTTTTTGTGATCCAAACATGGTTATTTAGTGAGAGACTAAATCTGAAATTGTTTCTCTGTCATGAGATTTTACTTTGAATAAATAGCATAACTGGCTAAACTGTATGCATTCTGCACGGTGCTGAACCTAAAATAAACAATACTAAAGGAGGTAACTGGGGTCCAGCAGGTAGAATGGTGGTTTAGGTGCTGGACTCCCACATGGCCAACCATGATTTGAGTCTGAGACCTGGTGGCTTGCTTTCTCACTTTCTCTCTCTTTTTCTCTCTACCTCTCTGTCTCTCTCTGTTGAGGACATGCACCCTATAGCAAAATTAATGACAATAATAAATAAAAATTAAATAATTCTTAAAATAAACAAATATTTAAAAATGAATGAAAGAAGATAATTATAGTACTTCGGAGTTAAGAATTAATACTCCACTAGATTTTTCATTATTTTATTTTAATTGCTTATTTTTTTGTTTTAAAATAATTGTCAAATACAGATGATATATTTTCAAGATGTACAAGATGATGCTTTGATATGTATATATGTTGCGCAATGATTCCCACAAATTACCACATCTATCACCACCCACGACGTACATTAGGTCCACAGAATTTGTTCATCTCATGTAACCCATGACAACTATTTTCTCAAAACCCCCCTCTCTAACCCACGGTATATTCCATTCTACACTCTGTTTCTATTATTTCAATTTTTTTTTTACAGTCCACATATAAGTAAGATCCAACAGTATTTGTCTTTTTTTTATTGTTTTTTAAAAGTTTGTACATTTAGTCGCTATACATCACTATGCTTATAAGTTGAATTTACTCAACATGAATACACTTCACAACAGACCAGTTGAGGATACAAAACACATTAGCACCCAAAGATGATAACCCTTTCTGTGTCCCATAAATGTCTTATCTCTCTGTTTTTCTCTTTAATTTATTTCCTTACACTCTCCTCCTCCTTCTGCCCTCTTTCCACATTGTCTCCAGAATCTGTAACCATTTTCAATGCTTCTATGTCCTCTATTCTCTCAGTTTCCACCACAAAGTGTGGACAGTTAGTAAATGTTAAGTGGGTACATACAATGTCTCTCTTTCATAGACTCAATTGCAGTAAATCTTCCATATTCATCCACTTTCTATCAAATTCCAGGGCCTTGTTGTCTTTTGTAACTGAGTAGTATTCCATTGAGTATATGTGCCACACTTTTCCAATCTATTCATCTGTTCGTGGGCATTTGGATTCGTTCCATGTCTTAGCAATTGTTTTTATATTAATATGAAGATAATTTTATTCTTTCTTGAAAAAAAAAGCCATCTGTGATTTTGTTAAATCAGATAATTGATTTGAAATTGGGTGTATTTTATCAAGTATTCTCATCTATGGTCATGGGATATCTTTTCATTTTTTTAGGGCTTAGTTTCCTGTGACAATGTTTTTTAGTTTTACAAGTTCAGTTCTTTAATTCTTTAAAGAGAATGCAGCATATTTAATTATTTCTAAATCATGCCATTTAAAATAGATATTTTTCTTTTTTTAATATTTTTCCTATAGGGCACATCTGCTCACTGGCTAGACAGAGAGACGGAGAGACAGACAGACAGAAAGCAAGAAATCACCCACTGTGGAATGGCCATGCTTGAATCCCTTCTCCTTCATTCTCCTCTCAGGATTTTGGGCACACACACACATATGATTGGCATGTTTTAAGCCACTGGATCCAGGATGCCAAATGTAGATGACTCTATGTGAGTTCAGATTATGCAATCTGCTGGTCCCTTAAATAGATTTATTTTAAAAAAAATGAGGCCGGCAGGTGTCCTGGTGGTTAAGGGTACTGGACTCCCTCATTGCCAACTGGGGTTACTGTCCCTGGCCTGTAGGCTTGCTTTCTCACTTTCCCTCTCTCTTTCTCCCTCTCTTACTCCATCACACTTACTCTGTCCCTCTCTGATCAAATTTAAATAAGCAAATAAATAAATAGTTAAAAAATGATGCTTTAAAAATTTATTTCCAAATTTTTATTGTCAATGTACAAAAATACAAATTACTTCTGTATATTCATATTGTATTTTTTACTCTGCTAAACTTGCTTATAACACTAATCATTTTTATTTATTTTCTTAGAATTTGCTATATAAAAGGTCATTTATCTTCAAAGAGACATGATTTTAATTTTTAATCTGGGAACAATTCATTTTATTTATTTTTTTCCTAATTGTCTTGTATAGTTAAATAGAAATTGTGAGACTAGACATTCTTTTCTTATTTCTTACCTTAAAGACAAGACCTGAAGTGCTTTACCATTATTATGTTAATGGTGGCTTTTAATTTTTTGCATGTTTGTTTATTTTTAATGGATACCTTTTACCAGTTGGACAGTCTTTCCATTTCTACTTTGTTGAGGTTTCTTTGTCATGAGAGAATATTGGAGATGCTTTCTTCTGGGTCTATTGATATGATTATGTAATTTTTGCTCCTTATTCATCCATAATGATTGATTACATGAATTGGCACTTGTAGATTAAGCCAATCTTTTACTTCCTGGATAAATTATACTTAAGAGTAGCATATAATCTTTCAAATATTTTGCATAATTTGATTTTCTAACATATTATTGAAGGTTTTGCTTCTACATTTGTGAGTGTGTGTGTGTATGTGTTTGTGTTAGAACGTACATGTATTCTACAAAGAAGAGACTGAGAATGACCATGAGGCAATCTTGTCTCCATTTCTTCTTCCCTGCAGAATTTCGAGCATACTTGCTTATTTCCCAAGTTTTTTTTTTTAATCAAGCCATCACTGGATCCAACCATGTAAGATCCAGTCACCCCAACCACCACACCATAGGCTGACTCAAATACGATTTTGTTTTATATTGGAGAAAATATTTTTTTTAATCTTTGAATTTCTTGTCAATTTTTTGCCTTATTTTTCTTTCCATTATTAAAAGAAGAGCATTCAAGGCAACAGCATTTTTTTATTATTTTTAAAAGAGGTTTTTGCAATAGGGTGCATGCATTCACTGGAGAGAGAGAGAGAGAGAGAGAGAGAGAGAGAGAGAGAGAGAGAAAGTGAGAAATTGTCCCCCAGTGGGAATGGCTATGCTGTCTGTTTCACTCTCCTCTCAGGATTTTGGGCACACAGGTACTGGTGTCTGGTCTGAGATTTAAGCTGCTAGGTAAGAGGCTCGAACCACAGTCTACTACGTGGGAATTCAGTGAAGTGATCTTTATGCCATCTGCTTGTCTTGTCAATAACTATTATTAAATTATTATTATGTCAAGTTTTACCTTAAGTATTTTGATATTCTGAAGACAGGCTGACATGATTTTAATTGTTAGGTCTTCCTGATGGATTGGTCCTTTATCATTGTACCACACATTGTTGTCTTTGATGATAATCTCTGTCTTAAAACTTATTTTATTTATGGAGAAAAGAGTCATTCCATATCTCTTTTGGATACTGTTAGCATGGCCTATCTTTTCTTCTTTCAACTTATTTGAATTTGCATCTAAAATATCTTTTACATAGAATGTGTGATTATACAGTTCTTTTCATTATGCATATTGCCTATTTCTGCCCTTTTATTTTCAGTGTTTAATCTGAATGCATATAGTGTAATTCTTCATAACGTATGATTTGCCTTTTTGGCCACCATTTTACTACCATTTTCTTTATGTCTTATACTCTTTTAATCTTCTATTCTCCTATTAACACTTTATTTTGTGTTAAATAGATACTTTCTAGTGTACCATTTTGAAATTGAGGTCATTTTCTGAATAATATACTTGTTTTTTTGTATGATCCTGAAGATTACAAGTTTAATTTATAACAATCTACAATGAAAGTAAACCAACTTAATTTAAAATAACAAAATCTCTTTGCTTGGGTTCATTCCTTTCCTCTCTTTTGTGCTACTGTTATCATATAAATGACACTTTTATACTCTTCAAGCCTATCAGCACAGTTCTATAATTATCAATTTATGCAATGTCTTTAACTCAGTGAGAAAATAATTGCGAGTAAAATATCATTATTACATCTTTTGCATTTATCAAGGTATTTATATTACTGGTACACTTCTTCATATTGAATAAACTCACACTCCACTGTTCTTTCATTTCACTCCGAAGGACTCCTTTTAATATTTTTTGAGGAAGGGAACAGCAGTTGGCGTAATGGCTATGTTGCTGAATTCCCATGTAGTTGACAGCAGTTCAAGTCCCAAACCTGGTGGCTTAAACTCACACTGGGAGCATGTGTGTGCATGCCCAAGATCCCAGTGGAGGGGAAAGGATTAAAGAATACCTATTCCACCAGGGGGGATTTCTCATTTTCTGTCTTTCTGCCTCTCCCTGTCTTTCTGGTGAATACATGTGTCCTATAGCAAAAACCTCTAAAAAACAAACATAAAAGAATATTGTTTTGAGGAAAGAGGAAGAAAATATTAGATACAAATTTTCTCAGTTTTTGTTCAGCTGGGAATGTCTTATTTTTCTTTTTCCTTTTCAAAAGAGAAACAGAAAATGGTGAAGAAAGAAAACATCCCCCATAGGGAATGGTCACACCACAGTCCCTGCTCTTCAATATCTCCCTCTTGTTGGGATTTTTGAAATGTGTGCGCACACCAGTATGTTTCTCATACCCCATGGTCTGAAATTCAAAAGGTACAGTTAGCCCTCTCACGGCCTTAACTACATGGACATGGAGCCAGCCCATAAATATTTAATTTTTATCTTATTTTTAAATGATAGCTTTTTCAAGATATAAAATACAGGATTGATGGTCTTTTTTGTCATCAATTGAATATAACAAATAATCATCTTCTGGCCTCCATGGTTTCTGATGATAAATCAATTAATTTTATTTTATACTCCCTGCTCAATAAGTTTTTTCTCCCTTTCTTTCAGATTTTCTCTTTGGTTTTATTTATTTATTTATTTATTTTATTTTTAGAGAATTTTTTTTGCAATAGGGTGTGTGTGCTTGCCAGAGAGACAGAAAGTGAGCAATCACCCTCCATGGGGAATGGCCATGATGCAATCCCTTCTTCTCCATTCTTCTTGCAGGATTTTGGGCATGCATGTACCCATACTTTATGTGTATTTTAGTCTGCCGGGTCCAGGATTCAAACTGCATCTGACTATGTGGGAGTCCAGTGACATAACCATTATACCATCTGCTGATTCCTGGTTTTGTATTTTGCGACTATGATTTTGATGTATCTAAACATGAATTCTTAATTTATTCTAGAAATCTGTGAGTTTTTTTTTTCTATGTGCACCATAAAAAAATCTTGAACAATTTAGGAAGCTCTGGCTATGGAATCAGACCTATTTTACTTCATACGACATCATTCTCAAATATTCTTAATTTTATGTATGTTTCCTTTTGGTTCTTTTAACATGTTTATATTGATATTTGCAAAGTGTATATTTAATAACCTGGAATATCTCCAATACCTCATGGAGAAGTCTATTAAGAACACTTTTTCTCTGTCACTGTTAGTGTCTCATAAACTTTTGAAAGAGATTTCATTGAACATGGAGCAATTTAAGCAACTTATTTTGTTAAATATTAAAAGTCAAAACTCCTTTTTTCTCATGGTTTGTTTTTGTTGCTGATTGTTGTCATTCTTTCTTGCTTATTTTTATTTATTATCTCTCTTGAAATAATTCTTCAAAATCTGTTTTATCATACATTGTTACTTAAATCTCTAATAGTTCAATGTTAAACTAATAATTGGATAGGATTTTTTAAATAAAAAAATTAAATCAATAACTCTTTTTTTTTTTTTTTCTTTTTTTTTCTTTGGAGAGGTTTTTGCTATAGGGCGCGTGCACTCGCCAGACAGACAGAGAGAGACAGAGAGATAGAAAGCAGGAAATCACCCCCCAGGGGGGATGGCCACGCCGCAATCCCTTCTCCTCCATTCTCCTCTCGGGATCTTGGGCACGCACGCACACACGCCCGGCGTGAGTTTAAGCCTCCGGGTCCGGGACTCGAACCGCGGTCGACTACGTGGGAGTCCAGCGACATAGCCATTACGCTAACTGCTGGTCCCAAATCAATAACTCTGTAAACATGCAGAGATTATACATCTTAGAATATGTTTCAACACTTTGGTGGTTCAGTGGGTAATTTACAGTTTTTTTTTTTTTTTTTTTTAGGTTTTTGATATAGGGTGCATGTGTTCACCAGAAAGAGAGAGAGACAGAGAGACAGAAAGCGAGAAATCACCCCTCCAGAGGGGGATGACCATACCGCAATTCATTCTCCTCTAGAGATCTTGGGCATGCATGCACAAGCACCCAGCATGAGTTTAAGCTACCAGGTATGGGACTCGAACCGCATTCGACTACATGGAGTCCAGTGTCATAATCATTATGCCAACTGCTGGTCCCGGTAATTTACAGCTTTTATGGTAGAGTTAATTTGCTGCTTTCACAGATGCCCAAGGTTAGGAATAGACCAGGGATTAGGGGCTTCTCAGAGTTTTCCTAGGCATGCACTCTGCCCTGCAAATGCGCATACTCCTCTATATTTCCGGAAGATATTTTGAATAAAGGCATCTGTAGTAGTTTCCTTTTACAGAAATTCCTTTCAATTATTATTGATGCTGTTTTTCAGCTTGTTGTTTTCCTTAACTGTTATCAAAGCATCAGGCAACTACAATGTTAAACAATTGCTACTTCGTGTTTTTACAAATGCCAGGAGAAAAAGCTGTTCATACTGAGACAGGTCAAGTAAAAACAAGCCCTGTAAATGAGGGTTTCCAGGAAACTGATGACAGAGCAGATAATGACAGTACTCTGAAAATGGAGCTTTTATGGAGGACCAAACCTATTTTGTCCCCCCAGTGGTTGCTAGGTTCCTGGTTTTCAAAGCTACTACATTTGTGAAGCTATTGGTTTTCAAGACTACCCATAGAGCTGTGTTGAGGAAGATGATAATAGGCTATCTTTCTTAAGTTTAGTTATTTATTGAAAGAGAGAGACCCCACACACTAATGCTGCAATGCTCTTCCTAGCCTTCAAGTCAACTGCAGATTCGGACCTGGGCTTTCCGTTGCACAGACACAACTGACTCCAACACTGTGGTTAGGCCAGAGTATTTAAAGTGCCACAAACATTATTAATTTTACTCAGATTCATCTTTTTGTTTGGAAAGAATTTTTTCTATATTGTTCTAAGTCTTTGGCTTTTTTTGAGAGTTCTGAAATTTTGATTTAGACAATTTCATTAATGATTATATTTTCACTGGATAAGCAGAATTTTCAGAGGTCCTTAACCTGCCATTCCACTGATGTTTCCCAGAAGAAATGATTTTATTTAAAAGACATGCAAAATAAGAGTGGTAAATTAATCTAGTAAGCACTTATTAAGCACTATATATGTGAACTATAAAGAAGTGATTTATAGTAATTAATAATTTAAAACTGAATAGAATATGAATAAACTAGGTATAGATATATTATGAGCACAGAAAAAGAAGAAGAAAATCTTGCTAGAATTAGAAAAGTTTCCAAACGGAAGGAAAAAAATGACTATACTTCAAAGATAATTAGTAGTTCGCCGGTTAAGAGAGAGGATAAAGTACCTTCATGCAGGAGAGGAGGTAAAGAAATGAAAATGAGGTCTAGCATGTCCCCTGCTAGTTTAATAAATACTCAAGAGCTGGTAAGTTTTTTAAAAAATTAAAAAGTGAAGATTATGATAACCGTCTCAAAATTTAAAAAAAATCAATATAAAAAGAATGAAATGTTGGGGCCAACAGGTGGCATGGTGGTTAAAGTACTGGACTCTCAGATATGTTTTGAGTCCTGGACCCAGCTACTTGAAACTTATGTGGGGGACGCCTGAGAAGGGATTACCATGTATTCATCCCCTGTGGGAGTGACTTCTTTTTTTCTTTTGAGAGTATTTTTTTTTTTTTTTTTTGCTACATGGCACATGCACTTGCCAGAGAGACAGAAAGAGAGAAATCACCCCCCCTCCCAGGGGGATGGCCACACCACAATGGGCACACACAAATACGTGCCCAGTGTGAGTTTAAGCCACCGTGTCCAGGACTCGAACCGTGGTCAACTACATGGGTGTTCAGCGACATAGCCATTATGCTAACTGCTGGTCCCTGGGGAGTGACTTCTTAATGTCTCTCTGTCTCTGTCTCTGTCTCTTCAGAAACTGTACATCCCTATAGCAAAAAAGCTCTTGCCCCCGTAATAGGAGGAAATACAATATTAACTATATTTCTGCCTCTTTTCTTGATATTAGATTTAAGTAAGCTTCAGACTCATATTTTGTCATCATGTATGCATTATACTTTGCAAAGTTTATTTTAATTAAACATTAATAAAATATCTCACATAATCATATCCAATGGATTCATGAAAATTAGAACAAGCATACATATAGATTTTTAAATATGTCTGACTCAGAGTAATTACAGAAGATAGGACCTTTTGATGGTAGTGTTAAAACAAAAATATCCGAGGCCAGTTAAATTGTCCAGTTTATTTCAGTAAAAGATAGTTATTTGAACTGGGCAGTATTCTAGACTGAATATTTTTTTCAGACTGCTCCATTTAGTTATGTATAGAGGTGATATTTGTAGTAGAGAAAAGGAAGTTACATTCAAAACAAACCAAATTGGCTATAATAGATGTTTGCTTTATATTGTTAGGATTTAGGAGCTGTCAGCTTCTGACAAGCTGAGGGGTTGGCTGCTATGATTGGCTGATACTCAGTTCCTTGGTTACTAGAGTATATATTTGCATTTCCCATCAAGCTAGGTTGTAGTTCAACTTATACAGAGTCTGCTATAGGCCAAACTTTGCCACCAAGTATGGAGGCTAGTTTAGGTCAGTTTAAAATTTTATATAATGCTAGGAGTGCACATGCATGTACACACACACACAACATATGTAAGGTAAACTGACATAATATAAATAATTAATGATTTTTGAAATAACCTATAAGTTCCATGAATATTGCAGATTTTGCATCCGTCTTACCTCTGACATTACATACCTGACCAAATAATATGTTCAATATCTATTGCCATAAAAACAAAGTATTAGAATACATGGGGGCTAGCCAATAGTGTCGTGGTTAAGGTGCTGGATTCCCATGTAGCTGTCCTGTTCAAGTTCTGGACCTAACAGCTTGAACATCATGTTGGGCACCTGTGCATGTGTGTCCAAAATACCAAAAGGAGAATGGGGTGTAGGTTATCTATCCCTCATTGGGAGTGATTTCTCACTTTGCCCCTCTCTGTCTCTTTCTGGTGAATACACATGCCCTCTCACAAAAACTTAAAAAAAAATAGACTGATGTTCCTCATATGAGAATTTGATTCAGTAGTATTTTTCTTATCATAAAACATAGAAGTAAAATATTTCATAGACACAAGTATACTACCATCAATATACTTGGAATATTTTCAAACAATAACAACATTAAATAAACTATAGTGTTTCTACCAATATGTAATATCTTAATAATGCAAAATTTTAATCACTTTTTTCAAAACTTAAGAATGCTGGGACCAGCAGATGGTGAATTGGTTATGTCACTAGATTCCCACATGGTTGTGATTCGAGTCCCAGATCCAATGGCCTAAAACTCTTGCCAGTCACATGTGGGGTGTGTGTGTGTATGTGTGCGTGTGTGTGTGTTTGTGTGTGTGTGTGCCTAAGATCACTAGAGGAGGATGGAGGAGAATGAATTGCCTTGTCGCCATAGCCCCAGGGGTGATTTCTCACTTTCTGTCTCTCTATCCCGCAAGCGAGTACACATACCCTATAGCAAAAATTTCTCTTAAAAAAAAAAATGCTTATGAGCAGTTGAACTCTAACAATATAATAAGCTAGGGTGAAAGAGAGTAAAAAAACTTGCTGTAAGACATCACTAAAACTGTTGGATATTTTTAAAAATAATATTTGAGAAGTAATATATAGCCAATCAAATTCATCAATTTAGGACAATAATTAGATAAAATTTTATAAATGTAAAACTTATACTGATCCAGCTATAATGAGAATATAGTAATTGTAGTTATATGTGTCTAATAAAAAAGTATCAAATATGTTCAACAGAAATCTTACAGTATTAACAAAATAAACAGGTGAATTGTATCATCTTTATAAAATTTTATAATTTCTTTATAAGAGTTGAAGATTCATTTTGGAAAAAAAATGTAAATAAACGAATGTTATTTAGTTGTATGTAGAGCCAAATTGACCAGTAGAGCATAACAAAAGAATATGAACCCTTTTGGATAAAAAGTGTGAAAATTCTACCACTGCAGTTTCTTATTGGAAGAATGAGCTTGCCAAAAATGGTAGCAATACCTTTAAGCTTATCAACCAGAAAATTAAGAAGGAAGGAAAGAAGGAAGAAACTGAAAATATACTTCCGTTAGAAACTTTACATAATTTTACCTCTGGATGGATTGTTGGATTGAATGTGTGAAAATTAAAATTTTAATACTTTGAAAAGGAAAGATGGTAGTATGTATTTATTGTCTCATGTAAAGAAAGCATTTTTATTCTTTTTAAAATTTTTAGTTTCTTTTTAGAGGGATATTTTTGCTATAGGCCACATGCACTTGCCAGACAGACAAAGACAGAAAGTGAGAAATCACACCCCCCACCCTCCCCAGAGGGGATGGCCATGCTAAAATCCCTTATCTTCCATTCTCCTCTTGGGATTTTGGGCATGCTCACACACATACCCAGTGTGAATTTTAAGCCTCTGAGTCTGAGACTTGAACCATAGTTGGCCATGTGGGAATCCAGCGACATAACCATTACATCATCTGCTGGCCCCAAGAAAGCATTTTTAAATGTAGAAATTTTAAATCATATAAGAATAGTTGGAAAATATAGGCTACATTAAAACTAAGAGTTTCTTTTTATAAAAAAGTATAGTAAGTATAGAGACAAAACAAACATATTTGTAACACATTTTAAGGGAAAAAATTACAAGTTAGATATTTGTAATATATGATATTTAAGAGAAAATGAATGAATTAATTAATTTACATTTAATCACATGTCTTTACAGGCACAACATTTCTTTTTCTTTTTTATTTATTGAATTTTATATTTTTGATATATATTTTTTAATTTTTATATTTTTTTATTATTCATACATTAAATTGCTATACATCATTTAGATTGTGAAGAGACTTTATCCAGCATCATATACACCTCAGTCCAGCCCAGTTGAGACCACCATTCACATCCTTATCAACAAATAATAAACCTTATCTATGTCCCACGAGTGTCTTACTTCTCCATTCCCCCCCAAATTTCCTACATTCTTCCCCTCCCACACTTTCTCTATGAAAGAGAGACATTGCAGGTCTCCACTTAACATATACCGACTGTCCACACTCTATGGTAGAGACTGAAAGACTGAAGAACATAAAAGTATTAAAATTGTAATGGACACTAAAGACAAAGTGGTAAGAGAAAATTTTTTACATAAACAAGAAAAATGAAAACATTACTTTAAGAAAATGGAGAAACTGCAATAATTCTCTGCATAACAATATTTAAATCGGCAACGTACCTCATATATATTGGTTGTGCCATAAGTTTATAATAGAACTGAAAATCTATTATAGCCTAGTGACATTGTAACAACCATCACCCAGTGTGTTTTCAAGGCACTGGGTTTAGGACTCAAGTTGCAGTCAACCATGTAGGATCCAGTGCCTTGACTACTATGTCACCTGCCTGCCCAACTAAGGTTAATTCATTATGGAAGAAAGAAATTTTAATTATTGTAGCCTACAATTCTAAGTCTTAGTTTGTGTGGCTTTGTTGTTTGTTTGTTTCTATGTTTCCAGTAACACAGAGTGTGTGTGTTACTCTAATCAGCAAATGGCTGCTAAGCTTCTTGTTAAATTAGACCCAGTTAACCACTTAATATCCTCTTAAAGAATTCCACTCATTTAGAGTTGAGATTCCAAAATAAAAATGTGTTTATAAGTTACAAGTGAATAAAATGATAAAATACTCAAGGATCATAATTTAATAATTTCTTATAATTTATGAGTCTACTTTTATCTTATTGTTTATTCCAGCAAAGCATTTACCATTCTTAAGCTTCTATTGATAATCCAGTAACAATTTACTCCTTTTTTAAAAGGCTGTGGTGTCGAAGTTTCAGATCATTAAAAAAAATTGTCAGGAACGCTTAAGAACACGTCAGATTTAAGAACACATATCTACTGATAAAAATGTGGATTTCTTTATTCCAATAACATATTTAAAAAATAATGAATGATATGTTGATATGATTTAGAAAGAATAATCATTTAATAAATAATGAGTGAATGATATTTTTGGAAGATAATGCTTCCAAAATTGGACATTTGGTCTTTAACCGTATCTGTAATTAGTATACACATAATATATTCTTTCTTCTTTTTTTCCCCTCAGTGTGTGGCTATTTCGGCACCATCCCACTTGAACCTTCTAGTACTTGAGACTGTAGGCACTTGCCACCATGTTCAGCTTCTAGGATGGGCCAAAAATAAAACCCAGACCTTTGATATGAACTCAGTTTGCTCAGTAGCAGAGTCTATCAGCACATAGGAACATGACTTGGCTAAGTTAATATAGTTTTAACCATACCTTTATAAGGTATAATGTGTATTTTACTTGGCTTACTCCATGTGTAAAGTAGAAACACAGATTTCTGTGTGTGGCGGGGGACGGTTACAATGTTTAATTTTCCACTTTATAATTATTTGAGATATTACAATTAAATAAAAAGAATACTTTGAAAGATAGGAAATGGAATATTTAATTGTTCACTCAGTTTGACCAGAATATTCACTCATGATATTATGAATTACCAGGTTTCCTATGATTAATAAACAAAATTTGAATTTGAGCTCTTTACAAATCAATCTTATTCAAATTTCAGTATAATGTTGATTGTTGGGGTGATTAAAAACACTTTTCAGGAGAAGGAAATCAGAAAGCACAATCTGCACATGTATCTTGGAGGGACAAATTTTGTAACTGAGTCAAATAAATAAATATATATGTACATACATATATACATAAATACATGAATAGCCTTAGCCATAATCTGCACATCAACAACTACAACTGGACATAGATAGAAGAATACAACTCCAACTTTAACTCTACTCTGTATCAAAAAAAATCTCATAGATACTATAAAGTGCACTGAAAAATTTACATTATTTTATTTCATTCTTTTTGTTTTCTGTAAGGCATATTGATTTTTTGTTATATTTTGTGTTTTGTTTTCTTGTTGTATCTTTCTTCAGCATTAAATTGAAACCATTTCATGGTAGAGACAATCTGGATAGTGGTTTTCCAGATATTTTATTTTCCTAGTTTAGTTTTCTGCCCTTGTTATCACCTTTATCAGTTTGACTCAAAATTCTGTTAAGAACTTTGCTCTTGAGACTGGTAGGTGGCATGGTGGTTAGGCACTGGACTTCCACATCACTGACCACAGTTCACGTTTTGGATTTAGCAGCTTTCTTTCTCACTTTCCCTCTCTTTCCATCTCTCTCTCTCTCTCTCTCTCTCTCTCTCTCTCTCTCTCTCTGTATCTCTCTGGTCAAGTTAGAAAATAATAATAATAAATAAAATTAAATTAAATAATTTTTAAAAAGAACTTTGCTCTATTTTTTATTTTCAGCATTATTATTAGAATAGGTTATTAAATTCAAATGATAATTTTCTCTCCAGTCTTTCACAAGACCTATATCTTATTTTCATCAAATCGGAACTTGCATTTCTCTGAGTACTGAGATCAGGGCTCTGCAGAAGTTGCCTCTTATCAGATGAAAGTAACTAAACAGTTTTGTGAAGTCATCTCAGCAGTTTGTTTTGACAGTTCTTACATCATTTATTCTCATCTGTTTCTCTCTATTGTTTTCTTATTGATATCTGAATCCATGGGTATGCTAGTTTCGGTGGACAGATAAACCACCAGCTTAGTCTTTTCTTCAGGCTGTATAGTAATTGCCTTGAAACTTAAGAAGTGGAAAACAAAACAAACAAAAACAAAACAAAACTATATATTTATGCTTGTCCCCTTGACCTATTTGTAACAGTCATTTAGAGAGCTCTTTTGTCTTGCAGAATGGAATGATGTATTTTTTTTCCCCTAGCAAGCAAAGGTCCTTTTTGTTCTTCTGTGTATGATTGATTTGTCCAGTTATGCCCTAGTCAGTTTTCACAGTATTCGTTAGTTCAACTTCCAAAACTACACTGTAGACAAGGCAGTCAGTGAAAGGAAACAGTGCTCATCAATACTGAACGTACTATCCAAGCAGGATTTGGTGTCTGAGGTCAGCGGAGCTGCTCCACCCTTCCTAGCTCTTGCTGTTGATAGCTGCTTCTGGTCTTAGGCATCCTGTACCATGTTTTCTATAGAAATGTCTTTACGTGCTTAGGATAGCTTTTCTAAATTGAGTGAATTCACAGCTAGTATTTCTTTTTTTTTTCCATCAAGTCATTATAAAACTGTTTTTTTTTTTTTTCCCATCTGAGAAACTCTAAGAATTTTTATTGTTTCTCAGAAAAATACCTATCAATCCTCCTTCTATTCATGCTTTTAAATGTTCACCCTTGTCTGCTTTAGGAAATTAATAGCACAAAATTATTTTATGTTTGTATTATTAGTGTTCATATCTGAACTGTGGCTTCTGGTGCAATGATTATTTATATACCAAAGCATCTATGGCAAACTTGAGCTAAGCATAATAGGTAGTTGCTGATGGTTTCAACACTTTCTATGTCTACATTTAGGCCGAAGACAATCTACTTTTTATTTCCTTTTTCTTTTTCAGAAATTCATGTTTCTTAACTACACTTGCATTGGCCTACTATTTACATCATAACCATTTGTTGTAGCTTATAAATTGTTTTCTCTTATGTGGGCAATTTTTTTAGTAGACATAATACATTTTTGCTGAGCATAAATAAAAACATTAGATTTGATCCTGACAAGCATAACTGTAACATCTATTCTTTCCATCTCTGACCCAAAATAAATAAAAATTTCACACACAAAAAATACAAACTAATTCTTGGGACCAGCAGTTAGCATAATGGCTATGTCGCTGAACTCCCATGTAGCTGCCATGGTTCAAGTTCTGTACCTGGTGTCTTAAACTCACGCCAGGCGTGTGTGCGTCCGTGCCCAAGATCCCGAGAGAATAGAGGAGAAGAGATTGCAGCGTGGCCATCCCACCCGGGGGGTGATTTCTCGCTTTCTATCTCTCTGCCTCTCTCTGTCTTTCTGGCAAGTGCATGCACCCTATAGCAAAAACCTCTCCAAACAAACAAACAAAAAATACAAATTAATTCTGTAAGTTCTTTGCCCAATAGTATCTAATCTGATACTGACATTTTTCTTTCCATTTTGTTTAGCATTATTAAAAAAAAGTGTGATAAGGTGTTTCACAAAAGGAGACGATTGTTAATTTCTTTACTAGTGAGTTCAAATCAAGTTGGTTGTTTTTTTATTTTATTTATTTAGATTTATCACTATTATTATTATTATTTTCATTTTATACATTCAGTTACATTATTATTTGGCTTACAAAATAGATATTACAACAGGTAAACATTCTCCCTAGTACAGTGGATAAAACTACAAAATATCTTCAACAGATAATACCACATTTCTTTGTGCCATTAATGCTTTGCCTCGCTATTTTTCTTCAAGTCATAGGAATGAGCTAGCCTATTTCTGATTTAGAACCTGAGCATTAGCCTTTGCAGCATTATTCATGATTACTAAGACATATAACCAACCCGTATCCATGAACAGATGAATGGATTGAAAAAGTGTGGGACACATAGTCCGTGGAGTACTATTCAGCCATAAAAAACAACAAGGCCCTGGAATTTGACAGAAAGTGCATGAATATGGAAGATTTGTTAGTGATAAAGCAAGTCAGGCTAGGAAAGATAGACCTTATATGTCTTCACTTAACATATACCAACTGCACTCTATGGTAGAGACTGAAAGACTGGAGGACATAAAATCACTGAAAATTGTTATAGACACTAGAGAAAAAGTGGAAGGAGAATGGGAGAGGGCATAAGCATAGGAAAGGAAATTTGGGGGAAAAGTAGATAGGTAAGACATTTGTGGGACACAGATAACGTTTATTTCCTGTTGTTGATAATCTGTACAGTATTCTCAACTGGACTGGGCTGAGGTGTATATCATGCTGGGTAAAGTCTTTTTACAATCTAAATGATGTATAGCGATTGAGTGTATAAATAATAATAATAATAAAATAATTATTAAAAAACAAATAGATTAGATAAATGAAATAATTCTCAAAAAAAAAATAAAGGAAAGAAAGGAAGGTCAGGGATAAAATCCTGGTCTCTTGTTATGAGGTATTAACCATGATGTCATCTTCTTGGAGTCTTTGCCTGCTGGCTCCTTGTGTATGTAAGTAATCTTTCATTGGCACAGTCCAGGTGGCAGAGGTAGTGGGGTGCCACTAGACAATACTGCACGGGACACTCAGTTTTGAACCTCAAGTTCACCTGAACTCCAGGTGCTCCTGTGAGTGTGGTTTATGATCTAGACTGACTGAGAGGCTGAAGGGGAGGATTCTTGCATGTCATGATTCTGCCCGGGGCATTTATCTCTTTCTCTATCTGTATGTATATCTCTCTGGTGAAAGAGAAACACTTAAAAATAATTTTTTTTCTCCACCACACAGCAACTTTTAGTTTTAATTATATATTATTTTACCTCTATGTTTAATCCAGAAACATCAGCCTTGTAAGAGCAGAAATATGATCAATATGGTTCAACTTTAAAGTAGTGCCTGCACAGAGCCAATACTGAATAAAAGTTTCTTTAAAGTGTAAATAAATAAGACTCATATTTATATTTAATAAAGACAAGGTGTTATCTGATAAATACATAGCTCATAAATACTGAATTTGAATTATATTTATATGGTATGCGTAATATATATATATGCATATACACACACACACATACTTCACACACTTAAGTGATCTATTTCTATCTTTTATCATTGTCCATAAAATACTGCATTCTAGAAGGCCTTTTTTTTTCTTTAAGAAATAGGTTTTGTTCCCAAAAGATCTGAAAATTATTTACCATATGACCAGTTTGGCAAATTGATTTTTGACCTTTGGTCTTTTCATCTGTAAATAATATCTCTTTTCTAGTTCTTTGTGAAGTTTTCATGAGATAATACATGAGAAGTGCATTATCTGCAGAAGGTAACAAAAATAATTTCAAGTCAAAGTTAACTACAGTTTTTACTAATAAACAATTACTATACATAAATAAAAAGTGTATGATACACCTTTGAATTAAATTATTTATTCAGACAGGCTATCTAATAGTTTGCTACAGACAGAGAGACAGAAAGTGAGAAATCACTCTCCCAGGGGTTATAGCCATGCTGCAATCTCTTCTGCATTCTCCTCTTGGGATTTTGGGCACACGTACCCAGCATGAGTTTCAAGCCTCCAAGTCTGGGACTCAAACCACAGCGGCCCTGTGGAAGTCCAGCGATGTAAACATTGCACCATATGCTGGCCTCCAGGCCTAAGTATTAAAAATCTGTTCTGAATCAGACAGTCTTTGAAGAATATAGATTGTAGGAAATATCAAATTTATATAAACTAGAAATATGGGTTATATAATGAGTTTAGCATTATCTAGTGTTTTTCATTTGTGAATTATCCAAAAGAATAAAAAACGTTTTGGTTTTTTATTTAATCAACTGACTGACAGTTTTTGTCTTCTATGGTTCCTGATAATTTTGATCAAATTGCATATATTTGATATGTACATGCCTATTTCTCTATGTACTAGAAGCACTACAGTGTAGTTTATAACAACACAGGCTACAACTAGATATAAAAGAGATATGATCTTTAGCAAGTTACTTTATATATTCTTATTTTATTTTATCTGTAAAGTGGAGATAATAATATTAAGCACCTCAGCATATTGTTATGAGGTTTCAAGTTAATATATACACAACACTTAGAAAAATACTTGTTACACATAAATGATACGGATTTTGTCTACCATCATTTAGAAATAAAATTCAAACTCATTTTCTTGTTGTTGTTCAGGTTTTTACCATAGGGCACATGTGCTCTCTGGAGAGAGACAGAGAGAGGGAAAGTGAGAAATCACCCTCCGCACACAGGGGATGTCCATACCACAATCCCCTTTCTCCATTCTCCTCCAGACATTTTGGGCACTCACAGAGATGCACTTGGTGTGATCTTTTAAGCCACCAAATCTGGAACTTGAACTGTGTTGGATCATGTGTGAGTCCAGCATCTGAACCCCATACTATCTGCTGGCCCCTAAAATACATTTTTTATTGTATTAAATATGTTTTGTAGATCACTTTAAAATGATGTGAGTTCGTTCTATGTTATTTATAATAATAAATTGGTTATTAGTTTGAGTAGTGGTTTA
The DNA here is from genome assembly GCA_026018925.1 of Tupaia tana. NCBI lineage: Eukaryota > Metazoa > Chordata > Mammalia > Scandentia > Tupaiidae > Tupaia > Tupaia tana. The sequence goes on along the minus strand of JAKSZU010000002.1, from coordinate 99,210,253 downwards.
AAAAGGGCATATAGTGTGCCAAATAATCACCAAATAATCAGAGCTATTGACTAAAACTCAGATTTCCACACCTGCTTTTGAAGAGGTTGATAGGTAGTCTGGTAGGAGGTCAAGGTTTCTGTAGTTTAAACAAATACAACAAAATATCCCATGCACATGGCATGGAACTAACATAAATAATAATTTGCTTAGGTAGAAATAAATATAAAATGATGGTTTTCTTCAAGATCATGGTTTTATTTTTTAATTTTTATTTTATGAATTTTTTATTTTCATGGGATCATTGAATATCTCTATAATGCAAATATCTTTTGAAATGTGCTATACCACATGACAATAAAATCACAGATATTGCCATATATATCATATTCAACAGGTAATTTTACATTCTTGTGTTTGTTACCTGTTCCTTCTCTGGGCTCCTCTTACCCAACCTCTACTATCTATACTACTCCCATACAGTCTGTGATTTCTCTATTTGTCCTCCCTACTGTTACGTTCTTGGATCTTTCAATTTCTGCCAGATCATGAGGACACTCAGTGTATTTTGAGAAAGGAAATACAGTGTTTGGTTTTCATGTTTTGGCTTACTTTGCTTAGTATTGAATCTTCTATTTTCATCCACTTTGCATCACATGACAAGATCTTATTGTTTTTATGGATGAGTAGTATTCCATAGTGTAAATGTGCTCCATTTTTTCATTCCGTTCAACAATTCTTGGGCATTTAAGTTGATTTCAAATGAGATTCTCTCAGGCAAAAAGCTTCTGAACAACAGGGGAAATTACAGTTATCATGAAGGAACAACCCTCAGAATAGAAGAAAATATTTGCAAACTATGCTTCTGATAACGGATTAGTAGCCAGAACACATAGGGAACTCAAGGAGCTCACTCACAAGATAATCAAATAATCCAATAAAAAATGAGTAAATAAGCTGACCAGATAACTCTCTAAGGAAGACATCTGAAAGGCCAAAATGCATATGAAAAAATGTTCAACCTCTTATTGTAAAGAAAATGTAAATAAAAATCACAATGAGATACCACTTAACCTCGGTCAGATTGGGTACAATGAAAATAAATAAATACATAAATAAATACATAAATACAAAGGAGCAACAAGTGGTAATGAGGCTGTGGTGAAAAGGGAACCCTTCTACTGTTCATGGCAATGTAAATTAGTATAGCCACAATGCAAGACCACGTTTTTCACAGATCTCAATATCTACTCAGTGATAAGAGTCAGCATCACAGCTGAAATTCAAGTAAAATAAGTTTGTGATAACAGTCATATAAATTTGTTTTTAAAATTATATTTAGAAATATGAGCTTACTGAGGAAATAGAAATCATTTCTGATTGGCAATACTGGAAAATGGTTCCAATTGGAAGTGAAATTAAAGAAAAAATGAGATTTCAATCAGTCAATAAATTAATAAAGAAGAAAAGATGAGGCAATAGGTAAAATGAAAATGGGGTACAAGAACATGATGGCATAAATATATAAGTGTGTGCATATGTGTATATATACATATTTATATACAAACACAAATATACACACACACATATATATATAAGCACAATGGATCTTCCCAAACGTTATTGAAAATGTGTATTAAAAAAAATTATGTGTGGATTTCAAATATTTTCTGCACCAAAATAAACTTGTACTTTAATCCCATTTTCACAAATATTTTTAAGTACCTTTTTATATACAGGTATATGTGCATACATATGTGTATGTTTACAAACAGTATAAATGTGTACTTTATACACATGTACATGCATATATGGAGAAGTGGAGTAATAGAATCTGTATTTAAGGTGCTAAAACAGATGGGATGAGTTAATGGTTTCAAATTATGAGAATAGTTAGGTAGCTATTAAAGTTCTATACAAAGAAAAGTCTAGGAATTAAAATTAAGAAAATGATTCTTGAAATTCAAACAAACTTAGCAAGATATGGTCAAAAGATAATAGGTAACAGGACCATTCAGTGACATGGTTGTTGGGACTGCTGGATTCCACTTGGACAACTGGATGATTTTCAAGTCCTGGACCAGGGCTTGTGTGTATGGGTGCCTAAAATGTAGAGGAGAAGGGATCGTGGCATTGCAGTCCATTCTGCTGGGGTGTTTCCTCACTTTCAATCTCTCTCTCTCTCTCTCTCTCTCTCTCTCTCTCTCTCTCTCTCTCTCTGTCTCTTGGGTAAGTACATGTGCTCTGCAGTAATAATACAAACCAAAATATACCCAGCAAAACACAAACAAATAAACAAACAAAAACAGATGCAAAGGATACAGGAAAGGAAGTAATTTAAAATAATCTCTGCACGGATTTTTCTCTTATTCAGAGTACAGTGACTGGAAAGAAAGGCAAGAGGAGACTGTGGAGTCTGACAGTATTTTTCTTTGCCAGAATTGTGGTTACCAGGGTGTGCTTAGAACCACTGTTCTCATGACATGGGTATGATCCTTGCTGTGAATTCTTTCAATTATATCACAGAATTTACAGATAGGAGGTAGCTTATCCTTTTTTAAGTTAACAAATAAATATTCAGCATCTATCAATTTCTAGGCATTTTTTCTAATTACATAGATTACCAGAGGAAAAGAATATTTTATCAAGATACACACCTATACACTATTCTACAGCTATATTTATGTGTAAATGTGATATATATATATTAAATCACATTTTCTTTAAATTAAGAAATAAAGACTTTCTGGGAACAGCAAATGGTGTAATGGTTACATATCTGGGCTCTTACCTAGTCAACCGTGGTTTGAGTCCCGGACCTGACAGCTTAAAACTCTCACCAGGTGCACGTGCATGTGTGCCCAAGATACCAAGAGGAGGATGGAGGAGAAGGGATTGTGGAATGGTCATCTCCTTTGGGGAGGTGACTTTTCGCTTTCTGTCTCTCTGTCTCTCTCTCTGTCCCTCTAGCAAACGCATGTGCTCCATAGCAAAAATCTCTCAAAATATTTTAGAAAATAAAAAAAGAAAGAAGGACTTTGAATAAAAATTTAGTTTTTTTTTTTTTTTTTTTTTTGGAGAGGTTTTTGCTATAGGGTGCATGCGCATGCGCATGCCGGACAGACAGAGAGATATAGAGAGCTAGAAAGCGAGAAATCACCCCCAGGGGGGATGGCCACGCCGCAATCCCTTCTCCTCCATTCTCCTCTCGGGATCTTGGGCACGCACGCACATGTACCCGGCATGAGTTTAAGCCACCGGGTCTGGGACTCGAACCGCGGTCGACTACGTGGGAATCCAGCAACATAGCCATTACGCTAACTGCTGATCCCAAAATTTATTTATTTTAAAACAGCAGAACGTAATTTATTCCAAGGTGATTATTGACATACAAAGAAGACAAACCAAAAAGATATAAAATTATTCTAATATCCTGCTTCTTGTCAGAAAATTTTTAACTTTTCTTTTTAAACTATATCTTAAGTTATATTATACTGTTTTTTACAAAGAGAGATTTTTGCTATCCATGGCCTATGTGCTTGCAAGAGAGAAAACAGAGAGACAGAGATAGAAAGTGAAATCACCACCCCCCCCCGCCCCCCCAGGGATGATGGCCATGCTTCAAACTCTTCTCCATTCTCCTCTCAGAATTTTGGGCACACACACATGCATGTACCCAGGATAGGTTTCAAGCTATTGGATCCAAGACTCAAAGAGCAGTCATCCACATGGGAGTCCAGTGCCATAACCATAACACAAACTACTAGACCCAATTATATTATACTTTTAAAAATGGTGTTAGGCCAGAGGGTGGCATGGTGTTTGTGGTGCTGGACTGCCACATGGACAATCATGGTATAAGTCCCAGACCTGGCAGCTTGCTGTCTCAGTTTCCCTTTCTTGCTCACTCTCTCTTTAGTAAGTATTTGTGCCCGGTAGCAAATTCAAAAATAGCAATGATGATATAAAGGATATAGAAACACAGTATATAGATGTAAATACCAGATACAGTATGTGTGCAAGAGGAGGATCTAAGGAAGGACATTTAGAAGAAAAATAGGGAGGCAAAGTATTAACGTCACAAAGAAATGTGGTATTATCTGTTGAAGATATTTTGTAGTTTTATCAACTGTATTAGGGAGAAATGTTCGCCTGTTGAAATATTCATTTTGTAAGACAAATAATAATGTGAATGTATAAAAGAAAATTAAATGAAAAATAAATTAATTAATTAATAAAAATAATGATGATAAATAAAATTAAATAATTATTTCTAAAATATTCTCTCTTAGTGAATAATATTACATTATTAATAATATAATAATATTATTCAAATAATAATATTTGAATATACCAAAATACACAGGCTATAGTCATTTGATGAGATTTTTACATCCCTGAACACAAGCAAAACACTAAACACCTTCATTATCCTTAAATTTTCCCTTATTTAACTTTCCAGTCAAATCAGAATACTATCACTTACTTCTGTAGTTTAGTTATGGCTTTACTTAGAATGTCACAAAATGGTATCAACTATGAGCTCTTATAATGTATCAATTCATTATGTAAATATATGTTTATATGGATTTCATATATAGGTATATGTTTTATATATATATATATATATATATATATATACACACACACATATGTACACACGAGTGTGTGTATACATACACATCCTTCTTGTCATGCATATTAATATTTTATTAATTTAAAGGCTGAAGTACATATTTTTACAAGAAATATTTATTTATTTATTATTATCATTTATTTAACTTGCTATAGGGCATGTGTGCTCACCAGAGAGCGACAGAGATAGGAAAGAGAAAGCAAGCTGCTAGGACCAGGACTTAAACCACGGTCATCCATGTGGGAGTCCAACACTTCAGCCAACATGCCACCAGCTGGCCCCAAAGCTGAAAGCCTTTACATTATATTAATACACTGTGGTTTGTTTATCCAGTTAGCAATTGATGAATATCTAGACTGCTTCCAATTTGTGGTTATTAATAAAACTGTAAATTATATTCTGGTAAAGCTTTTTTGTGGTTACTTTTTCACTTTGGATAAATACACAATAGTGAAATTCTATGTCATTATTGCCTTTCTATATATTCATAATTCACTTATTCTTCATGTTTATGATCTATTTTCACTTCACTAAAATATAAGCTGCATGAAAACAAAATCTTTTCTTTTACCCCTTAGTGTATCCCATGTGATTCGAAAAGCATTTAGCACTTGATGGGTGTATATTTAATTTATGAAATTGCCAAGCTCTTTTCCAAATGGCATTTTTACTGTCACCAACTGTATATGAGCTCCAGTTGCTCAAAATCCTCACTAAATTGCAGTATTATTAGTCTCTTTCATTTTGGCCATTTTGTGAGTGTGAAGTCAATTGTTATTTTGTTTTAAATGTGTATTTCCCTCAAATTGACCATTATTTTGTGTACTTAGCTATTTTTGTATCTCTTTTGTATAATGTCTGTTTAAAGTCTTCTGTTATTTTTGTTTGTTTGTTTGTTTTCTTTTTTTTAATTTGAAATACTTTGGATAGAAAGGCATGGCGGTTTGAATATTTTGGGGTCACAGATAGTATATTATTTACATATAACAGAGTCTTTTGAAACATCAAAAAATGTATAACTGTGCATGTAAAAAAAGTGGATAATCAAAATTAAAATACTCAAGAAAAGGAGACTATAAAATAATGATATCGTCATTCTGATCAATCGCATGTTTGTTAGAAACAGAACCTTCAAAGATAATTCTGAATGGTATATATATATATATTTTTTTTTTTGAGAGGTTTTTTGCTATAGGGCGCGTGCCCTTGCCAGAAACACAGTGCGAGATAGAGAGATAGAAAGCTAGAAATCACCTCCCAGGGATGATGACCACGCCGCAATCCTTTCTCCATTCTCCTCTCGGGATCTTGGGCACACACGCACAAGCATCGGGTGTAAGTTTAAGCCACTGGATTTAGAACTCGAACGGCAGTCAACTACATGGGAGTTCAATGACACAGCCATCATGCTGACTGCTGGTCCCCTGATACTGTTTTCATAATTCACTGGTTTGAATTACAATACTGCTTGATGATGACACAATACTCATTTGAATATAAGTTACTGGTCTGGTTGAAAACTCATGGAATATTATTCTGCTATATACATATTTGGTCCTTCTTAAGAAGTTTAAAACACTCTTAGTAGGCTTTATTTTTTAGAGCAGCTTTAGCTTTACAGCAAAATTGAGTAGAGATGGGACCAGCAGTTAGCATAATGGCTATGTCGCTGAACTCCCATGTAGCTGACCGCGGTTCGAGTCCCAGACCTGGTGGCTTAAACTCACACCGGGTGCATGTGCATGTGTGCCCAAGATCCCGAGAGGAGAATGGAGGAGAAGGGATTGCGGCGTGGCCATCCCCCCTGGGGGGTGATTTCTCGCTTTCTGTCTCTCTCTGTCTGTCTGGCGAGCGCACACGCCCTATAGCGAAAACTTCTCGGAAAAAAAAATAATCCTGTGCCAGAGTGGTCCCTTCGCTGCAGTTGATAAGTAACGACATGTCACTATCATCCAAAATCCATTGTTTATTGGGACCAGCAGTTAGCGTAATGGCTATGTCGCTGGACTCCCACGTAGTCGACCGCGGTTCGCGTCCCGGACCCGGCGGCTTAAACTCACGCCGGGCGCATGTGCGTGCGTGCCCAAGATCCCGAGAGGAGAATGGAGGAGAAGGGATTGCGGCGTGGCCATCCCCCCTGGGGGGTGATTTCCTGCTTTCTATCTCTCTGTCTCTCTCTGTCTGTCTGGCGAGCGCACGCGCCCTATAGCAAAAACCTCTCCAAAAAAAGAAAAAAAAAAAAAAAAAAAAAAAAAAAATCCATTGTTTATGTTACGGTTCACCCTTGCTGTTGTACATGCTAACAATGTGTGATGGCATGCATGCCGTGACCTGTACCCACCACAACAACATGTTACAAATAATTTCAGTGGCCTGAAAATCGTTTGTGCTCTACTCATCACCCCTCATTCTTCCTGAACCCCTGGCAACCCATGATTTCTTTTTTTTTATTGCCCCCATAATTTTTTCTTTTTAGAGGATTTGTCTCTTAGGTGCTAACAGTTTTTTCACAAGTAATTAAGAAAAGGAATGCTACTTTTACAGCACCATAATGTGGTTTAACTTGTAGTGGATGTGAATGGTTCTCTGAGTAATGTGTCATATAAAATAAGGGCATGTATTTATGTTAAGGATTTGAGTAGTATCATCATGTTGGGGTAAGAGAACCTCGTTTAGATTCATAAAATAATATAGAAATCTATATCCCTTATGTCACCCACTTTATCATTCGACTCTTTATTTATTTTTCTCCTCAACAAAATCACATTATTCTGACGTACTTTAATACAATAACTGATTTGAAGCGTCAGTATTCTATATAGGCCCAGAATTATAGGACTTAGGCATTTTTGAAGCATATAAATTTTCTGGTGCTATTGTTGCATCTTTGCTTTCATTTCCATATTTTTCTTAATTGCCAGAGGACATGAGTTCTGGCCAGAGAGAGATAGAGAGAGAAACAGAATCCCAAATGGGGCATGATCACCCTGCAGTCTTTCTTCTGCCATCCCATCGGAACTTTGGACACACGTGCACATCACATGACAGTTGTGTTTTTCAAAAATCTGGGGCCAGGATTCTAACCATGTGGGATGTGGCTCCCAAATGCACAGTCCTTAATGACGGCCCCGTAGGGCTGGCTCCATTTTTAATTTTAATTTGTACTCTTGAGAGAACATCAGAAATTGGACCTGCTATCTACTACTACAGCTTAAAGTTCAATATAGTAAAAAGAATATCTCCTGTTGATTTCTATATATTTCCCTTATTTTGGCTTCCAGTGTGTGTGCATATCATACCATGATGAATTTGGCTGTGAAAATTAGCCACAGTTAGAAGAGGGTTCGTGTGAACTGTGTCTGTGTCATTCCTTCATAATGAGAACTGTCCCTCTATTTCCTGTGTGCTCTTTGAAGAGACGTTAGTGAGTAGGATGAAAGCATAAAGGTTTTGAAAAAATCTGATTTAGCAATGATTCTATATGCCTGTGTTTGAGGAAAAAATAACAAAAATAAAAACAAACTAGCAAGGATCCTAAAGGTTGGAGCCATATGATATTAATTTCAGAGAAAATGCTTGTAAAATTGGTACAGTGGAAAAAAACAATAAAGACAAGGTACTAAGCAGCATAATGTATAGTTACTGGGCAATAATTATTTTAAGGGCTGTTTCTGAGGTATCTCCAAATAAATGCCTTACCTACCGGGAGTGCAGTATTATGCAAGAGATGCTTAGCTTGCTTACTTGTAGTTAACACCGCTTGTATTTAGCTATGATGCTTCTATTTGTGCCAATAATTTCATTGTAGAATAGTTTTTGAGATGTATTACTTACCAGGATGCTTCTAAAATGTCTTTTCACAAATGAAACCATGAGGTTGACTGGAATAAATAGATATTAGTAAGAAAATAAGGCAAAGGAGGGATAATTACTCAAAACTTTATTAAGAAAAACTGGCTGTGTTTAAAAAAAGTAGAAATATTTTCATAGAGGAGCTGGAGTTCTAGGACAGTGTGAAAAGATAAACTTTAAACTGCTGAAGTCTGCTTCAATAGATGAAAATGTGCTTATTATTAAGACATGTAATGATCATGATCTCGGAAGAAATAAATATAGAATTTACTGAGACTTCTAAAATATATAAAATCCAATAGTTTCATGTAAGACTACAACAAAATAAAGCAATTAAATCATCACGTTCAATAGCTGGTATATATGCAACAGCACAAGTTAAGATAAATATATACTTAATAAGTCCAATATATGGTTCATTTTTTCTGAATAAGTACAAACTAAAAATTTTGCAAATATCACCTTTCCCCCTGGAACAATAGTTTTAATTTTCATATAGTTAACTGGTGTACTAAATTATGTCGAGTAATGCAAACAAGTTAGTATAATTTTCTCTTTGGGAACAAATTTTTTCCCACAGAACTTATATCATACTTTATAATTGTTCATTCTTTCAAAAATACATTGAATATAAAACCTTTTAGGTTTTACTACTCCTGTATTTGTATTGCATTTGACAGACTTATATAGGAATGATGGTGAATTAAGTGGTCTATTATAATGCAGTTTCCTTTTTAAAAAAAACTTTGCAAAGAAAGTTCATATGACTCTTTCTTTGTAGTACCTATGAAGGTTATAATTTCTTGGTTTCTTACCATATTTATATTTTATCTAAATCTAAGTCATATAATCATTTTCCTTTCTCTAAAAATGATTTGTAATTATAAAGACTTCCCCCTATTTTCAGAATGTTCTGGGACTAGCAAATTATATTCATTGTTCCATCAGTCCAACATTTTTAAAGAAAAGGGTGAAATGGTGTTAGCAGATTTTGCCAAATGTATTATTCAAGAAAGGTTACTGAACCACTTCTAGCTGAGCCAGAATATCCAGTCTTGTTCTGTCTTGTAAAAACAAAAGCATACATGAAGATTTCCCCATTGTATTCAACAAGCTGGCTGAACCCACATACAATGTAAGACTTGTTCAGAATCATTCCTAATGATTCCCTCCACAGCCAGACCGGAAACCGAAAGCTCTTTAATATTCTAGCCTCATTATTCTCATTTTCTATAATTTAACAACTTCTCATATTATTCTTAATGGAAAAGTCATGCAATATTGAGCAGTAACTGCTGCTAATTTCCTGATGTATATCATTTGCATTTTTTTGTTGCTGGTGGAGAGTAATTAACATGCTCTAATTATCATACTGATTGTCTTACTTAGCTTATGAGAACACAGTCATCTCAACCCTCGTTGATCTTACAGTAGTATATTTTATTGTTTCCAATAATAGTATCCTGGGATATGCAAGACTTAAATTTTTACCGAAAAATGGTGTGATTTTGCAGTAGTAGGTTTTCTAAATGGCTCAATTTAAAGCAGAGTAATGTAAGTTTTTATAGTTCTATCAAAAAACATGGAGTCTTATTTCTGTGGCAGGACAATGTGATCTTTTTCTCGTGAAGCAAATTACAGTTATATTGCACTATTATCACACAAGAAACTGTTTTCTTGCATTCCATTCAGATTGCATCTTTTATTCCTTCATATTTTATAGGTTTATGTTAAAAATTTCGCTATAAACATACTTGTAAGTAATAATAAAAGTGTTATCTTGTAAGAATTTCTATTTACCAAGCATCACGTTATTCTTCATCTAAAATATTTACTTTTTAAATCTTAAAATTATCTACTAAAATTTTATAAAATAGCATAAACACAGATGAAAGATAAAGGAAATCACCATATGCATTTTAAGTCTATCAGAGTTGACCATGTGCAACTCATATTTCCTGTCTAAAGAGACCTGAAAATAGTTGACCGCATTATTAAAGACTAGTTTGTACGCTCATCTGGTGAAGGGCAGAGTCTCAGGACAGACTCATTATTTATAGCAGATGTTTTATATCTAAGAAATACTATTTCACAAAACTTACTGAAAATGAGGAAATTAACTTTTTTGCAAATTAACTTACATTTGGTTTCAGTCAGAAATATATTCTAAAACGTAAAAACAATAACAACAAAGGAGACCGGAACATAAAAGTCTGAAAGAAACTTGCCTTTCTATTCATATTGACTTCTAAGAAGAAAAGTGAATTAAAAGTAGCATTGCCACAAAATAATGAAACCTTATGAAAAATGGTAGTGACTTTCTTTTTTAAAAAAATATTTATTTATTTAAATTAATTTGTTTTTCAAAGTTTGCTATAGGGTGTGTGCTCTCATCAGAAACAGAGAAAGAGAGAGACAAAGAAAGAAAGAAAGGAAGGAAAGAGAGAAAGGAAAAATAAAGAAAGGAAGGAAGGAAGGAGGGAAAGAAAGAAAGAAAGAAAGAAAGAAAGAAAGAAAGAAAGAAAGAAAGAAAGAAAGAAAGAAAGAAAGAAAAGAAAGAAAGAAAGAAAGAAAGAAAGAAAGAAAGAAAGAAAGAAAGAAAGAAAGAAAGAAAGAAAGAAGGAAAGAAAGAAAGAGAGAGAGAGAGAGAAAGAAAGAGAGAGAAAGAAAGAAAGAACAAGAGAACAAGACAGCATTCCCGGGGGAGGGGGGTATGATAACACCATAATCCCTTCTCCTCCATTTTCCTCTAGGGATTTTATCCCTTCTCCTCCATTTTCCTCTAGGGATTTTGGGCACACAGGCATGCACATCTGGAATGTTTCTCGGCACCAGGTCTTGGATCAAACCATGCAGAGGACCATGTTGGATCCAGCTGCCTTAGCCTCCATACCACCTGTCTGGCGATACCTTTTTACGTATTAGTAAGGATATTTATGATTGACAACATAGAAACACAAATAATATTTTTTTAGAAGATAAGTAGTGGAGAGAAATGTTGGACTCTATATTTTAACTGATTAAATTCTAATCATGACACCATTTATTAATTCTGATATGTTACAAGTTAGATGAAGACTCTAGGCCTTATTTTCCCTGTCTGATAACAATAACAGCTACTTCACGTGATTATGTAAAGCATTAAAAACTGCTACATCAAGCCAGCAAGTGGTGTAGTGTTTGGGGTGGGGGATCTACACACATGACTGACCACAGTTGGAGTTCCAGACCCAGTGACTTGGGCACATGTGCCTGCATGCCCAGAATCCCGAGAGGAGAATGGAGAGAAGGGATATCGGTTTGGCCATCCCTCAGGGGAGTGCGTGGGCAGGTGATTTCTTTTTCCCTCTCTCTGTCTTTCTCTCTTTCTCTCCTTTCCAGGGAGCACATCTGCCCTATGGCAAAAACTTAAAAACGTTTAAAAAATTAAAAAAAATTGATTACTAACAGTCTATAATAATCTGAAACATTAGGTAGATATAATTGGTTTTAGAAATGATTGAATTCTAGGAGCAACTACATCATCAGGTCTGTTTCTTTCTTTCTTTTGGCTAAGCTCTGCACTTCTCCACATGTTGGTTTAATTTGATTTGGATATGGTCAAAAGATGTCTATGGTGGTTCCAGCTTCATGTGTTCTCAATTTCAAATCCAAATTTGTCTTAAGTGGTGATTAAAAAAAAACAAATCCAGGACCAGCAGGTGGCATAGTGGATTAGACTCTCAATGGTCAACAGCAGTTCGAGTCCTGAACCTGTAAGCTTGAAACTCAGGCTGAGCACCTGTGTGTTTGTGTGTGTATGTGCGTATGTGCCCAAAATCCTGAGAGGAAAATGAAGAGACTGTGGTGTGGCTATCCCCTTGGGGCATTATTTCTCACTTTCTGTCTTTCTCTCCAGTGAGCACATATGCCCTGTAGCAAAATTCTCTTAAAAAAGAAAGAAAAAGCAAAATGATTTTAAGTAATTCTGATGGATATAGCCTGAGTCATAAGCCTAAAAATGAGTGGAATTTTAATACTCAAATGGAAACTGTGGACCTTTGCCAAAAATATGGCAAATAAATGCTAGAGACCAAAAAGACAAAGCAAGCAGGCAAACAAACAACAAGCAAAGAATACAAATTATTTGATACACACGATTTTGAAATAGTTTAGTTTTACTTTAACCTAAAGGAAAATCAATTACTTAGTATGTGAGCTTAAGTAAATCATCTAAGCACTCAGAACCTTAGGTTTCTTATTAAAAAGAAAGAACAGTAATTGGCACCAGCAGAGAGCAAAGCAGTTATGTCACTGGACTGCCACATGGCCAACTGTGGTTCAAGACCCAGACCCAGTGGCCTGAAACTCACACCAGGTGCATGTGTGTGTATGTCCAAGGTCCTGAGATGAGGACAGAGGAGAAAGGATTGTGGTATGGCCATACTCCCTGGGAAGTGAATTTTCACTTTTCCTCTCATTGTGTATTTCTCTCTCTCTCTCTAGCAAATGCACATGCCTTAAGGCAGAAGCCTCCCAAAAGGAAAAAAAAAAAAAAAAAAAAAAAAAAAAGTGAAAACAGTAATTATTTTCTGAAAGTCTTTACTTTCAGAAAATACAGCAGAAATGAAACATATAAAATGTCTGACACAACTATAAAATAAATTGCCATCTGGCAGCTTGGTGTTTAAAGCAGCTGTATCCCACATGGCTGTCATATCGTTTTGAATCCTGGATCTAGCCACTTGTAAAACATGCTGAGCATGCATGTGTACTTGAGTGCCCAAAATCCCAAAAGAAAGAGACATATTATCTCTTCTATATTATCTCTTTCTGGATAATATAACAAATTTAAAAATAAATTGTGTTTTTTATCAGTACAATGTAAATGCAGGCAATAATTATAATTACTTGGAACAAAAGAAGAAAATCATACACAAAATTGTAATATGGGAGATCAGCCGATGGCGTAATGACTATGCCGCTGGAATCCCATGCAGTCGAGCTTGAGTCCCGGACTCTTGGCTTAAACTCATGCCAGGCACATGTGCACAAGTGCCCAAAATCCTGAGGGGAATGGAGGAGAAAGGATTGTGGTGTGGCCATCCCCCCCTGGGGGGGTGATTTCTTACTTTCTGTGTCTCTCTCTCTCTCTATCTTTCTGGCGAGCACATGTACCCTATAGCAAAAATATTTTTTAAAAAATTGTAGTATGGTTAAAGGAAAATGTAAGTTATAAAGAATAATCTTTGTGAACAACTAAAATAGTCTTTTGTAAGATATTTATAGAAAGATAATTATGAAAAGTAATCTTTTTTCAAATTCATAAGAGCAAATCAAGCAAACAAAAACCCCTTGGTAGCCAACAAAACAAAACAAATTCCTTCTTTCTCTTCCAGACCTGTTCGTTTCTTCTACCACCTCCTATAGACAGAGATTAATGCAGAGCAAGTTGGCAAAGCAGAAATGCGGATTATGTATCTAGTAGCCAACATCACAAATCAAATTATAGAAGGGAGGTTTGGAGCTGAAACACAACTTAATAACTGGCATAGGTAATTAGACTGAAGTCAACTTGTTTAGCAATGGAACCAAAGTGGATATACAAGAGCCAGAATAGAAAGGGATGGTATATTTGCAGTGCTAAAGGGCAATAACCATTGAATCAGAATTTTTATCCTTAGGAGTTTTACTGAGACTTAAGGTGAAATAAACAGTTTTTAGAAAAACAGAAAGTATGTAAAATATTATCAGAAGACTAATAAAAAAAAAGCACAGAAATGCTAATAGGCAGATAAAAAAATTTCCAGATGGAAGAGTAGAAATAGAGTAATGAATGCAGAACAATAGAAGTAGAAATATATGGGTATAAAAATTAATATTGACTGAAAGTAATAATTACAATAAGCTAATATTTTTAAACTTATATTTAACCTTAGAAAAAAAGTCAGTGTTATGATAAAATTTCAGTAAAATGTAGTTAATTGACAGCATCAAATGTTAGAAGGATGAACATGTAATACGTGTCATTTATACTACCATATGACAATGTAAAATAATTGTTTGTGAAATCAATTTGTAATTGCCTATTAAATGATCTTTCTTTCTTTCATAAGAGAGAGTGACACAAGAGAGATAAAGAAAAGCACCTTCGACAGGGTTCATCTGTGTTCCTCCCCTAGTCTTCTAAGCCAGCCATGAAACTGGTATGTGCGTGCACACCTAGTACAGATCGGCCTGGGAACAGAATCCTCATTTCCAAATGGCTTCCAACACTGCAGAGCATTGCCACGTCAAGACCTCTAAGGCTAAGTCATCTTAATATTTCATATTGTTATATTTTCAATTCTCGGTAAATAACCTTGAGAACTATCAGTGATGAACACAAAATGTAATGAAAATATGCAAAAGTTTAAAAAGTTCTGTATGATAAACAAAAATGGGGAAAATATCATTTAAGGTTTTATTTACATTACTTTAACAGAGACTCAAAAACAAGATAGAAAGCTCTTTTTGTTTTCTTCTCAATGTAAATATCTAAACTAAGGAGCAAGCTAGGGACATGGTGGATTTTCTCTACAACGTCCTTCAGGAATACAGACTTACCCTTTGCACTGCTCTGAGCTTCTCTGGGACTTCTCACCCAAGCATCATCGCCACTACAACTGTGTCTCAGGCTGTAGAAAAGGTGTGTGCAGGGGATTAGCTCACAGCATGGAAGTTAAAGCAACTGGATCTCACATGTCTGACTGCAGTTTGAGTCCTGGACCCAGCAACCTGAAAAACACCTGTGGACATGTGCAATTCCAGCACCTGCAATTCCCTCAGTAGAAAGAAATGGAGAAGTTATTGTATTATAACTAATCCTTGGGGACGGGGGAGGGAAGAGGGATAATTTCTGTCTCTCTGTTTCTCTCTCTGTCTCTCTCCATCTTTCTCTCCAGTGAGCACATGCACCATGATGAAAAGTTTTTAAAATTAAATTTAAACACAACAGTATGTGGAAGATAGAGGTCCAAGTAGCAAATTTTTTCTCTCTCTATTTTTATATTTTTTCAGGTTTTTGCCATAGGGTGCATGGTCATGCTAGAGAGAAATAGAGAGAGAAAGTAGAAATCTTACCCCAGAGTGGACGGCCATGTCACATTTGCTTCTCCTCCATTCTTCTGGGATCTTGGGCATGCATATTCTTGTGCATGGGACAATTTTCAAGTCACTGGGTCTGGACTTGAACTGCCATTGACCATGTGGGAGTTCAGTGCCTTAATCACTACACCACCTGCTCGTCCCTACTCAGAATTAACCCAGAATCATCTGGACACTCTCAGCTGAAAAAAAAAGTCTAGAAAATGTGAAATAAGAGCATGTGAAGCTTAATGCAACTCCAGGTAAACTGAGTTGCCTCTTCAATGTACCCTTGTAGGAGCTGGCAGGTAGTATGATGGGTAAGGTGCTGGGCTTCCACATGGCTAACCACGGTTTGAATCTCAGACCTGGCCGCTTTCTCTCTCTCTCTCTCTCTGATGAGACATGTGACCTATGGCAAATTAGAAAATTCTTTGTGAAAGGAATAGGTGGCATTTTCAGTAGAATTATAGAAGCCAACAATCTACTGAGTCTTCTGATTTAGGATATTTTTTTCCTGAAAGAATCAATGCAGTCAACCAATTTCAAGATCACACATTAGAGTAAGGAAACCTCTAGAATTAAATTTGAAGCATCAGTCTCAGTTTATAATCATAATTTTCTTTTGACAAAGATTTTTCATGTCCATTTATAAATGACAGTGTCTGTGAGATTTGACCTAAATATGCTTTTTATATCAAAAACACTCCCTCAATCATGAATACAGAAAAAAGTATCTATGAGTAATTTGAAATAATAAATGATATTTACATTTTATGATAACCTTGCCAAAAATGTTGAAGACACCTTTTTATACTGCTCGTGTTTACCTTCCAGGTGGCCATAAAACAAAAGAGAATAACATTTGTTCTTCTTCCTTTCCCAGGTCACTAGCTTGGTGAATTTAACTGCATTAGACATTTCATTAGAGTTTGATGCAACTTCTATTTTGTTCCAGTTGTTCATTCTTTCCTAATTCACCAGAATCAAAGGGCACATTGAATGAGAAAGGGAAGTAGTTCTTTATATTCTTGAAATATGGCCTGTAATGGCACCGCTGAGGTCAGATGGGACATTCCCAGGTCTGGATTCCGAGGTCTCCTTGTGGATCCCAGACACACATGTACCTGCCTGTGATCTTGGCTGTCTGAGTCTGGTGGAAGGATTGCAGGGTGAAGTGCTTGTTGAAGATACCTCTCTATCTCTCTCTTGTATCTCTTTTCTTTCTCTGTCTCCCTTTATTCTAGAAGAAATGGATAAACTAACTGAAAAGTAGAGTAAATTTAGAATACTAGGTTGAATATTTTGGTTTTAATAATTTACTGTAAGGGATATGTGCTCCTTGGGGAAAGACAAAAAGAGGGAAAGTGATAAAGTGCCCCACCTAGCGGGAATGACAACACTACAACCCCTTCTCCTCCATTCTCCTCTTGGAATTTTGGGCACACACACACACACACACACACACACACTCATACACACAAAGTGATTTTTAAGCTGCTGGGTCTGGAACTTAAATCACAGAGATTGCCCTGTGAGATCCATCTGCCTTAACCACTATGCCATCTGGCTAGCCGAAATTTTCTTCTTTAATAAAGATCACCCAAGGGGAACTTCCAATGAAAAAAAACAAAACTTCTTTTAGTGTCAGATTACTGAAGTGATAGTTCTGTGCCCATAATGTGTGGTGGCAGAATATTTTCTGAGATAACAATGTTGATAATTGTGTAAAACATTTTACTATGGAAAAAGGGGCAGCAAACTTGTCAAAATGTTTTCAAGCTCTTTTGTTTTTCTGTGTTTTTTTTTCCTTTATTTGATAAGAGACAGAGAGAGGCACACGAGGCAGCAATTCTTCCCCTAGTCTTCTAGCAGGCAGGATAGCAGTATGCGAATACATCTGACATGGTCATGTTGATCCAAGATAAACTCCCTTGAAGTTCCAGCAAAGTGCAATGGCTCCCTACTGTCTGTAAATAAAGGCTGGGTCTCCAAAATTTAATTCTTGCATGTTGTGTAACAGTCTCATTTTTATAGCATTTTAAAAAAATGATAGAAAGTTGTAATTCAATTTATTTGCTGATAATTTAATATTTTGGTTAAAAATAAGAGAAAATTAATCCCTAAAATTTATAAAAAAGTATATCTCATCATCTTCCAATTATCTTACAAATAGTTACCCCCAAACAATTTTTTAAACTTTTTTTTTTTTTTTTTGAGAGGTTTTTGCTATAGGGCGCGTGTGCTCATCAGAAAGACAGAGAGAGAAAGACAGAAAGCGAGAAATCACCCCCAGGGTGGATGATCACACTGCAATCTTATCTCTTCCATTTTCTTCTTGGGATCTTGGGCACACACGCACACCTGGTGTGAGTTTAAGCCGCCGGGTCTGGGACTCAAACCACGGTCAATGAAGTGGGAGTCCAGTGACATAGCCATTACGCCAATGCTGGTCCCCAAAATCGTGTGTGTTGAGAGAGACAGAGAGAGATGGTCTTGATGCCACAATCCTCCAGCCTCTATAGGATTTTGCCATAGGGCGGGCACCACCAGGTCCCCAATTTTTTAAACTAAAAATTAAAAAAACAATATATAATGGAATAGAATACAAGACCAAAGGTATCTCAAAATTTAAAATACTTTAGAAAAGATAGCACTTAAAATCATATGTAAAATGAAAGAAAAATAATCACATGTACTATAATAAAATTACATAATTTAAAAAGATTTAGAGATTTACTTTGAAAACAGGATGAATAAATTTCAAAAATTTGAGAGAATTTTAATTAAGGTAAATGTAAAGAATAAGATAATATAACATAGTGTGAATAAAAGATGCACATATTTTAAAATAATATTTGAAAGGGAAAAGACTTCTATATATAAACACAGAAGAAGAAAATTTAAGGTTAAAATGTGGAAAATTCTAGTATATAAAAGTTTCAAACTTCAGAATAGCAGTAGTGATCTCAGGAATGTGGCAGGAATTCTTTGACTTTGCTTCCCCATTCTAATCTTCTAATCCGCCCCACCCCCCCCAACACACACACATACAAAAAAACCACAGAAATCCAGCTAGCAACTATTCCCAGGTACAAATACCATCATGGATATGCTAGGTTGTTAGAGTGAAGTTGAGACATTTTCTTGGACTATAAAATGGAAGAAAAATGTGCCCACACTATATATATCATAAGGGGGTAGTATCCAAAATACATAAGAAACTCAAACAATTTAATAGCAAAAAAAAAACAAATAATCCATTTTTTTTTAATGGGCAATAAACCTAAAAAGCTATTAAAAAAAACCCAAAAACCTGCAAATGGCTACCAGGTATATTAAAAAAATGCTCGAAATCACAATTCATCAAGGAAATGCAAATCAATACCTCAATGAGATGATCACTTTACTTCTGCTAAAATGGTTACTTTCAAAAGAACAAAAGATAAGTGTTGGTGAACTATGAAGAAAAGAGAAACTTTGCATGCTTTTGGTGGAAATATTAATTAGTATGATCATTATTGAAATCTGTGTTTTTCGGGACCAGCAGTTAGCGTAATGGCTATGTTGCTGAACTCCCATGTAGCCCACCGCGGTTCGAGTCCCGGACCTGGTGGCTTTAACTCACGCTGGGCGCGTGTGTATGCGTGCCCAAGATCCCGAGAGGAGCATGGAGGAGAAGGGATTGTGGCGTGGCCATCCCCCGGGGGGGTGATTTCTCGCTTTCTATCTCTCTGTCTCTCTCTGTCTGTCTGGTGAAAGCAGGCGCCCTATAGCAGAAATCTCTCAAAAAAAAAAGAAAACTGTGCTTTTCAATAAACTAAAAGTAAAATTACCACATGATGCAGCTAATCCTCTTTTCAGTTTATATTCAAAGGAATTGAAATCAATACATCAGAAAGATATCTGTATCCTGGGACCAGCAGATAGCTTAATGGTTACGTTGCTGAACTTCCACGTAGTCGACTGTGGTTCAAATTCGGACCCAGAGGCTTAAAAGTTACGCCAGGCATGTGAGAGTACATACCCATGATCCAAAGAGGAGAATGGACTAGAAGGGGTTGCGGCATGGCTGCAAATCACCTCTGGTGGGGTGATCTCTTGCTTTCTGTCTCTCTATCTCTCTCTTTCTCTCCTTGTCTTCCAGCAAGTGCATCCTCCCTATAGCAAAAAAATTCTCTTAAAAAAAAAAAAAAAAAAAAAAAAAAAGAAAAGAAAAAAAAGGTCTGTATTCCCATGTACTTTACAACATTAGTCACCATAGCCAAGATATGGAAACAACCAATATGTTCTTCATAAAGAATACATTTATGTGTGTGTATGTGTATATATATATAATATATATATATATACACATACACACACACACACACACACACACACACACACACACAATGTAATATTCTTCAACCTTTAGAAACCAGGATATTCAACAGCATGAATGGACCTAGAGGAAATTATACTAAGTAAAATAAGCAGGCAAAGAAAGACCAAAGCTACATCATTTCAAATTGATCTCAGAGAGTCAAAGAGTATCATGATGATTGCCAGAAGCTGCCGTGGTTAAGCAGGTTGGGAAATTTGGGTCAAGAAGGACGTGTTTAAAGATCAGCCAAAATATCCTCTGTACAACGTGGACTAACATTAATGAAAATACATTGTATTTTTCAAAAATGATTACAGAGAGTGGATAAATATTCTTACTATGTGAGGTAATGTATTTGTTAGTGAGCTAGGTTTAACCATTCCAGAATGTACACAGAGTTTAAGACATCATCCCTATACAATAAGAACATACACTTCTAGGTCAGCTTAACAAAATAAATTTGTAAAAAAAAGAATTTTCAGAGATATTATATAATTCTTGGGGTCAGCATAGTGGTTAAGGTGCTGGACTCCCAAGTGTCTGACTTCAGTTTGAGTCCTGGATCCAGCAACTTGAAACTAATGCTGGATATGTGTGTATGTGTGCACAAAATCCCAAGAGGAGAATGGAGGAGAAGGGATTGTATTGTTGCCTTCCCCCCCCCAAAGGGTGGATTTCTTGCTTTCTGTGTGCACGTGCTCTATAGTAAAAATCTCTTAAAAAAATATATATATATATATTTTATATATATATATATATATATATATATATATATATATATATAAGACGTACAAAAATTGTGAAAAAATATTTGTAAGACAAGTTAGTATGATTATACACAGTTTTATAGACATAATTAAGGAAAAAATGCCATTTATTACACACACACACACACACACACACACATACATATATGTGTGTGTGTGTGTGTGTAACTATATAGTGGTAATAACAGTTAATTTTAAAGTATGGTCAATAATAAAATTAACAAAAATTTTAACATGTTACTATGTGTAGCTATTTATATGTAACAAATATATTATGCAATATTGTCAAAGTTCAGTGCAGTGTACTGTCTTATGAACTCCTGATGTGAGTTTCGATTACCTAAATCTTTGGCTAAGCATTAGTAAGAAGGTTTAAAAGACTTAAAGTATTTCTTCTCTTTCTTCATTAATCTCATTTAAAGGAATGTCATTAATTTATTTTATTGTTCAAATTTTTTAATTTATTCAAATGAAAAAAATAAATGTTTTTGAAATTTTAAATACAAGAATTATCTATACAACATTATATGGTAAAATAATTAGTACAAAATATTCAATAGAGGGGTTTTATTATTTATAGTACCTCTTGGGAGTATTGTTTTCACAGATTATTTTATGTAGAAGGGAAAATTTCTGTGTCAGTGTGGAAAAACATTGGCTAGAAATACACCAAACTATACAGCAATATTATCTCTGGGTGAAGACACACACAGATATGCATGCACAGACACACATCCCTTTAACTACTTACAAAACAAAGGGATTGCTGTTGCTTCAATTAGAAAAGTCAGTATTTTGCATTTCTTTCAAAATTTACAAGGATGAGTAAAACATAAAATGAAAAATTCTGAATGTATGAGTTTACGTAGTGTTGGAAATTACATGTTTAAGGACATGTATTTACATATATTTACCATCTACTTAGACTAAAACTGAAACGATAACAGCAGTTTTTTTTGGATCTCTTTAAAAATCATTTAGAAATGTTTGCAATCATGAGATGACTTGCTAAATAAATCTTACACATCACCACAACAAACAAAATTTATAATATTAGATATGAAAATTTATGGTGAGTATAAGACTAATTTTCAAATCTCAGGCTTTGATAGCCTTCAAAATTTATTTTCATTTTGCATCATTCTCTCTTGGGAAGCTTTTTTACTCTAAAGTCTATATTCTTTATTCTATTTTTAAAAAAGATAGAGCTATTTAAAGATCTTGAACGATAAAAACTCATTTATTAAAATATCTGTAAATGTAGGCCAAAATACAAAAAAAGAATGCTATTTAGGGAAAATCAAGTTGCTAGAAATAGTGTTCAATATGCCATATAAAATGGTAATAGCAGCACCCCCAAGGTACAGTTTTAGAAATCTAAGAAGCCTCTAAATCTGCTATAATAATTTTAACAAAAATAGTATTTAAAAAAAACCAGGACTTGGATTTTGTGTTCAAACAACGAGTCAAAAACAATGGCCCTAGAAACTTAAACTTAAAACTTAGGTTGGTCTGGAAACTGAATCCAGGCCCCCCATGCAGCTCTAGCCTTGTGTTGCAGCACCCTACTGCTTGTTAAACTGCAGCTTGGCCTCAAGTTATTTTTTTCTTTACTCATGGTAGACTGCGTGTGCACATACATGGGAGTGAGAAAGAAATAGAAAGAAAGAGAGAAATTAGCACCATCTACTGATTCTGATCATGCTGTCTTCTTCCTTCAGTCCTCCATCTTGCAGAATTCTGGCCACTTGCACATTTGCCTGGCATGTCTCAGGCTGATGAACCATGGTCACCATGTGAGATTGGCTTTCTTGAGCCAATACTGCCATGCCATAGAACCAGCTCCCAAGTTACTATATTTTTTAGTTACCAAAACCTGAGGTGTGAAGTGATTGCCATCCTTTCTACCACAATTAAAGAGCTCCCTCTGCCAGGAAAACTATTAATAATTAGGCATATGGTGTCTGCCTGATTACTTGGATCAAGCACCACTGTGCTTCTTCACAGGAATCTCTGGAGAATAAAGCACTTACACCTACTTGTGGCTTCATCTTTCATTAAAGTGTTAAGAAAAGACACAGGAAGTCAAACCACAATATAATTCACACCATTGTTCCCAACCATTGCTTGACAATGAATCTCACGTATGTATTACTAATAAGTGCTTTAAAAATCTACTCAAAAGCAATCATCCATGAACTCATGTAAGTCATTCTTTATTCTTTGTTGAGCCTGTGTGTACTCTTTAGGGATAAGATTTCCACTCTACTATTTTATCTGTATCTGTAAGAAAATATTTTGAAAAAAATTCATAGTGCAACTGAGAAGCATTATTTTAATCCAAGATCTTATATTTAATCTCTGAATCAGACTCATCCTCTTCTAAAATAATGGCAATCAGTTCTTCATAGACAGATGGAGATTAATCGATGGAACACATGACAAGAGCCTACCTAGCACAGGGCCTAGGAAATAGTTAATATCCAAATTTAGTTTCTGTTGTATTTTTTCATAACTTCCTAAAACCAGTCCTTAAAACTTCAAAGCCTATCTTCTCTGTCAGTGCTTTTGAATTTGATTATTCAATCACTATGAAGCCATTTTTTACTTGCTTATGATTTTGTGAGACTTAGACATTGCCTTGTGCTAGAATTTCTATAATACTTTTCCATGGATTTTTTTCAACATGGGAGATAGAGTTTTTCTGAAATTCAGCAACAATGAAACAGCTAAAAAATAAGTTTGTTCTCTAACTTTGGTGCTGAATTCCAGTGGTTTGTCATCTATGGTTAAAAATATCTATTCCATATTCTCCTCCCTAGCTCTACCTGTCAAACTTTACTGATTATCATTCTGCTCTAGCCTTCCTGACATGATTTGTCTTGAGATTTTTTTTTTTCCACTAAAGGAAGCCTGTGCTCATTGGAGGGAGACACAGCAAGAGTAGTTTTATTTGTTTGTTTCTGAATGGGAAAAGCTCAAAGATGTTCCCTCTCCAGGACCTTAGCAAAGAGTATTTACCATTGTCACCCCATTCGCCTGAAAAAAAGGTAAACTGAGTTTAAATATGAAAAGCAGAAAGGACTGAATTTGTGTGTAAGTTTGACGATGACATAAGGGTACAGCACAGATGAACATCAGTGAGACAAACCATGCTCACTGAAGTTTTTCAACCTTCAGACTGTTTTTTTTTTGAGAGGTTTTTTTTTTTTTTTTTTTTTTTTTTTTTCACTATAGGGCGCGTGCGCTCGCCAGACAGACAGAGAGAGACATAGAGACAGAAAGCGAGAAATCACCCCCCCCAGGGGAGATGGTCACGCTGCAATCCCTTCTCCTCCATTCTCCTCTCGGGATCTTGGGCACGCACGCACACGCGCCCGGCGTGAGTTTTAAGCCACCGGGTCCGGGACGCGAACCGCGGTCGACTACGTGGGAGTCCAGCGACATAGCCATTACGCTAACTGCTGGTTCCCCAGACTGGTTTTAAAGTCAAAAACCACAAATAGGAACAGGAGTGAAGGAAGAGACTAAGCTAATTGCTTTGCGACAATTATCCTCGGCTACCAGGATTAGAAACAAGAGTGGTATCAAACCAAAGTTGAGTAAGCAGTACTCAGGCAGATGTTTTCACAGAAATCAGGTTGCAGTTGTCTTTGTGAAAGAGTAAGGTTCTGGCAGAGTTCTCTAAGTAACAATTCTTATTATCAGGCATGCTAGTGGAGAAAACACCTTCTCCATGGTCTTTCCAGCTTTATTTAGTCAGGACTGACATAATTTATTTTGGAAATTTCTCAATACCCTACAGTAAATTTCTTCCCACTCACGATCAATTACAGATGACTCCAAAAGTCAAAGCTATTTTCCGACAATATCTTCAGGTTTTCTTAATAAAAAGTCAAATTTTATATGGAAAAGAATGGTACTATTATATATATATATATATATATATATATATATATATATGAACAGTGTAACATAGGAACTTCCATATAAAGACATTAAAGCATAGAGAAACAGAAAGGTTAACAAGAAGATAGAAAAAGTAGTAAGTGAGTGTTTCCAGAAACAGAAAAAGAACTAAGGAAATAAAAAATAAGAATATGATTACAGAACAATTAACTTGAAGTAAATGCTTCAACAAACAAAGTAAATACTTCTAGGATCAAACATATGTGATATACTAAGAACCTGAATGTCTTGGGTTTCAGAGGATGGGGAAGAAATGGAAAGTAAATTTAAGGCTTTTTTTGTTTTGTTTTTCACATTTGGGTTGCCTAGGGATTCTGAATTACCTTGTACAGTTTATCCATGTGATGCCAACTACATGTTTATGTGATTTTTCTGTTTATTAAATCATATTATAACTTTGCTTCAAATCTTAAACATTTGCTAAGTGGCGAAGAGAGGGAGAAAGAAGAGAAATGTTTTAGGAAAACAGTTGTTTTAGGGGATTTTAAAAATATTTCCTCAATTTCAGTGTAGCTTGAAAACAGTAAAATGATACTGTAGGATTCTCTGGGGATGATCTTGTAAGCATGCTGCTTTTGGCAAGCATTTTTTACTAATTTTCACAGAACAAAAGGCACATATTATTTTAGTGAGGAGACTGCTTTTATAACTTAATTTCCCCAAATTAGGAAATATCTACTTAAATCAATTACACAAAAAAAAGTTGAGTACTTTTCTTCAGTGCATATTCAGAAAATGCCAGAAATTATCCTTGTGGGTGTAAAAGTGACAAATATTTCCATGTGTGCTTCGAAACTCACATACTATTATAAGTTTATTTTTGCTCATCTGGTTTTTGTTTTCTTCTGTTTGTTTTGTTTTTCTTTTGCATGAAAGTCTAAGTAACTTGAATTAGCAAATATTTATTGTCACATTTATTTTAGAAAATAAATATCTGGCATATGATTGTTATTGCTCACATATTATAAAATGATAGCGTGAAGTCTCATTGGTCATATGGTTCTCTGTGTGTGTATATATACCTATTATAAAAAAGCAATTAGTTTCACATGGAAAAAACAATAAATGACTTTTTGTTTTTAGAAAAATAAACACAAGGAACATTCTATTAGTCTTATTTTAAGAAAAGTTCAAATTAAAATATTTACAAGTGTTTCTTACAGAAAATTCCATTACATTATAATGTAAAATATAACAAAATTAGTTTTTAAAAGAAAGTTGTACATGGGCTGAAAAGTATTTTATGCATCCTAACCAAAAAATTATGATAACTTGCAGTGCACAAACAGTACTGATATGTGCAATCAAGTAACAAAAAAAAAATATGGGTTATACCTAAGATTTTATTTATAGTTTACTAACAATAATATGGATGGGGTAAATATCAAATGAATTAACCTTAAAGTGAATATGATCATTGGAAATTTTTGGGGGGTAGATTGTTATTGTTGCTACAGGGCTTCTGCACTTAGCAGTGAAAGACAGAGGCAGAGAGTGAGGGAGAGAAGAAAGCATCCCCTGTGAGAAATGGTCTCATCTCTTCTCCATCTATTCCTCTTTCAGGATTTTGGGCATACACACACATGCACCTGCACGTTTCTCAGGCTACCATGTCTGGGACTTAACCTGCATAGTGAGTCATGTGAGATCAAGCAACTTCAACTACCAGGCCATCGAGCTGACCCTGTGAATATTTTTATAGTCAGAGAAACTAAATTTAGTTCCTCAAATCATTTAAAATGACATTCACATTATATATTTTATGTATTCACTTATGGAAAGAAAAATCATTGAAAGTATTGAATTTATACTGATTTGGGGAGGTTTTTTTGGTAATATCTGAAGAACCTACATTTTCCTAAGATTTTATAAATGAATGTAAACACTTAAAGTGTCTTAAAACAATTTGTCTGCCATTTTGCAGAGGTATAATTTGATGAAGGCTTGAAAAATGCATGTGGGTAAAACCTAGTGTACTCACATCATTCTCTGATAAAAGTGCAAATATGCTGGGTTAACATAAAAATAAATATTTCCACATTAATGTTTTTTTTTTTTTTTGGAGAGGTTTTTGCTATAGGGCATGTGCGCTCGCTAGACAGACAGAGAGATAGAAAGCGAGAAATCACCCTCCAGGGGGGATGGCCATGCCGCAATCCCTTCTCCTCCATTCTCCCCTCGGGATCTTGGGCACGCACGCACACGTGCCCAGCGTGAGTTTAAGCCACCGGGTCCAGGACTCGAACCGCGGTTGACTACGTGGGAGTCCAGCGACATAGCCATTATGCTAACTGCTGGTCCCTCCACATTAATTTTAGTGGAGTGTACAGAAATGTATGTAAAGAAGAAATAGTGGTAAAATACTTAAAATGGTAAGGCTCTAAAGTGGGAAATGGTAAAGAATAATATTTGCTCTCCGACATGTCCTGCTACTGTCACGGAAAAGAGCCCAGAGAAAGGAGACCGTCCAGAAACACAGGATACAGAAGCAGGTCTGAGAAGTCACTTGCCACAGCTAAGTGTGCCTCTGGCATCTGAACCAACTGATGCTGTGTCAATGAGCACACATCTTTTCTAGGTAACTTCACAGGAAACTCCAATCAGTCTCATCTGTCTACTCTGGCAGCATGGAATGTCATCCTGCATAAGACAAGAACTTGGAGCTATCCCTCTACAGAGCAAATCAAGACTTGTCTTTTCAATTTTCAAGGTGAAATTTGATACAACCTTTGAAAACTAAGTATTGCATTGGTAGTCAGTAATTGATTCATTGCTAGAGTTCTTGAAGAACGAGATATGCATCAAGCTATTGGAAATGACACTTGGTTACAGTGGATTTTTGAGTCATAATCAAGAAAGAATAAATAGAGGAAAGAGCAATAGTTTGAAATCTGTGAAGAGAACAACGAAAGTCTATGATAGAATTTATTTTTAAACTGCCATAGACATACAGTCTCTGCTTTTGGTTTAGTCAGAATGAGTAAACTTCTTCCAGTGATATCTTATAAGTGGGTATGTGCGTACAAGGCAGGGAGAAAGTAAACAGACGGATTGAAAGGCTTTCCAAGCAGCTTGGGCTCAATTTTCAAAGTCAAAATTTCCAGCCACGGAATGTTTTATAGAATAAATATACTGTCTGTACTTTAATGCCCTCATCTGAAAAAGTAAATTGCAATAGGTCATACTGAATATTTTTGTAAGTATTAAATCAAATGATACATGAAGAGTGCTTAGAACAGTGTTGGTGAATATAAACATTTTAAGATTATTAACTGTATATACCATGAAAGTCCTGCTCTTTGACTTTTTTTATAATGTCTTTATTAAACAAATATTACATATTTTATATAGTACATGGAAATGATATATTGGCTTTATGTTTCTAAAGCATTACTTTTTCTTCTTAAATAGCATGACTTTGCTGTGCATCTACATGTGTAGATTTTTCTATGTTTTATAAAAACTCAGAACACTATTTCTCTTACATACCTTTACAGCTGTAGCTATTTTACACTTACAAATACGCACACACATGATAATATAGAACTATTTTTCATCCATCAATGAATGCTCTTCTGTCTCTAATTTGGACCAATCTCTTTCCTAGGAATTTGTTTTTGATTCTAAAATCTTAGGACCTGCCTTTCTTCAAGACACAGCTGAGTCAAGAGTCCTACTTTAGAACCTTTTTGTAACCACTCCAGGATTAAGGGGTTGATCTCATTCCTCTAAAGTGCTGACTGCAGGACATATTCTGTCATAAGTGCTTATGTCCATTGATGTCAATTTTCTGCTCACTCTCAATCAGGAAGTTACATTTAAAAAGTACTCATAGAATTATCCTGCAGCACAGAGGAAAGAAGGAAAAATGTTAAATGAGTTAAAAACAAATGCAGAAAAGCTTCATATTATGTTTGCAATGTATATTAAAGGAAAGTTGTATCTCCTAAACCATTCTATAACTAATAACTACTCAGAATTTTTAAGATTACTTTGAATTTATGGATAAGCATAATATGATGATAAATATGTTTTCTACTATAAAAATTTTTTTAAGATTTCTATTCAAAAGAAATAGCCTCTGCTGGATGCCTATGTGGCCGACTGTGGTTCAAGTCCTGGACCTCATGACTTGAAGCTTACAGTGGGTGCGTGTGTGTGCATGTCCAAGATCTCAAGAGGACAATGGGGGAGAAGGAATTCCAATATGGCCTACCCTCCTGTGGGGATGGTGAGAGGGGTGGTTTCTCATTTCCTTCTCACAGTCTCTGTTACTCTCTGTAGTCTAAGGAAAATATTTTAAAAAAAGAAAATTTATTTTTTTATAGACAGATTTTTTTTTTTTTTTTGCTATAGGGCACACGTGCTCACTAGAGAGACAGAGAGATACAGAGAGACAAAAAGCAAGAAATCACCCCCTAGGGGGATGGCTATGGTACAATCCCTTCTCCTCCATTCTCCTCTCAGGATCTTGGGCATGCACATGCGCATATCTCACGGTGCTTTTTAAGCCTCCAGGTCAAGAAATTGAACCACGGGGGGGACCACCAGTTAGAGTAGTGGCTATGTCGCTGGACTCCCATGTAGCCGACCACGGTTCGTGTCCCAGATCCGGTGGTTTAAAATTCACGCCGGGCGCGTGTGCGTGCATGCCCAAGATCCTGAGAGGAGAATGAAGGAGAAGGGATTGCGGCGTGGCCATCCTCCCTGGGGGGTGATGTCTTGCTTTCTGTCTCTCTGTCTCTGTCTGTCTGGCTAGTGCACGTGCCCTATAGCAAAAACTTCTAAAAAAAAAAAAAAAAAGAAATTGAACCACAGTCAATTATGTGGGAGTCCAGTTATGTAAACATTACACCATCTGCTGGTTCCAAATAAAGGACATTTCTAATAAACTTAAGTGAAATAAGAGAGGAATGAAACAAAGACTGGATGAATAAAAAATTTGGAAAAAAAGGAAAGCAATCCAGACAGGCATACAATAATCATACTTTATTTACCATAACTGGATAGACATTTTCAAAAAAGACAGTACATAAAATTTTATATAAATCCATATAACCCATTTAAAGTTTGATGCCAGTAATAGTGTTTATTTAGTTTCATCATAAAATGTACTAAAACAACCCTCAGGAATTATAGGGAATATACGTGTCATGAAAAAACATACATGGCGATGGGACCAGCAGTTAGCTTAATGGCTATGTCGCTGGATTCCCATGTAGTCAACTGCAGTTCAAGTCCCGGACGCGGCAGCTTAAACTCATGACAGGTGCATGTATGTGTGTGCCCAAGATCCCAAGAGGAAAATGGAGGAGAAGGGATTATGGTGTGGCCATCCCTCCTGGGGGTTGATTTCTCGCTTTCTATCTCTCTTTCTCTCTCTGTCTTTCTGGCACGAGTGCACGTGCCCTATAGCAAGAAAATCTCTCTCAAAAAAAAAAAGCATGACTTTCAAAGTGTATTTTTATAATAAAAAAAACTCATACTTTAATTCCATATTTCCACGAACTTTTTGAATATCACACATGTAATTTTAGAAAACACAAGTATTCTCTGATATGATAATATGTGTTTTTTATTGTTCTGATTTAAACATAGAATCAATAATAAATAGTTATGTTATCTGATTAGCAGTTAAAGAAAAATTACTCCTTGACAGTGAACTTAAAAGACAATTTATATTTTTAAATAACTTGCAACCTGGTATCAGTAAGCTATTTTGACATATATTGCACCTAGTTCATCTTACATGGTGCAGCAGAAATTAAATTACTTTTGATAGATATTCTATGGTTTTCTGATTCAGTTAGTTTACAAGTTACATTAAAATCGTATGTACAGTGGGAAGACTTGATTTAATAGTATTTTTGGCAGATGATGCTGTGACCTTTTCTTTTTTCTAGAGTCATGCTTTTATGTTTCAGTGTTTATGGGGAAAATATGGACACTATTAGTAAGAGTATCTTTTCCACATGGTATCTGTGGAAGTCCTCAACTCCATCTTTGCTTATGTAACTGTAAAATTACATAGAAGTGTGTTTTGTGAGATTCTTTTCCTCCTCCAAAGGGTGGGTTGAACAGAGACACAGGGAGTTGGAAAAAGATGAGAAACCCCGAAGTCATTGTTTATTGGCTGAGTTCAAGGTAAGCTTACCAATCTTAGGAAACTTGCAAAGGCCATAGCAGTGCTGGCAAGTACTTCTTCCTTCTCGGATCCAGTAATGGACATGGAGAATGCTCACAAAGAGGCCTCCTCTTTTCTGGAGCTCATAGTGTGAAGCTGAGCCTAGCTGAGCCAAGGCCAAGCTAAACCAAGCCAAGTCATGGCTATCAGGGCTCACCAGTCTGAACCAAGGCCAAGTAGAACAGGGCTAGCTAGTAGACCTGACAGTGTTAGCTAACCAGGTACTCCCTTTCTCTTAAAGGGGCTACAGACAATAATGGCTCCTTACCAAAACCAAACTGTCACACACACACACACACACACACACACACACACACACATTATAGTCAACGGTGTAAAATAAAGTCATAATTACATAACAAGCACTTCAGCTCAGTACTACCTATATAACATAAGTTGTTTACCTTGTGGCCTTCAAACACGGTAAGATAGGAGGTCAAGGAGCCAGACAAGCATCCTGATACCAGATGCAAAACAGTATGCCCTTAGCAATGAAAATAGAGTATTTGTCGTCCAGCTTCTTTGAGGAAAGTACAAAATCTATTATTTAATAGTCAAATCTTTGTTTTAAGCAGTTTTTTTTTCTTTCTTTTTTTTTTTTTTTTTTGACAAAAGCTATATATGTAGTCCATGCAATTCTCTCTATATTACAGTATGTGACTGGATTAATTTGGATCCTCAGGACCACCATACATCTATATATGCAGCCACATCATTTTAGCTTTTTATTGAACTAAATATCCTGTATGGTACTTGTGATTTTGCACATGTGCTTCTTTATAGGAACCTTAAAAAAAAAGAGTTCAATACTATTTTCAAGTAATTTATTTAAAATATATTATTGAGTATACAGCCTCAAATATCACACCACTTTATTGAAAGATAGTAGTCTGTGGTGTATATGGCATAACCACTAATTAAGTTAAAACAAGTAGTACTTTGTGAACTATTCACATTGAAAGCAAATATAAGGCTATGCAGAGGTTTGTAGAAATTGGTTTTGTTCTTATTTTAATAAGTAAAATATAATGAGAAAAATTTTACTCTTTACTTTCCACAACATGGGAAAATTTTAGTGCTTAAACAATTGTGTGGGATTGGGCTAGGGTATTAGGTTAGGCCATGTGAAAAATTACTTTATTGATCATCTGTTGTTTTCTCAGTCTATATATTCCTTTAGGAAGAAACCATGTGGTTCAAACAGGGATAACATCTTTCAGATCACAGTTTCCTAATCATTAATTGGCCATAGATTTGCATGCACACAACACACGGTGTCAGCTGATGAGAAATTATGACCATTCTATGCTGTGGTGGTGCAAGGAGGACACTGCTGTGGGGAGACTGAGTCCACATGGGAGACCCAGGTTCTGTTCCTGATCCAACCTAAGCAACTTGGACATGGTGTGTGCACCTGGGGTCCTAGCTAACAAAGTATCTAGGACAGGAAAAACAAGCCATGGCAAAATCCTGTTAAAAAGGTCTCTCTCGGGACCAGCAGTTAGCATAATGGCTATGTTGTTGGACTCCCATGTAGTCGATAGCGGTTTGAGTCCCGGACCTGGCGGCTTAAACTCACACCGGGCACATGTGCATGCATACCCAAGACCCTGAGAAGAGAATGGAGAAGGGATTGTGGCATGGCCATCCCCCCTGGGGGGTGATTTCTCGCTTTCTATCTCTCTGTATCTCTCTCTCTGGTGAGCGCACGCGCCCTATAGCAAAAACCTCTCAAAAAAAAAAAAAAAAAAGGTCTCTCTCTCTCTCCCACTCCTTTTTACTCTCTCTCTTTCTTTGTCATTGAGAGAGAGAGAGAGAGAGAGAGAGAGAATCACAAACAGGATATTACATTATTTGACATGAAAGTAAGGGAAAGTCTCAATTCATTTCCACTGATGGACATGTGAGGTTCGATAGCTGTCAGTGACCATACTTTTGCACTTAGAAGAGGGTCTACAGTAGGACAGAATGAACCAAGAAGAGAAGTAGAGGTAAATATGAAGAGTAAACATTCTGGCAGCCTTTGTATATATATGGTTTCAGTTGTCTTAGAAACCCAGATGCTCCTCTAGTTATTTCATGGTTCAATTACAGAAGCCTATAAATTCTTTTTTTCCTAGGGCTCACTTTTATCTAGATTCTGTTGCTTACATAAAAAAGCCCTAAAACCATAAATATCTGTGTCTTGAAAATAATAAGAACTCAATATATAATGATAGTAGATAAATATACAACAGAGAAAAATGATAGGGAAGAAGTTATAGTTGACCCATAGACACAGCAAAAAGAAGTATACAGAGCCTAAAAGATAGATCAACCTTAATATTGAAAGCGGTAGCTGTCCATGTCAGTTGATAAAAGGTCCTCAAATACTTTATTCATGCAAAATCCCTATTTCAAAATACAATGTTAAAGAGAGTTTGGGGAACAGGTGGTAATGTGGTGATATCACAATGGAATCCATATGTGAAAGGACCGAGTTTGTTGTTGCACTCTCCATGAGCTCACCAGGTGTGAAAGCACACGATACAGGCCAGCTGGGACTGGAGGTGTATTATAGCATGGAGATTCTATTGGAGTCTGATCTGTGTGTGTGTGTGTGTGTGTGTGTGTGTTGTTTTTCTCTCTCTCTCTCTGATGTGGAAATTATACTAAAATAATTTGAACTCCAGAGTCCAAAAACTTTTGTTAAAATTCTGGTTTAAAACTTACCAGCATATTGGGGCCAGCAGGTATGCTGGTGGTTGAGGGTGCTGGATTTTCACATTGCTGACCATCGTTTGAGTCTTGTACCTGACAGTTTGCTTTCTCACTTTCTCTCTCTCTCTCTCTCTCTTCCTCTCTGGTCAAATAAAAATAAATAAATAAATGGATAAATGTAGTTGAAAAGAATAATTCTAAAAAAAAAAAAAAAAAAAAAAAAAAAATCTTACCAGGACGAGCAGATAGCGTAATGGCTATGTCACTGGACTCCCATGCAGTCAACCGCGGATTGAGTCCTGGACCCAGTGGATTATACTCATACCGGGCACATGTGAGTGAGTACCCAAGACCCCAAGAGGAGAATGGAGGAGAGGGAATTGTGGCATGGTCATCCCACTGAGGGATGATTTCTCTCTTTCTGTCTCTCAGTTTTTCTCTGTCTTTCTGGTAACCACATATGCCCTATAACAGGGGAAAAAAAAAACAAAAAAAAAAACAAAAAAAAAAAACAAACAAACAAAAAAAAAAAACCTCTCCAATAAAAGAAAAAAAAAAAAACTTACCAGTAAATGAACTTGGAAAAATTAATTAATTTTTTTATCTTTATTTTGTTCAGCTATGAATTGGTTATTGCAAAAGTAACTCTCACGTTTCAGTATAAAAATTATTTCTAATGAATCTAGAACACTCTACGTAGTGCCTTTAGAGAAAGCTCAGTTAAGAGAATAGTAAGACTAACAGTTCATTATTGTTATTGCAATAAATAAAAATATTAATTTTATGAGCTCCTTGGATAAATAAAAAGAGGTTTGTCTAAAAATTTTAATTTTTTAAAACCAAGAATTAAGTCAATATTTTAATAAATTATTTCATACTAGTAAGTTTTCTATGGATATATAAAATAAAAGAATGCAAGTGAACAGAATTAATAAATTATTGTATGGTGTACTAAAACTGAATGAAAAAAGAAGTTGCCAAGGGCCTAGATAATTTATTCCATGAGATCCTGGAAGAAAACTTTCCAAATCTAGAAAGGCACTCAAATATCCAGACCCAGGAAATACATAGGACCCCGGGTAGAATCAACCCAAGAAGATCCTCTCCAAGGCACATTATAGCCAGACTGGCAAAAACAACAGACAAAGACAAGATACTAAAGTTGGCAAGAGGGAAATGCCAGGTTACTTACAAAGGTCACCCCATCAGGCTAACATCGGATCTTTCGGCGGAAACAATGCAAGAAAGGAAAGAATGGGGAAGCATAGTAAAAGTGTTGAGTGAAAAACAATTTCAACCAAGAATATTATACCCGGCAAAATTATCTTTCATATGGGAAAAAAAGATAAAAACATTCTCGAATAAACAAAATTTGAAGGAATTTACCAACTCCAGACCAACTCTTCAAGAGGTTCTGAAGGGAGTATTATACCAGGAAAACTAAAAAATCAGAGACAGTTATACGAGAACAAAGAGCAACCAAGAAAATGGCTCACTTAATGATAGGATCAGGTACGGAAATATCGATAATTACATTGAATGTCAATGGATTAAATTCTCCAGTAAAGAGACATAGACTGGCTGACTGGATAAGAAAACAGAAACCCTCTATCTGTTGCCTACAAGAAACTCACCTTATGGATAAAGACATACATAGACTAAAAGTCAAGGGCTGGAAAAAGATACTCCATGCAAATGGAAATCGAAAAAAGGCTGGAGTAGCGATATTGATCTCAGACAAAATAGATTTCAAGACAAAGACTGTAAGAAGAGACAAAGAAGGGCATTATATAATAGTAAATGGGGTAATCCAGCAAGAAGACATAACCCTTATAAATATCTATGCACCCAACTCAGGTGCGCCTAAATATGTGAAGGAAAGACTGTTGGAGCTAAAAGGAGAGATAGGGAGAAATACTATAATTGTTGGAGATCTCAACACCCCATTATCTCCTATAGACAGGTCTTCTAGACAGAAAATAAATAGAGAGATACAGGACTTAAATGATACTATAAATGGAATGGGCTTGACAGATATCTATAGAACTTTCCACCCTACATCCACAACATATACATTTTTCTCACCCCGACATGGAACCTTTTCAAAGATAGATCATGTATTAGGACACAAATCAAGCCTTTATAGATTCAAAGGCATAGAAACTGTACCCAGCATCTTCTCTGACCATGATGGAATTAAACTCAAGATTAATTTCAAGACACAACCCCGAAAATACACGAACACATGGAAACTGAACAACCTACTTCTGAATGACTTCTTCGCTACTGAAGAAATTAAGGCTGAAATAAAAAAATTTATGGAAACTAATGATAATGAGTACACAAGTGTCCAGAATCTATGGGACACAGCAAAACCAGTCATAAGAGGAAAATTCATAGCAATTAGTGCACATAAGAAAAGGACAGAAAGATGGCAACTAGATAACTTATCATCATGCCTCAGAGAATTGGAAAAACAACAACAAACAAATCCCCAAAATGCCAGGCGAAAAGAAATAATAAATGTTCGAGCAGAAATAAATGAAATAGAAAATAAACGAACCATACAGAAAATAAATGAAAGCAAAAGCTGGTTCTTTGAAAAGATTAACAAGATCGACACACCATTGGCTAGACTGATTAAGAAGAAGAAAGAAAGAAACCAGATTAATCAAATATGTGATGAAACAGGCAATATTACCACAGACATAGCAGAAATACAAAATATCATTAGAGGATACTATGAGCAACTTTACGCCAACAAACAAGATAACCTGGAGGAGATGGACAAATTCCTGGATGCATATAATCTACCAAGATTGGATCAGGAAGACATAGAGAACCTGAATAGACCTATAACAAGCCAGGAGATTGAATCAGTAATAAATAACCTCCCAACAAAGAAAAGCCCAGGCCCAGATGGCTTCACTTGTGAATTCTACAAAACTTTTAAGGAAGAGTTAACCCCTATCCTACTAAAATTATTTCTAAAGATTCAAAAGGAAGGAAACCTTCCAAATTCATTTTATGAAGCCTCCATCATCCTCATCCCCAAAACAGATAAGGATATGACAAAAAAGGAAAACTACAGACCAATATCATTGATGAATATAGATGCGAAAATTCTCAACAAAATACTCGCAAATCGTATCCAACAACATATAACAAAGATCATTCATCACGATCAGGTAGGCTTTATACCAGGGATGCAAGGATGGTTCAATATACGCAAGACCATAAATGTAATACACCACATTAACAGAAAGAAAGATAAAAACCATATGATCATCTCAATTGATGCGGAGAAAGCATTTGATAAAATACAGCATCCTTTTATGATTAAGACTCTCAGTAAGATTGGTATAGAAGGGTCATTTCTCAACACAATAAAAGCCATCTATGAAAAACCTACAGCTAACATTATACTGAATGGGGAAAAGCTGAAAGCTTTTCCTCTGAAAACAGGTACTAGGCAGGGCTGCCCACTTTCTCCACTGCTCTTTAATATAGTACTGGAAGTCTTAGCTATTGCAATCAGAGAAGAGAACAATATTTTTTTTTTTTTCTTTTTTTGGAGAGGTTTTTGCTATAGGGCGCGTGCGCTCGCCAGACAGAGAGAGAGAGACAGAGAGATAGAAAGCAGGAAATCACCCCCCAGGGGGGATGGCCATGCCGCAATCCCTTCTCCTCCATTCTCCTCTCGGGATCTTGGGCAGGCACGCACACGCGCCCGGCGTGAGTTTAAGCCACCGGGTCCGGGACTCGAACCGCGGTCGACTATGTGGGAGTCCAGCGACATAGCCATTACGCTAACTGCTGGTCCCAAGAAGAGAACAATATTAAAGGCATTCGAATAGGCAAAGAAGAATTGAAAATATCTTTATTTGCAGATGACATGATGGTATACTTAGAAGACCCAAAGGTATCCATGAAAAAACTGCTTGAAGTAATAAGTGAATACAGTAAAGTGGCAGGATACAAAATCAATATCCAAAAATCTATAGCATTTCTATTTATGAACAACAAGTTGAACGAAGCAGAGCTGAAGAAAGGAATCCCTTTCACCGTAGCCACAAGGTGTATAAGATACCTAGGGATAAACCTAACTAAGAAAGTCAAAGATCTTTATAAAGAAAACTACGAAAATCTTAAAAGAGACATTGAAAGTGACATAAAAAAGTGGAAGGATATCCCATGCTCCTGGATTGGAAGAATTAACATAATCAAAATGGCAATTCTACCCAAATTAATCTACATGTTTAATGCAATTCCAATCGAAATACCAGAGATATTCTTCAGAGATCTAGAAAGGGCAATCATAGAATTTGTCTGGAACCATAAAAGACCTCGTATTGCAAAAGCAATCCTGCGCAAGAAGAGTGGAGTAGGAGGCATATCACTCCCTGATCCCAAGATATACTATAAAGCTGTGGTCATCAAAACAGCATGGTATTGGCATAAAAACAGACATGTGGACCAATGGAAGAGAATAGAGACCCCAGAAATAACCCCCAAAGCTTACAGCCAACTGATCTTTGACAAAGGATATCAGTCAATCCATTGGGAAAAGGAAAACATCTTTAGTAAATGGTGCTGGAAAAACTGGGTATCCACCTGCAGAAAGATGAAACTGAACCCCCATCTTTCACCACTAACAACAGTCAACTCAAAATGGATCAAAGATCTTAACCTAAAACCTCAAACAATAAAACTACTGGTGGAAAATGCTGGGGAAACTCTGGGGGACATTGGAGTAGGCAAAGACTTCTTAAATAAGACTCCCAAGGCACAGGCAATAATCCCTAAAATAGACAAGTGGGACTATATTAGACTAAGAAGTTTCTGCACAGCAAAGGACACAGTAACAAGTGTGAACCGACAACCCTCAGAATGGGAAAATATTTTTGTTAAATATGCCTCAGACAAGGGACTGATAACCAGAATACATAGGGAACTCAAGTGCCTTATGCGAAAAAAAATGATTAACCCAATTAAAAGGTGGGAAAATGAGCTGAACAAAAGTCTCTCTAAGGAAGACATACGAATAGCCAAAAAGCATATGAGGAAATGCTCAACATCCCTCATCATAAGGGAGATGCAGATAAAAACTACAATGAGATACCACCTAACCCCTGTCAGAATGGCAAAGATTAAGAATATAAAAAGTGATAAGTGTTGGCGGGGATGTGGTGAAAAGGGAACCCTCCTACACTGTTGGTGGGAATGTAAACTAGTTCAACCACTGTGGAGAACAATATGGAGGTTCCTCAAAGATCTACAAATAGAACTACCATTCGATCCAGTAATCCCACTTCTGGGTATTTACCCAAAAGACAGGAGAACGCTCAGTCAGAAAAGTGCTTGCACATCAATGTTTATTGCAGCATTATTCACAATTGCCAAGACATGGAACCAACCTAAATGTCCACAAACTGATGAATGGATTGGAAAAGTGTGGTATATATACTCTATGGAATACTACTCAGCCATAAAAAATAACAAGGCCCTGGAATTTGATAGAAAGTGGTCAGATACGGAGGATATATTGCTGAGTGAAGTAAGCCAGGATATGAAAGAAAGATATTGTATGTATCCACTCAATATATACCGACTATCAGCATTCTATGATAGTGAAAAAAAATTGGAGGACATAAAAGCAGTGAAGGTACTTAATGAGAATAGGACAGTGTGGAATGGGGGAAGTGAAGAGAAGAGGATAGAGAAAGATAACAAATGAACAATAGAGAGGCAGGACATTAGTGAGAAACAGATATGGCTTATTCTCAACTGGATTTGTCTGAGAAGTATTTCATGATGGGCAAAGTATTTGTACAAGCAACATGAGAAATAGCGATGGACTGTCTTAAAAAATAATTAGAATAATAATAATGATTGGGGAAAACATAGAAAAGATATTGAATGTTGAAGCGGGGAGATTAATGTCTCTGTACTGACTGACATGCATGGCATTCCCTTTTGAAAAAGTAATGTAATACAATGTAAAGTTATATGTAATTCAATGTAATATAAAGAAGAATATGATGATAATAAAAAAAAAAAGAAAGTAGTAAGTAGAATGAATATTGAGGGTGCACAATGAAATGAAATATATCATCTTTGTTGAAGATTATATCCTTGTTGGGACCAGCAGTTAGCGTGATGGCTATGTCGCTGGATTCCCATGTAGCTGACCACGGTTTTCGTCCCAGACCCAGTGGCTTAAAACTCACGCCGGGCGCATGTGCGTGCATTCCCAAGATCCCGAGAGGAGAATGGAGGAGAAGGGATTGCGGCGTGACCATCCCCCCTGGGGGGTGATTTCTTGCTTTCTGTCTCTCTGTCTCTGTCTAGCAAGCACACATGCCCTATGGCAAAAACCTCTCAAAAAAAAAATATATATATATATAAAAGATTATATCCTTGTCGGTTTTTTAGTGAATATATGGAGGCTTTAATGTGTATTGAAAAGAAACCCAGTGGTGGGTAAAAGAAAAATTCACAAATGTACATAAATTTTCATTTTCCACACATGACTTTAATGAGAAAATAGGAATAACATTGAATTAGTCAAGATACTTTTGTTTAATTTTTTTTTTTTTTTTTTTTTTTTTCTGGAGTGTACATGTACTCATCGGGGAGATAAAGACAGGGAGGCAGAAAGAAGAGAAAGTAATACTCCCATGAGGAATGGTAATGCCACGATCTAGATCTAATCTCCTCCATTTATTCATCCTTTTGGGATTTCATGCAAATGTGTCTGGTGTGTTTCCCAAGCATCTGGGTCCTGACTGAACCCAGGGTTGGTCATGGTGAGATATAGCTCTAGTAATCACCTGGCCATGAAGCTAGCCCTAAGTCATAGTTCTTTAAAAACAAATAAAGAAAAGAGAACCAGCAGGTGGTGTGGTGGTTAAGGTGCTGGACATTCCCACATGGCTAATTGCATGTTAGTTCAAGTCCTGGACCTGGTGGCTTGGTTTCTCACTTTCCCTCTCTCTCGCTCTCTGTGTCTTTCTCTGGTTAAGGTAAAATAAATGAATGAATAAATAAAATTAACAAACAAACAAAGAGAACCAATAGGACATATAGATTCATATGTACCTTTATAAAGGAAATTTTTAAGAAATGTTTCATATGATTATGAGAATAGAGTATGTCTGAAATCCATAGGGCAAGTTGGCAGGTGAGCAATTCAAGTAAGAGGTGATATTACAGCTTCCTTCTTAAGTTCACAATCTGGCTAGAAATTCAAGATTGATTTATTGTAGTTT
The DNA here is from genome assembly GCA_026018925.1 of Tupaia tana. Classification (NCBI taxonomy): domain Eukaryota; kingdom Metazoa; phylum Chordata; class Mammalia; order Scandentia; family Tupaiidae; genus Tupaia; species Tupaia tana. The sequence goes on along the minus strand of JAKSZU010000002.1, from coordinate 99,169,425 downwards.
TTTAATGTTGCAGTGTTAAGGTTGAGTTCTTCCCTTTGGAAACCTCAGTTTTCTTTATTAAGGCCTTCTTCTGCAAACATGAGGCCCAACACATTAGGGGGGATTATCTATTTTACTCAACATCTGCTGATTTTAATGTTAATTACATCTAAACATACCTTTACAGAAACATCTAAACTAGGGTTTTAACAAGTACCTGGGCATCACAGCCTAGCTAAATTGATATAATTAACCAAAACAGCACTCAACTGACAAAATTAGTTCTATGAATAAATGGTTTGGCAATAATGATACAATTTGTAATGAAAACTTAATTTTGCACTTCACATTGACATTGTGAAAAGAGTTGCCTTACATTTCTGGAATTCAGCTTTTTCCTCTCCAGTGATGGTAGAATAATCCTTCCAATTTTTAAGGACTGGCTCTTAGAAACAAATCATGTAGAAACAAGTACCTTTAGTGTAAAGGATTCATGGTTTCATAATTTCAGTTATTATATTTCACTTGCCATCCTTGAATAGATCCAGTCATGTATGCCATCTGTACATTCACATATTTCGCATTCAATTTAGACATGTTGATGAAACTGAACATATACTGCCCAATAGCTATTAGTGTAATAATTGTACCATATTAAATAGACAATAGTTAAAAGGGGTTACTCCAGTGAAAAGGGTGGTCTCAAAGAGATTTATTAGATGATGTAAATTTCAATATTACAACATTATCTACTAAAGTCCTCAAAATGTAAGTGAATAAATGAAATCAAGACAGGCTATCAGATAAAATCTGCTATTGTGGCTTAAAAGTGGCCTAAATTAGCTTAAAATTCTGCCTAAATCTGTCTGCTTAGTAACTACTGCCTTTCTTCTAAATTGCTTTAAACAATAGTTTTATTCATATCAATTCAACAAATAGTTCTTGAATTCTTATTCTGTGCCAAGAGTTCTTCTGGGCTTTAGTGACTCCAAAATGATGCACTTTTCTCTGTTTAGGTAAATGCTCCATACTTGATCTATTTTCAAAGTCTATGTACTTTTAACATTTAAAGATGACGTACTCCATTAAGAAGACTACTGTTAAAAATAGAGATATAAGATTAAGTAGAAAAATCTAGCCTATTAGCTACTATTGAAACTGAGTCCTAACCTGTTTCCTAGATTTAAGTCTTAAGTAAATTTCTCTTCACATTTTTGACTTTGGTTTATTAAAACTAAAACTGCTTTTCTTGAGATTAAAAATATATATATTAAAAAATAATAATAGTACCTATTGAAGAATTGCAGTAAGTTATATAGTTTCAGCTAGGTGCTGCTTTATAGTATGTTCATTGTACTCATGGAATTTCATGCCTAAAATCAGACATGTGTTCACACGTGTGAACATCAGCTGAACTTTCGATTGAAAGTATATAGATTAAAATATTTTGTAAATCAACAAAATGTGGGGGGGAAGGAATGGAAAGCAACTGTAGATACTAGAGACAACATGGAAGAAGGGCGGAAAATGGCAGAAGGTGAGAAATAAGGAAATATATATATATATATATATATATATATAAATATATATATATATATATATGTATATATTATGTTTCATACATGTATACATATATATATGAAACAAGAAATCAAAAATTATTTATTGATAATAACATGTATGATTAAGCCACTATACAGTGAATTCTGGGTGAGAAATTGTGTTTTGCATGCTGTGATGTTTAGTTAGTAAATGTAAAAATAAAACAATTTAAAATAAAGTAAAGAAAATCCTTCTGTGAATAGATGGAAGTGTATTATGGACTAAAGTGTGAGCCATGAAAATTCATATTTGGAAGCCTTAACACTCAATGTCATGATATTGGGGGATGGAATTTTTAGAATAATTATGTTTAGATGAGACAAGGATGAGGCTTGAAAGTCATGCCGGGGTGTGTGTGTAAACGTTTCAAAAATCCCACAAGGAGAATGGAGGAGAAGGAACTTTAGTGTGGCTCCACTCCCTGCGTGGTGGTTTCTCACTTTCTCTCTTCCTCTCTTTGCCTTTCTCAGGAGAGTACACAGGACCTATGGCAAAACTATAAAATAAAAGTAAACAAAACAAAAGCCTGGCTAACCTGGGCAGACAGCATGAAAGATCACGGGAAGGGACTGGCCTGCAAATTCCGTGACCCCCTAACTCTCATGGTATAATTCCTGCTCAGCTCAACCTTCTAATCATCTTCCCAGAAAACAGAACTGTAAGTGAACTACCTGTTTATTCCAAGGAGAGTAGTCATACCTTACTTTATTTAATGCCATTTATACAGAGGAATTGTCTACTCAGCTCTACTTTGTCACTGTTAAGTATTTTATGAGATTGAAAAAGTAATGTTGCTCCATGCCACCAACATTTGGGGTTATTTTTAACAATAGTAATACATATTTTTCATCATGTGATTAACAAGACTTCAATTTTTCAAATGAAAAGTTATCAATACGGCTGATACTGTGTCAGAAAAGAACCATGACAGAGTCAAGAGGAACCAAGTTAGAGAGCTAAGTTTGACCAAAAGTCTACTATTTACTGTCAATAATACATTCTAATAAGTACACAAGGGACTGTAATCAATATAACCATCAATCTCTTTAATCAGTATCAATCATGGTATAAACTTAAAAAGAAGTTCTTACAAACTTATAAAGATAAGTTTGCTGACTGAATGGTCTGTTTGGCCAAGTCATTTTAGTTGTGTACTTCAGAAGTGAAGTAATTATCTCTCAGACTAAAATGAATTTCCTTCCTTGATACTTTGTTGTAGTTAATGCCAGAACATGAAATGAAATGTTTGTTAGTTTATGGCTGCAACTGAGATTACAATTATCAAAAACTACACTTAGATTCTCTAAATCTCACATGCAAGCCTGTAAATTGATAATAAAAATGTATGTCTTACCTCTCAATGGGAGTATGAAGATTAAAATGAAGTGCTATATATACATATATTTTTTGCAAACTACAAAATATTACAAAGATATAAGGCTACATGTACTAAATAAAAATAAATGATTATTTCAGAGGTAGGAAAATGTTTCTAATGACACTCATTTCTTTCCAAGGTTAATTTAAACTATTGCTTACTGAAGAAATTCCTTTTTAAAATTTCATTTTCTTTTATACATTAAATCACATTATTTAGCTTACAAAGTGAATATTCCAACATGTGAACATTTCTCCCTAGTCCAGTTGGTTAAATTATAAAATTATCTTCAACAGATAATACCACACCTCTTTGTCCCATTAATACTTTGCCTCTCTATTTTTCTTCTAAATGTCCTGCCTCAGACCCTACTCTTTCACACACACTATATCTAGTATTCACATTTATTTGTGTTTCTATATCCTTTTGACTAAAGAAACTCCTTGTTAAACTAGTCATAGAATTTAAGTATTAATTCTTAAATACTTAACAAGAGTGTGGGTTTTGTTTGTTTGTTCTTTTTCTATTTCCCCTTCTTATATTCTTCCTCTGCGGGACCAGCAGTTAGCATAATGGCTATGTCGCTGGACTCCCACGTAGTTGACTGCAGTTCAAGTCCTGGACCTGGTGGCTTAAACTCATGCCGGGCGCGTGTGCGTTCATGCCCAAGATCCCGAGAGGAGAATGGAGGAGAAGGAATTGCGGCGTGGCCATCCCCCCGGGGAGTGATTTCTCGCTTTCTGTCTCTCTCTGTCCGTTTGGTGAGCACACGCAGACTATAGCAAAAACCTCTCCAAAAAAAAAAAAAAAAAAAAAAAAAAATTCTTCGTCTACTTCATCTTCTCCTTCTGCTTTTCATTCAAATGAATGCAAGGTAAGAGAGATTTTAAAAAATATCTGCTTTTTTATTCACTCATCTCATTTGTTGTTCTTAATATTGTAGCCAATTCTCAGAAAAGTCAACCGTTCCCCAAGCTCCAGAAGTACATTCACTGTCTCCTCCATTTTCATTCCTTTTATAAATTGTGTCACTGAGGACACTTTGAAGTACTGGCCTAAGTGTACTGTTTCTAACATTAATCTTTTTCTACTTCCTTCAAGCCAGAAATCAAAAGCAATAATAAATTACTTATTATTCCCATGAAATGTCGTCTTAGCTCTTCCATCTCAAATTATCTCACATGTTATTTTTCATTATTTCTACAAATTGAAGAGCAGTTTTCCTCTTTTACTTTCCTAGGTCAATTATTTTGTACAAATCATCTGGTAAGTAGTCATGGTAGTTTTCAATTTTTATCACAGACTGTATTCATTTTCAGTGTTGTGTAAAAAATTACCAGTTACTTAATGTCTTCAAATGAAAGAAACTTAGCACCATTTTTGTGGTTGTGGAGTCCAGGCAAAGGTTTTCTGAATTCTTTGCTGGGGGTCTCTGAAGGCTGCAATCTGGATGTTGACAAACTGGAGAATTCATCTGCAGCTCACAGTCCTCTTCCAAAATCATTAGCTTGCTGGCCCAATGTATTTCTTTGTGCTGTGGAACTGAGGTCCTAATTATCCACTGGTCATCAGTTAAGGAACACTCTCAACTCAGAGATATCATTGAAGGAACTTGGCCCCCATAGTCAGCTCACAGCATGGATATTTGTTTTCCTTTCAGCCAACAGGAGTGTGCCACTCTGACTTTTCATCTTCAATACAGGGCTTCTTTGATTAAGTCAGGCCCACCCATAATATGTTTTCTTTCTTTTTTTTTTTTTTTCCAATTTGAATTTTTTTTTATTATTTAAATTTATTCATTTACATTCATTCACTGTATATCATTATAGCATACAAAATGACATTTTCCATCCAGGGTACAGTGTATATTGTCTCAATCAAGCACATCAACATACATGTTATCGTCAACAAATAATTTTTCATTTCTTATTTCCTGTATGTTTTGCTTTTATTTCCCATCCTTGATTCCCTATCTCTTACCCTCTGCCACCTCCCACTCTCCTCCCACACTGTCTCTGGTATCTATGTTTGTTTTCTATACTTTTTTCCCCCCACATTTTATTGAGTCACTAAAGATCTTAATTAATCTAAATATTTTCATAGCAAGCACGCTGCTATATACATTTCCATGAACACAAGTCCAACTTTAGGCATAAACCTCAGTGATAGAATGAACATCCTATAAAGTAGCACCTCGCTGAGGCTACATATCTTACTGCAGTCATTGAATAGGTATTTTTAATGCAATTTTTTTTAATTTCAAGAAGAACAGTTTTAGTTTTTTTTGTTTTTTGTTGTTTTTTTTTTTTTTTTTTTTTTTTCCTGAACCTTTTCTTTTCTTTTTAAAGTAATTTACATTCATTCCCTAAGCATCGTCATGGCATACAAAATGTGATTTCTCATCCAGAATATACTGCATACTGGCTTAATCATGCATGTTATTATCAAAAATTTTTCATTTCTAGTTCCTAGTATTTTTTTTACCCCTATTTCTGACCCTCTGTCCTTTCCCACCCTCTTCTGACACTATCTCTGGTGTCCACAGTTGTCTTCCATTCCTTTATCCCCCACAATGTATTGGTTACATAATTTCTTAAATAATCTAACTACTTTCAATAACAAGTTTACTTGGTACATTAAGAAAACCCGTTTGGGGACCAGCAGTTAGTAATGGCTATGTCGCTGAACTCCCACGTAGTCGACCACAGTTCAAGTCCTGGACCCGGTGGCTTAAACTCATGCCGGGCACGTATGCGTGCGTGCCCAAGATCCCGGAGAGGAGAATGGAGGAAAAGGGATTACGGCGTGGCCATCCCCCTTGGGGGGTGATTTCTCTATTTCTCTGATTTCTCGCTTTCTATCTCTCTGTCTTTCTCTGTCTTTCTGGTGAGAACATGCGCCCTATAGAGAAAACCTCTCAAAAAACAAAACAAAACAAAACAAAAAAACGTAAAACCTGTTTTAATTTAAATCAAAGAAGTACAAAGGAGCTTTGCTGTTTCCAGCACTCCCTTGAGAACTTCTTTGAGATCTGGTCTGGTGCTGGTAAATTCTTTCAGGTTTTGTTTATCTGAGAATGTTCTTGTCTTTTCTTCCCACATGAAAGATTATCTTGTCAGGTACAGTATTCTTGGCCAAAATTGCTTTTCTCTTAACACTTTGAATATATTTTCCCATTCTTTCCTCGCTCACATTGTTTCTGATGAGAGGTCTGCTGTTAGTCTGATGGGATATCCTTTGTAGGTAACTTGATATTTTTCTCTTGTCAATCTTAGTATCTTGTCTTTGTCTGTGGTTTTGGTCAATCTGGCTATAATGTGTCTTGGAAAAGATCTTCTCGGGTTGATTCTATTTGGGGTCCTTTGTATTTCTTGGGACTGGATCTTTAAATGCCTCTTTAGTGTTGGAAAGTTTTCTTGCAGGATTTTATGGAATAGATTATGAATGCCCTTATGAGTCTCTTTGCCTTCTAGAATGCTAATTATGTGGATGTTTGGACATTTCATGGTATCTAGTACTTCTCTTATATTATTCTCTTTTTTGGGGGCAATTTTCTCAGTCTTTGTGGTGGATTTTTCTAGTCCAGCAATTTTCTCTCCTATGTCTGAGATTCTATTTTCTGTATGATCTAGACTGCTTTTAATACTTTCAAGGGAGATTTTGACTTCCGATATTATAGCCTTCATCTCTAACAGTTTTGCTTGATTCTTTTTTAAAGTGTGTAATTCCTCTCTTAGATCTTGCAAGAATTTCCTCACCACCTGGAATTCATCAGATTCTTTCTCCTTTCTCTTCTGCAGTTCATTGTCTCTCTTCTCTTCCATCTCTGTTAGCTTCGCCATTATGAATGCTCTAATTTCTTTATCAGACATTTCCATGATTTCTATTGAACTGCTTGTGGATGAAGAGGAGTTATTCTTTTCCCTTGGAGGAGAATTATTTTCTTGTTTTCCCATATTTCTTGTGGTCTGTGGTGATTTCTAGTCATCTGATAGATGGCTTGTTTTTTTCCTAATTCTTGAAGTTCAGTCTGAACATTCAGGAGCAAGCAGAAAGAAGTGATCGGGAATCTCTTTGCCATTCTGTTGTGATCACTATGTGCAGCAGATTTAGTGGCTATTAAAGAATATGTTAACCCTAATAGTATTTGGATGTTTAGCTATTGTGTCCTTAGATCCATCTAGAAACACATAAAATGGATATTTAGGAGCAGAGAGACAAGAAAAAAGAAAATGAAAAAGAGAAAGAGAAACAACAACAAAGAAACAGAAAAAAAGAAGAAAAAATTAAAAAAAAAACTAAAAAAACCATAATTATTGTTTTACTTTTTTTTTTAAAAAAAAAAAAAGCACAAAATAGAAAACCATGCCCTGTGCTCAGTAGTTCGCAGGAGCCATGAGGAATCTTCTCCTGAAGGCCTGCCTCTCAACTTTCCTGCCTGGGTGGGAGGAGCAGAGGGGATTAATAACAAGACATAAGGTGGAGGTGAGAGCAAGAGAAAACTTCACCTAAAAAAAATTTTAAAAAGGAAAAGTTACCAAAAAATAAGAAGACAGAAGCAGGGAGAGACAGAGACAGAGACCCAGAGACAGAGATAGAAGGTTAGAGCAGCTCCCTACCACTCTAGCTTGTTTGCTGGAGGCTGAATTATCAGTAGAAAATCTTCATTTCTCTTTAACCCTGAAATCACTAGTTCGTAGGAGCCATGAGTAATCTTCAATATTTTTCTTTAATATGTCAATTAAATAATACCCAAATCAAGAGAGTCATATCCTATCATCTCCACAGGATTAACCCTTATTCAAGGGGGAGGAATAACAATGCATGTGTACACAGAGACTGGGAATCTTTGGAGTCATTTATTAACTTTGTCTAATACAAACTGCTGTTGACACCTGTCATTATTACTTACATCTTCACAAATATAATTCCTGTTTATCCATAATTTTGTATATCATAGCTAACAAAAAATAAAGTGATCACTATCACAGAATCTCTTATACAAATTAGGTATTTTATTATGTGTTAATGGCAGATTTCATTGAATATTATTTAAATAATATATAATTGTGTACATGTGTTTTTATGAATAAATACATACACATATACACATCAAGAGAACTTGAACAATGCTGTTTTTTTAATTGAATCCTAATTTGCCTAATATCAGCAATCAAAACTTCAAATATTGTTTTATATTTCTTGTATTTCAGGGAATTAGGTTACTGTAGCATGATTTTTAATTTATTTTATTTTATTTTTTTAATTTAATTTTATTTTTTTGGAGAGGTTTTCGCTATAGGGCGTGTGCGCACGCCAGATAGAGAGAGACATAGAGACAGAAAGCGAAAAATCACCCCTCAGGGGGGATGGTCACGCCGCAATCCCTTCTCCTCCATTCTCCTCTTGGGATCTTGGGCACCCATGCACACGCGCTCGGCATGAGTTCTAAGCCATCGGGTCCGGGACGCGAACCGCGGTTGACTACATGGGAGTCCAGCGACATAGCCATTACGCTAACTGCTGGTTCCTGCATGATTTTTTTTTTTTTATTTTCAACATATGTTTCAATATATCAGAAACAAATTTTTGTCATTATTGACAATTTTATCCTACACTCTAGCTCCATCGTCATCAAACATATTTTGACTTCATAATAATATAAACATTGAACTATTAGACTGCTAATTTTCTCCTTCCAGAAATATTCGCATTAAGTCACAAACAGACTTTTGATCTATTTATCAGTTACTATATATTTATTATATTTAAGAGATTAAAAACAATGAATGATATATGTCAAATCATTGGAACAAATCATTAGAGCTACAGAAATTTAGAAAAATGATGTACATACTTTTTTTCTTTCTCCTCTGTTACTTGATCAATTAGGTCGCATATTGAAAACATGTGTTATAAAGAGGTCTTTCTATTTGCTTTCTACTATCATAATCTCAATTTTCTTCAAGTATATTTTTCTTTTTATTAAAATTGCAATATAACTCAATGAGTTTAGTGTAATCAAGTACATATTTCCTGCTTCCTTCTCAAGTGTCATTGTATCTTTTTCCTTAGTACTTAAATATTGGAGAATCTGTAAGAGAAAATGCCTCAATTGAACACACCCAGAAGATGATATGCAATATTTATTTCAACAACAGTGAATTCAGGTGGAATCTTCACATAGCATTGCAAAGAGAGTCATATTTATGTTGTACTCTTGAGAACATAATCAGAAATACATTTGGAATCTATTAAGATATCTTGCTTATTGATGTATAACATTATGAAAATATTTCGGCAAGCATCACTGTAATTTTCTTCTCATCCAAAATCTTAGTACTGAATGTTGTCCAGAGAAAAGTAAAAAAAGGACACTCTAAAGGCTGTGTAATTCTGTATTTTGCTCCCTCACTGTATGCTGATGTAAACTATAATTTTAATGTATAAGAAAATCAACTATAAATAATAAATGTGCCATTTTGAAATAATGATCATTGAAATGACTTCCATCTCCCTCTCTCACAAATAACAACATAGTTTGTAATAATAAATATAGAACTAGTCAAGATGTTTGAGTAAAATTGTTAGGTTGTGCACTAATACAAGCCTTACTATAAAAGTAAAAGTCATGGCTTATTGTAACCTTTGTAAAAGTGCACATCATATTCTTTTTGGTATCACAAGCATATTTATCATAAGGGCCACCAGCATGCTTTTCCCATAGGAATTAATTGCCTTTATCTTGCTAAGGTCAATATTTATGTATCATTTTTGTTTTTCACTTTGGATCTGATTTGTGCAATTGATTCATGTGGATTGTGCCAATTATTAGAAGTACTCTGTATTTTGCAAGTATATAATTTTAACTCAACTGGTAAAGTATATAAACATAAAATACAGAAATATTACCCAGACACCAGTTTTCTTTTCTTTTTTTTTTTGGACAGCTGCTGAGAGTTATTATTAGTGATGAATACATTATAAATGGGGAACTTAATGTAAGTCAGAGCCCCTTACCTATAAACCAACTGGTGTGTCCAGCTTAAGAATACAACACATAATACAGTTCTCTTGTGAGATGCAAAAGCAGTTTTGAATAAAGTCTCCAGTCAACTTGTGCTAATGATTAATAGAGAAAAATTCTAAAAGAATTAGAGTCACTGAATTTATAACCCACTTCAGTGTGCTAAACTGAAAGATAAATATTCACATTCTTTCTGTCTGACAATGTCATAAACATTAGCCACAGATTATTAAAATATTTTCAGTATTTTAACATCTTTAATTTTGTTATTCACATAATTTAATACTATTATAATACAGTGTTAATTTTAGTTTTTAAATATTTCACTTTTATGTTAGTATATGCTACAAGTAACACTGGTAAGGAAAAACTTTAGTACTTGAATTGCAATCTTTTCATAGACTGATATAACAATTAGAAAGATCTGTTTTCATTTCTACTCTAGTATTTCTTAAATAACATAGAACTATCTGTTCATTGTGCTTTCAGATTGGAAGATACAGAACAGCATAAAGGTATTTTTGTAATATTTTATACTTTTAATATTTCTGGTTATATTCTCTACCACATTTATCATTGCTGTATATACTTTCTCTTTTGTTAAATTTTCCAAGAGCTTATTATAAGCATATTTATTAAAATAAATATTCTCACTCATACAATTTATTATTCCTACCATTTTCTGTAACATAAAAAATAAATTTATTTTTATGAATTATTTATCTATATATTATATTTTTTATTATCATAAGTTGAAAGTTTGTTTCTTTCTTTCTCAATGAAAATAGTATCTATGTAATACATTTACCTCAAAAATAGCTTTTACTTTAACATATACTTTAACATATATTTAACATATAGGTTGCTTAATGTTACTGTTTTAATTTCCAAAGTATTTTTACTGTAGTTTTGTCAACTCTTTTAATTTACTTGAAGTTAAGACATAATATTTTCTTTCTCTTATTTATAAATTTCTAGACTGGTTTAAGCTATTCCAAAATCATTAGCATATTTTTATTATTGTAATTTTAACTTGTCCTTGCCTTGTTTCAGGAGATTACTATTATATTATTTTGCATTAATATTCACTGACATTTAAGGATATATTTAGAATATGTACAGATTGAAAAGTGTGTGTGTGTTTGTGTGTGTGTGTGTGGTGTGTGTGTATTGTGTGTGCAAAAGAGAGAAGAGAAAAAGAGAGAAGAAACCATGTGTATGTACAATGTTTAAGAAAAGAATTAGAGGAAAGAAAAATATTACATTACATTTGAATTGAATAGTCAAGAAATATAAAATTAAGATTCTAGTACTTTCTAAATTTTACATAAAATATTTGAGCATTTACTATATTTATAAGCTTTTAGCTTCACAACAGTTCCATGGCATGAGACCTATTATTAATGACTTTATTTTACATATGGGATAACTGAAACCTTCAAAGAAAATATTGGCCTCTCTTGAATTTAATCCTAGTTCTGTTGGATCTTATGTCAGCTTAAAAAACAAAAGTGACACTCCTCTCATTAAGAGAAGTACATTTTTTATGTGCACTGTGACGTTGAGGGTGTGGTGAAGTGATAAGGTAGTTCCTGCCGTATCAGTGATTTTCAGAGCCTCTCTCTCAGAATCCAGAGCTGTTACAGCATAAGTCTCAGCACCTGAGGATTCCAAGCGCTTCAGCAGTAGAAGCTTCTCTCTCTTTTTTAGTTTTTTAATTTATTAATTAGTTACTTATTTTTTTCTTTCTTTTTTTTTTTTTTTTTTTTCTTGCTATAAGGTGTGTGCTCATGGGAGTGAGAGAGAGAAAAAGAGAAAGTAAGAAATCACTCTATGTGGAGATGACCACACCACAATCCCTTTTACTCCATTCTCCTCTTAGGATTTTGGCCATGCATACATAAGTGCCTGGTGTGGTTTTTCAATCCACCAAATCTGGGACTCAAACCCGCACAGTTGGCCATGTGGGATTGTGGGATTCAGCTGCCTTAACCACCACACTACCTGCTGGTCCTGGTAATTCCTCTTTGTGCAAACATATATCATATAATTTATGTAGTAATTGTTGTATTAACTTGTATTTACTGTCATAAATGCAAAACGAGGGGACCAGCAGATGGCGTAATGGCTATGTCATTTGACTCCTACATGGCTGCCTGTGGTTTGAGTCCTGGACCTGGTGACTTGAAATTCATGCTGGGCACATGTGAGTGCATGCTCAAAATCCCAAAAGGAGAGTGGAAGAGAAAGGATTGCTATGTGATCACCCTCTCTGAGGGTGATTTCTTACATTCTGTCCCTCTGACACTCTCTTTCTGGAGAGCGCACATGCACTATAGCAAAAATCTCTCTCATTTTTTTTAAATAAAAATAAATAATTAACAAACCAAAAATGAGAAAATTAGCATCAAATGTCAGTACAATTGTATTTATTTACCTTTTAATATTTTGCTATAGGGCTCATGCACTTGCTGTAGAGAGAGTGGAAAAGAGAGAAAAAGAGAAAAATAAAGTGAGAAAGCACTTTCCCAAGGGAATAGTCACAACACAATATTTTCTCCATTTCTCCCTCCTTTTTGGATTTTGGGCACACATATACATATTCGGAAGCTTCAGGGACTGGGACTCAAAGTGTGTTGTCAACCATGAGGGACTGAGCTACCTTAACCAGCATGCAATTAATTGTCCTCTTGTATCTATTTCAGTAGCTCTCTAAACTGTGAAGTATATTGACCTGGGCCCAACAGTGGTTAGGGCACTGGACTCCCATATGCTGACCACACTTTGAGTCCCAGACCTGGCAGCTTGCTTTTTTCATGCCCCTCATCTCTCTCTGGAAACTATAGCAAGTTAAATAATAATAATATTATTATAAGTAAAATTTTTAAAAATCTATGTACAAAAATCATTTTCTGTTTGCTAATGTTTACATTTTATTTTGTTTTTAATTATTTTCATTATAATCTTCACATGCTTTATTTATTTATCTTAGTTTTATACACATAAGCTACAGTTTGCCTGTAGAAACCTGTACCTTAAAATAGCCTTTGTATCTTCACTGACCTAAATGATCATTGGATAGTCAAAATACTCTGGGTGTGCAATACTCTTTTAACAAAATGGGTCATCAGAAAAGTAATGATGGATTTTTTCATAAGAAAACATAGAAAAATAAGGACCAGCAGTTAGCATAATGGCTATGTTGCTGGCCTCCCATGTAGTTGACTATGGTTTGAGTCCTGGACCCTGTGGCTTAAACTCACGCCAGGCGCTTGTGCATGTATGCCCAAGATCCCAAGAGAAGAATGGAGGAGAAGGGATAGCGGTGTGGCCATCCTCCCGGGGGGGTGATTTCTTGCTTTCTGTCTCTCTCTGTCTTTCTGGTGAGCGCACACATCCTAAAGCAAAAACCTCTACAAAAAAAAAAAAAAAAAAAAAAAAAAAAGAAAAGAAAAGAAAACAGAAAAATACATCAGACCTTTCCAACAACTTAGTATATTGCTAAATAAATGTCTGTTGGCACTCACTGTGATAAGTGACATTTTATATGCACTTACTTTTTTTTTTTTTTTTGAGAGGTTTTTGCTATAGGGCATGTGTGCTCGCCAGACAGACAAAAAGAGACAGAGAGACATAAAGCGAGAAATCACCCCCCCAGGGGGACTGGCCATGCTGCAATCCCTTCTCCTCCATTCTCCTCTTGGGATCTTGGCCACGCACGCACATGCACCCGGCCTGAGTTTTAATCCACCGGGTCCGGGACGCGAACCGCTGTCGACTACATGGGAGTTCAGTGACATAGCCATTACGCTAACTGCTGGTCCATGAACTTAATTTTTATTCCTGACTTGTTTTATAGTTTTTATATTGAATATGTTTAGTATAGTGATTTTTATAGAGAGATAAAGATAAATGGATGAAGAAACAGATATCTTCAAATGTAACACACTTTTATGATTTTCCTATTTAGCTCTCATAATGAATTAAGTAATTACATTATATTTGAATATTTTGTATTTCCCTTCTCCAACTCTCTGAACTTGAGAATATTATTAAATATGGGTATGTAATGTAATGGAGACCATATTACATATGGTCTCTTTAATGCATCTACAGTGCCCCTTTATTGATTCAGTTTCTGGCAGCATGGAAAAAGTTGTTCATTGCACATTGTAGTTTTTAATTTAATATATGGATCTTTCATCTCCATGCAACCTTTGTATCTCTGTAAAACACCTTTTAATCTATTGAAAATACAAAACATGTGTCTAAAATTTTCTCTTTTTTCTTGTAACAATACTATTTATACATAGTTATAATAATATTTGGCTTACCTCATGGAACCAATCCAAATGTCCACAAACAGATGAATGGATTGAAAAAGTGTGGCATGGGACCAGTAGTTAGCGTAATGGCTAATGTCGCTGGACTCCCACGTAGTCAACCGTGGTTCGAGTCCTGGACCGGGTGGCTTAAAACTCACGCCGGGCGCATGTGCGTGCGCACCCAAGATCCCAAGAGGAGAATGGAGGAGAAGGGATTGCAGCGTGGCCATCTCCCCTGGGAGGTGATTTCTCGCTTTCTGTCTCTCTGTCTCTCTCTCTGTCTGGAGAGCACACGCGCCCTATAGCAAAAACCTCTCAAAAAAAAAAAATAAATATAAAGTAGAAGTGTGGCACATATACTCAATGGAATACTACTCAGCCATAAAAAATAAACAAGACTCTGGTATTTGATAGAAAGTGGATGAATATGGAAGATTTATTGCTAAGTGAAGTAAGTCAGACTATATAAAATAGACATTGTATGTCTCCACGTTACATATAAGACTAGGCATAAAACATTGAAAATATTTATGAGCGCTGGAGACAGTGTGGAAGGAGAGTGAGGAAGGGGAAGAGTGTAGAAAAGGAAATTAGGGAGAATAATAGAGAGGTAAGACATTTGAGGGACACAAAAATGGTTTATTACCCGTTGCTGATAATGTGTATAGTATTCTTAACTGGACTAATCTAACTTGTATTTCTTATTGCATAAATTCTCTTTACAATCTAAAGGATATATAGTGATTGAATGTATAAAATAATAATAATAATTTTAAAAATTGTCTTTCAAACATAATTAAGTCTGTGTTTATTTCTAAGGGTTGCTAGCACATTTGAGTTGGAGTTAGTTTTGTTAAAGATTAGTATAAGTCACTTTCCAAATCTCTGGGGACATACAGGTGAGGAAAGAAATGTTTAGGTATTCTTCAGAGATTTTTGCCATGCCACAGAAGAGATGTTATAAATTAGGAAAAAGGGAGCTGGAATCGCAGTAGAGTCATTCACAGCAGGAAGTTTTGCCTTCTGTCTAAGCGTGCCTGTTTAGTGCTTGGTCTGGTTGCCAAGAGTAGCCTCCACAGAGTCCCTGGTGATTGCCTGGAATATCTGACTTCCCTAAGAGCCAACTACAGCATATCTCCTGATATTGCCTGGCAGAACCTTTTTCAAAGAGGCCTTCAAGTCTAGGCCAAGAGTAATGCGTGCCAAATGCACTGTCCTTATTCTGGCTTAAGCAACAAGAATACTTCCCCAATGGCATTGCCAAGGTTGAAAATCCACTCTCAGTTGCCCCATGCTTTGTCTCATTGAATACAGATGGCATTTTTCCGAGATCTGATCTGGCACACTGTTCAAAAAGAAAGTCACAGATTTGTTGTTATTTTAATGTTTCTTTACACCCTACATAGCAAACAATTGATCTTTCTAACATAGTGAACAAATGCTCCCTGATTTCAAATACCGATTTGGTTTTTTCCCTGTTTTTATATTGCAGTTTCATTTCAATGGAGGCAGGTGTAGGGGAGGGCTAGAGAGCAATCAGGTTGAGTCCTGTGTTCAGGTTATCATCTCCACAGGCATATCGGTTCTCTATTTGAAACACCTGTGTTGCAATAACTAATAAAATAATAGGGTTTTTCTTTTTGAAGAATGATTTTATTTAACTTTATTTATTTTTTAATTTGACCAGAGAGAAACAGAGTGAGAAAGAGGGAGAAAGTGAGAAAGCAAGCCACCAGGTCGAGGACCCGAACCATGGTTGGCCATATGGAAGTCCAGCATCCTTAACCACCACTCCACCTGCCAGCCCCATAAAATAATAGTTTTTTTTTCAGAACTTGAAATTATCTCCAGTTGTAAATTAGACAATACAGATATACAAATTGGCTTAAACTTTGGGAGTTCCCTCGGATAGCAGATACCTTTAATGTTAATAGTAACACAGAAGTGTTGATATTGAAAACACATTTAAAAAGCCATATGAGGGCTGGCTCAGTGACCCAGTGGTAAGGCTCTGTTCACATGAAATTGAATCTATATAGAAGAGAACCAGCAATGATACACATCATCACTAGCAGTAGGGCTCCATTCTTCACTCAGCCTATACATACCAGTCACCAGTGCACATGATCCGGGCTGGTGGGGAAAGCTGGGGCAAATTATGGCATAAAATCCTGTTGAAGGTACTAATTGATCTCCCTCTGTCTCTGTCTCTCACTCTTTCATGAGAGTGAGAAACACTTTATAAACTTTATGAATTGTTTTTAAAGTTCTATTGAATGTCAGGTAACAAGATGTAAATTTATTTATTTATTTATTTATTTATTTATTTATTTATTTATTTATTTATTAAGGTTTTTGCCATAGGGTGACACAGACAGAGACAGAGAGAGGGAAAGTGAAAAACACTACGAAATAATTCATTCTGAAGTCTGTCATTATGTAAGGCTATAGAATTATAAGAAGATAGAGGAATGTTAATGTTTAGGATTTCTATTTTTAATATGCTTCTCTTGATAGAGCAAGAAATAATAACTGCCTCTGATGAAAGTTTACACTGTATCAACCTGCTGACTTTTAATGGATCTGAACTCCCCTCTCAGTGACTTTTTGAGTTTTGGATCTGTGTTTTTCCAGACATTGTTGTCAGGATAAGGAGTCATCAACTCCCACAACCAAGCTACCATCTATCCCATAATCAACGCAGCCCTGTGCTCTTGTGCATGTTCATTGTCAAGAGCTGAGTTGCCAGGTGTCAAGACAGCCAATTAAAACAACAAACCAAAATTAATGTACCACTTAAGACTGTTTTTTAGCTACAATAGTAATTTTAAGAGGCCAGAAAGAAGATATTTACACCCACAATGCTCCAGTTTTCCATTGGAACCACACCGAGTGAGGACCAAAAGATCAACACAGATGTAGAAATCATCTCCCAGACAAGAGATCCTTGAAAAAAAGACTCATGTCATTTTGTACACTTGGGGATGAGGAAAGAAGAGAGAGGACCAAGAGTGGAAAAGTATTGAGTGTTGAGTAAGAAGAGAAAATTCTTCAAGGAATCCTTGCCTCCCCAATAATGTGTTTTCAGTGGATGTAACTGAGGAAGGCCTCAATCTAGGGTCTCCATAATGTAGATCTCATCTGGGCTAGAAATGCAGATTTGTTTATGAGCATTACATATTAGGAAGAATAAGCACTAGACTAGTATTATAAGGCACTAGTTGTTCATCAAGTCAGTGTGTGGAAGGCAGCCTTCTTTCAAGGTAAAGGCTTTGTAATTGCCTATGATAAGGCCTGAAAAATCACACACAAGGTTTTAGCCTGGAGTCAGACTCATTTATTAAAGATGAAAGATTTTAAAATATTTATTTTTCTTAAAATTTTTCTGCATTTTAAACCTACTCTTGAAACATTGCCCATTAGGTTGCACTTTTATTTAACTCACAACTCTTATGCATACCTGGTTAGTCCTCAGCATTCCTCACGATCATGTCTTTGAGGGTTCTTTACCATTGTGAACATCCTTCTTTCTTTTGAGTTCAACCATGGTCTAATGTTAAGTACCAAAAATGTCTATTTCTTTCTTCTTCTTCTTTTTCTTTTTCTTTTTATTTATTTATTATTGTTTTCTGAGAGATTTTTGTTGTAGGGCACATGCACTCGTCAGAGACACAGAAAGCGAGACATCACCCTTGCAGAAGGGATGCCACACAGCAATTCTTTCTCCTCCACTTTCCTCTTGGGATTTTGGGCACACATACACATGCCTGCTGTGTGTTTCCGGTCTAGAACTCAAACCCTGGTTGATCATGTGGGAGTCCAACACCTTTACCACTGTGCCACCTGCTGGCCCTGAAAATGTAAATTTCTGGCTCAGAATGCTTTTCTGAATTCAAAACTAATTGCAGTTTCCACTTGATCATATTTTCTAGTATATCAAACAGGAACTTATAAGTTTAACTCATCTAACAATGAACTCACTACCACACTTGCCCTCATCCCCTGTAACTTTTTTGTTTCCAAAATCTCTGATTGATTCATGCCATTCATCCAGGATTTCTCAGAAAAATTATTAGTTAACATTTTTGTGAGCTATCACATTCATTCATTAGTTATCAAATATTGAGCGTATCTATTAAATAATTCTTGTTCTGTATTTCAACCAATCTTCTGTTCTCTTTTTTCTATTTTTAATTCTTTCTTTTTACTAAAAACACGGTCTTTAAAAATATGTATTATTCAAGATGACAGCAATATTAAAATCTATACCTCTCTGGTGCTCACAGGATATAGTATTGTAAAACAGTTTTAGCCTCTAACTTCATTGGTCTCAAATTCTAACTGATGAACAACAAATTAAGCTTTCAACTTTTTCATTAATACCTTTACACAAACTTTTTTTATTTCTTTCTTAAAAAATTATTTAACATATAAAGTGTACATATTTTTGGAGTATGAAGCTTTGAAATCTTTTAGTAATAGTGATACTTCCTTGTGCAATTAATACTGCCTCCTATTGTTATAGTCAGAATCATTTACTGAAAATATACACGTTTGGGGCCAGCAGGTGGAGTAATCGTTATATCGCTGGACTCCCAGGTAGTAGACTGTAGTTCAAGTGGCAGACCTGGTAGCTTGAAACTCATGCTGAGTAAATGTGTGGGCATGCCAAGAACCCAAGAGAGTGGAGAAGAAGAGATTGAGACATAGCCATCCCCCTGAGTGCAATTTATCACTTTCTGTCTCTATCTCTCCAGTGAGTGCACGTACATTATAGCAAAAAAAAATTCTCTCTCTCTCTATACACACACACACACACAAACACACACACATTTGTCTATTTAAAGTAATACATATTGTATAGAATGCTTTCAACATGTTTCCTTTCATCTAGGAAATTAAAATTTAAGACATATGTTTTATCCCTAGATTAACATAATTTGCCAAGAGTATTTCACAGCTGTTTATCTTAGAAAAATGTGTCAGAAAAAATCGTATACTACATGAAATAGTTTTAATAAGCCAAATTTATTCTCCCTATAGTTTAATTTGTATATCTAATGAATCATGCAAAACAGTGATACATGTCTGCTATTATAAAAACAAAAATTTTCACATTAAAATATAAACAATTATTTAAAAATCTAAAATCTTGTAAATAGAATTTAATTTTAAGTATCAAAACTGTTATATTACAAAGTGTTTATGTTAATTAATTTTTAAATGGTTTTATTCAAACAATAATAATAGAAGTTATGAAAAAAGTTATTTTTTTCTTTAGAGAGATTTTTGCTACAGGGCACATGTGCTCATGGGAGCGACAGAGAGAAACACCCCAGAGGGGGGATAGCCATTCACAATCCCTTCTCCTTCATTATACTCTCGGGATTTTGGGTATACACACACACACACACACAGACACACACACACACACACACACACACTGAGGTGTTAGTTTTAAGCTGCTGGGTCCAGGACTCAAACCATAGTTGACTGTATGGGAGTCCAGTGATACAAATCCGTGGTCACATAATCAGAATGCTTGTATCACCTGAAATCATACTTCTAATTTTTAGTACGCAAATTAGTGTCAAGTATAAATTTTCAAGAATACATATAGCCTTTAAAATATAATAAAATGGCTCATTAAAGAAGAATATTTTATGAAACTATCATTTCTACTTACTTAACCAAACACCCACAAATAATTTTGAATATTTAGAATATATGTTCAGTATCTGAGATTGATTTACTTTAATTAGTTCTAAATTGAAGGTTAATTATATTTAATTGATGTTAACCATACTGGTCTTTGGAAACCACAGTATTTACAGTAGAAATACATGGGTTAGGTTAGGCACTGCCACTAACTAAAAGTATCACCTACAAGGAGTTACTTAACCTCTTTGACAGTATTCATATAAATTAAGTCTGTGTGTGTGTATACACATATATAGAGAAAGCTGTGCTAACTTGATTCAAATGAAGCTATTTGCAGGGGCAGTAAACTATGTGAAAATTATTATTTTTAGATGATGATGATGAACAAATAATGATTATGTATGTAGGTATAGAGAATATCTAATATATATTTTATTTTCAACCTAAAATCAAATATATAGAGTTAGAAGAAAAATTGAATTGCACGGAGTCTATGCCACATCTCATCCACCCAAAACATGCTAGTCAAATAACAGATATGTACTGCAAATGAATTAATTGAAAATTAAATCAGTGCTGTTAATAATACACTTGTCTTCTCAAAGTCAGTAGTTCAATGTAAATTCTATTGTTAGATAGCTCTTTTAATCCTGACTCTAATGTGTAACTTTGGTCTTGTTCTTTAACCTCCGTCACTCTTAATTTATGTATGTGTGTGTGTGTGTGTGTGTATACCAATGAGTTAACTGCGACATCATCTGTTGGCCCTTAGTTGCATTTTCTAAAAAAAATGATGCAACAAACTAGTAATTCTTCATAAGAACTAATTAGATAATGTCTGATTAGAAGGTACTTGAGGGACCAGCAGTTAGCATAATGGCTATGTCGCTGGACTCCCACGTAGTCGACCGCGGTTTGCGTCCCGGACCTGGTGGCTTAAAACTCACGCCAGGCGTGTGTGCGTGCATACCCAAGATCCCGAGAGGAGAATGGAGGAGAAGGGATTGTGGCGTGACCATCCCCCCTGGGGGGTGATTTCTCGCTTTCTCTCTCTCTGTCTCTCTCTGTCTGTCTGGCGAGCGCACGTGCCCTATAGCAAAAATCTCTAAAAACAAACAAAAAAAAGAAGGTACTTGAAAGAATGCTTGGTAAGACAGCCAGTAGCATGGTGGTTAAAGCAGATGGATCCCACATGACTCTGTGGTTTGATACTCAGACCCAGTGGCTGCAATTACACACCAGGTGTGTGCATGTGTGCTCAAAATCCCAAAAGAAGAAAGACATGGAGGAGAAAAGATTGTAGTGGGACCATCCCTTAAGGCGGAAGGAGTACTTCCTCACTTTGTCTCTCACTGGTGAGTGCATGCACTCTCTGGCAAATTAATAAAAATATATTGCTTTTCATACAGCAATATTTCATATTAGGTAGCATTATGAGTAGAGTTACCTCATCCTCTTTTGTTATTATTAATAGGTTAGTAAAATAAGGAAAGTTTGATTTATATTTTTTAGAGAGAGTTGTTGCTATATGATTTCATATATTATCACATTTTTATCACAAAAAATGACTCCAATGAAATATATTAACATCAATATTTCTATGTTATTGATAGCAGAGTGAATGAATGTCAGAAGACAAGTATTCTTATCTGAGACACCAGATCAATAACATATGGGACATGTATTAAAATCCTTAACTATATCTTTCTAATAATTACATTCTTTGTACTTCACCACATTGGAATTGGTTAGAAAGAGATGACTTTTGGAAATGAGTTACCACATACAAGTATACAAAGTTAAGACTAATTATTCTTTTATTATATTTGCAGTTTTAATATAATATCATTTTTGTCTTTCTGTAAGTGACATATTGTTTAATGTTAAATCATTTCCTTCAGACATTATGTTGACTGAAAATATATTAAAATATTTTTTTCTCCATTAAAGTTAATATCAATTAAGTGAGATAAATTGAGTAAAACTGATATGGAAAGTTTTAAATGTGTAATAAATGCTCAGTATATACTAATTATCTTTCCTTCTCCTTAAATAACTGTAGTAGTTTCAGAGAGACTTTTCTATGACTATGCTTAGTTTCCTAAAATCAAATTCACAAACTTACTACTTATTTCTCATTACATATAAAGTCCTCATAAGAAAATCTTATATTTCAAATAAAATTAAAAACAGATGTATGCCAACCCATAGCCCAGGGGTTAGGGTGACTGGCTCCCACATGGTCTACCATGCAATTAGAGACCTGGACCTGGCAGCTTGAGAATCATGCTGGGCACCTGTGCCTATGTGTACAAAATATTCCGATAGGAGTATATGGGACGTGACCATGCTCAGTGGGGGATGTTTTCTCAGTCTTTGCTCTCTTTCTAGAGGGTGCATGCACCCTCTGACAAGTTTAAAAAAGGGGGGGCTGAGGAAAAAAATGTGTCTAATATATTATAGTTTTCATAATTATATTTCTTACTAATTTTCTAATATCAATTTCTGTAGCGGCAATGTTACAGGATGAATTTATGGGTAAAACTCTATTTTTTGTTCTTCTCAAGTTCAGGTTTACATAAGGAATTGGTAAAATTCACCTGGGATAAAAAGAAAAGAAAAACACATATAGCAAAATTGTGCTTAAAATGATGTCAGTTCAATAACATTAATTAAAACTTTAAATTAGTGATTATATGATGAAGTGTAAGTTATTCAAAATATGTAAAATAAAATTTAGAGCAAAAATGATTTAAAATTGTACAAAAATAATACAATGTATCATTTATAGAAAAATAAATAGTTTTCTATTAAATAGTTTCTCTGAAATTGATAGAATTTGATATTGATGGAATTGATAATATTGTCTAAATTGGTAAGAGGATGAAGCAAAATAATGAAGCTTGGATTATATGAACAATTTTACATATGAGTAAATATAATCTAAGAAAAAATTTGAAGCACTGTCTTACTGCTATAGGTTTATGGAATTGACAATAAATTTTAAAATGATATTTTATCTATATATTTTTATTCATTAATATAAAATATCCATCTGTCAGCATATATACAGAAATGAATAAAAAATTTCATGCTGTTGTCATATCTTCATTAACAAGATAAAATATGCATGTGTATGTTATGTGGGGTGAACAAGTGCCTCAGTCTGGACCTGAAGACAGTGAGGTGAATTCCACAAAACATTCTGAAAATTGAAATTTTTAAATGATAGCTAAAATATGAGATCTGTTAAGAGAAATACTTTCCCACATCTTATTTGCCTAGTGCTTGATACAATATTATGAAATGAGATGAGAAAATAGTGAAAGTTATTAAAAATACATTCTCTAAACAGATTTTACAGGCTATAGATTTTATCATAGAAATAATAACATGTTGGTTCCCCTTAATAGAGAAATGACTACTATTGAAAAGAACGGATATTTTTGTTTTCTTTTTAATTGTGTATTCTACAATAAAATAATACTTTATGGAAGTTTGCCTAAAGTTACTTCAAACTTCTATGGTCTTAAGTTTAAACAATATTCATTTTTCTTAGAAATCAATTATTTCTATTTTGATTGACCCTTTACAATATTTTCCTTCAAGGAAGAAACCCAAGAGCTTATTACTGTAAAGTTCTGTAGTAAGTTTATAAAAACAAAGAGTCATGTGGATGAATGTTGATAGTCTTTATGCAGCTCAAGTGCTCCTGAATAAGCCATTGTAGCCCAAAAAAGACTGGTCATGACAGGACTTTGTTCGTGGACCTCACAACAATTCCAGGAAGTTCTGTCTGTACTCCACTGAAAACAAATTTGCAAAATAATTCCTTTATACCATCTAGTTGAACAGAATAACATGCCAAAATGGCAAAATGAGCAGAGCAAAGCTCTTTCTTCACTTAGCATTAAATCATCTATGTTCATCCACTTTGATTCAAATGACAGGGTCTCTGTTTTTATGGCTGAGACGAAGTCTACTGTGTATATGTCCCACATCTTTCAATCCAGTATCCATTCTTAGCCGTTTGGATTGATTCCATACCTTAGCCACTGTGAACAATGCTGCAATAAAATGGACGTGCACGTGTCTTTCAATTTTCTTGTCTTTTGGGGACATAGACAGGAATGAGATCACTGGGTCATATGGTAGTTACAATATTTGTAAATTTTTGAGGGCTTTCATATTGTTTACCACAGTGACTGAACTAATTAATATTCCCACTAATGGCACAAAGAGAGTTTCGTTCTGAATGCTGATGCTCCTAGAATATATGTTAATATATTTTCAATATTTTCTTCAAAATTGTCTCCCTTTGTCTTTTTTAAAATTAGACTTTTTTGAGAATTATAGATTCACATGCACTTAGTAATTAGACAAAATAAACAAAATAGAGAAATTGCACACCCCTTATTCAGTTTCCCTATCATTTTGCAGAACAACACTACGATGTCAAAACCAAGATACCGATATTGATATAACCATGACAGAGTGATGAAGAATACTGTTATAACCTCAAGGACTTTTTTGTTACCAGTTTATAGCTTATACACTCACCTTCAACATCAAATTCTCCTTAATCACTGGCAATTACCAATACTTTTCCCAGCTCTATAATTTTGTAATTTAAAAATGTTATATAAATAAAATTACATAGCATGTACTTTGATACTAATTTTTTTCTACTCAGTATAATTCTTGGGATATTCACCTAAGTTGTTTAACTTATCAATAGTTCACTCTTTTAATTGTACGTTTTTTTAAGCATTGAAGTACATCCAGATTATTTCAATTTTTAGCTATTTTGAGTAAAGCTGCTAGAGACAAAGACATACGCTTTTTTTTAAGCATAAGTTTTTATATTTCAGAGATCAATGCACAAGAGAGTAAAATTTCTGAGTCCTAAGACAGATAAATGTTTATTTATTTATATTTTAAGAAATACCCAAACTACAGAGTATGACATTTCAAAAAGAAATGAATAAACAAGATAATTTTCTCAAATCCCCAGCAGCATTTGCTGTTGTTACTGTTTTATTTAAGGCATTACAGTTTTTATTTGCATTTCTTTTATAATTAGGAATGTTAAATGTTTTCCACGGGTGACTTTGCCATGTTAGTATATTTTTAATGAAATGATTCTTAATGTCTTTGGTTTACCTCCTAATAACCTAATGAACTATTTGTTTCTCTTGTGTTTTGAGACTTCTCTAAATATTCTAGATACAATGAGACCTTAGAAAGCTCATAGAAAATTCATTTATTAAAAAACCAACCATGTATTTAAAAAACATTGCAACAAAATAAACTTATACTTTAATTTCATTTAGCCAAAAACTTTTTATTGTTTCCTTATGTTGGTTCTTTGTCAATATATACATAGTAAATACATTTTTTGTAATAAGTAGCATTAATCTCTTAGGTGAATCTTTCATGGAATATTTTTAAATTTATAAAATTTCCCTTTTGTGAATCTTTTTAAAAATTAAAATTTTATTGATTTTCTTTTAGTATTTTTCTCTTGTATTAATTTTACTTTTGGTATAAAATCTAAGAAATCTCTGCCTGGCCTTGTAGCTCAAATATTTTTCTTCAATGATATGTTCCCAAAAGTTTTATAGTTTTAGGCTTTATATATAACCCTAATCCTTGTAGAACAAATGTTGCAGTACATACTAGATTCAAGGTGAAGTTAATTTTTTTGAATATAGATATTTACTCACTCAAAAACAATTTGTTGAAAAGTACACCTTTTCTTTGCCAAAATACTTTACCACCTTTGGCAAATAAATATAGCATGGGACCAGCAGTTAGCGTAATGGCTATGTCACTGCACTCCCATGTAGTCGACCACGGTTTGAGTCCCAGACCCAATGGCTTAAAACTCATGCCGGGTATGTGTGCGTGTGTGCCCAAGATCCCAAGAGGAGAATGGAGTAGAAGGGACTGTGGCATGACCATACTCCCTGGGTGGTGATTTCTCGCTTTTTGTCTCTCTGTCTCTCCCTATCTGGCTAGCACACAGTGCCCTATAGCAAAAACCTCTCTAAAAAAATCAATCAATCAATAAAGCTTTTTTGTTTGTTTGTTTGTTTGTTTTTAGAGAAATTTTTGCTATAGTGCATGTGTGCTTGCTGGGGAGACAGAGACAGAGAGAGAGAGAAAGTGAAAAAATACCCCCGCAGAGGGATTGGCTACACTGCAATCCCTTCTCCTCTCAAGATTTTGGACATGCATACACATGCACCCAGCATGAAATTTTAAGCTGCTGGGTCTGAGACTCAAACCATGATCAACTACATAGAGTCCAGCGAAATAAACTATATGCCATCTGCTTGTCCCTATTTGGCATATCTATATAGATCTATACATATCTTGATCCTTTATTCTTTTGACTATTGTCTACCCCTTCACAAATACTGCATGATCTTTATTGTTATGACTATTTAATAATCAATATTTGGTGGACTTATTTTTTCTACCTTATTTTTCTTTTCTCAAATTGCTTCAGAATTCAAGTTCATTTGCCTTTCCAAAAATATTTTTAAATATTTTTGCTTTTATCTACAGAATATTTTGCTCTGATTTTCACAGGAATAGCATTAAACCATTATTATTTGGGGGCAATTGACATTTTTGCTATGTTGAGTTTTCCAGTTCATAAAAACAGCAGAGCTGCATTTATTTAGTTCTTCTTTGATCAAGGGTGTATAGTTTTCTGCATACAGGTTTTGATAAATTTCCATATATAAATACATTACGTACATCTTCATATATATGTGTGTGTGTGTGGGGGGGCAAATGTAATTGGAATTTTGCTTTTAATTTTAGTTTCTGCATATTTATTGCTAAAGTATTAGTGCCTTAGTCCATTTGGTTTGCTATAACAAAATACCATAACCACGTAGCTAATATGCAGCTGAAATTTATTTCTCACAGTTCCGGTGGCTGGGAATTCTAAGATCAAGGTATTGGCTGACTCTGTGTCTGATGAAGATCCACTTTTAGTGACTGGTTCATAAATGATTTTCTTCTGTTTGTATGTTCACATTATGGACAGAGTGAACTCTGTTACAATTATTCCCTTGTAAGGGCACTCATCTTTATCCATAAGACTCCACTCATGCAATCAATTACTTCCCATATACCCTACCTCCTAGTACTTTCACATTGGGATTAGATTTCAACATAAGGATTTTAAGAACACAAACATTTAGGCAGTACTAGCTGGATATTCCATAATAGTTTTTCAAATGGTGCAAGCCTAGGCTTTTCCCTTCTTTGCTGACATAAACAGAATGGGACATGTGTTCTGTGGTGTTTTTGTAGAACAGTTACTACCTAAGAGCTCACTGCCTTGGTAGGTTGGTTTTTCCCTTCTCTTTTGACTAGATACAGCATGTTGGATTTTTAGAGGGGTTGTTTGTTTCTCTAATTTGCCAGAGGGCACATGTGCTCACTGGGAAGGTACAGAGTAAAAGAGACATAGAGAAGTAGAAAGCGGGAAAGCACCTGCCTTATGGGGCATGATCTCACTGCAATTCCCTCTCCATTTCTTCCTTGTTTTTGTTAGAGCTTTATTTGTCTATGTCCATTGGAATATTCAGGATAATGGCACTCAGATGGGATATGTGAGGCTAAAATGGAAGTCCAAGGAATTCATCACCATGATGTTTTCCAGGTACCAAGGTCCCTAGCAAGCTGCCTTTTTTCTATATTAAGAATTTTTTATGTTTATTTATAATATTTATGATGTAGAGCTAGCCTCACAGCTTTGCAGTTAAGCACTGTGAAGAGAAAGCTTATTCCCACATGGCCAACTAGGGTTTGAATATCTACCTTGGTAGCAGCTGGGCATACGCATGTCCAAGATCCTGACAGGAGAGACAAAAATAATTCCATTATTGTAAATATTTCAAATTTGTTAATGTCATGTTTGTTCCATTAATGTGATATAACTTTTTGTAGATACTAGAGGACATCATTTTCTTTTTATCTTTTTACTTCATTTTATCTAGACTTTTTTTTTAGTTTTTATTTATTTACATTTTTTAGAGACGTTTTTGCTATAGGGCGCGTGCGCTCGCCAGACAGACAGAGAGAGACATAGAGACAGAAAGCAAGAAATCACCCCCCAGGGGGGATGGTCACGCCGCAATCCCTTCTCCTCCATTCTCCTCTTGGGATCTTGGGCACACACGCACACGCGCCCGGCGTGTTTTAAGCCACCGGGTCCTGGACAAGAACCGTGGTCGACTACATGGGAGTCCAGTGACATAGCCATTACGCTAACTGCTGGTTCCTTCTAGATATTTTTTGATGATTGCTTTTATATTTAAAGGATTTTATTGGTTATTTATTGAGTCCATAATTTCTGTTCATATTTTAACATTAAGACATGAAAGTTGAATAAGAGGCCTTTGCCCTGTGATGTGACTCATCAACAGAGAGTTTCATATTCCTAAAGAGTGAATATTTATCTTTTTCACCTACACCAGACTTCATAGAGAAAGATATCCAGATATTCTACATTACAGTCCATTAATTTCCTTGGTGATCCAGTAGTGTAAAGACCCCCTAATATATATTATAAAATGTGTATATATGCACATAAATTTTAAATATGTACTATCCTCCTAAACATTCATACCCAGGTGCATTTAGGATTTCCTAAACATGGAACTCTATTTTTGTTTTCAGAGAGTAAAATGTAATTCTGTTCTTTTATTCCTCAAATTACTAAAGTAGTATTAACAAATAAAATTACATAAATTTATGGTGTACAATTTGTTGACTTTGATATTCATTTACATCGTCCAATGATTAATCCAATCAACCTAATTAACATACTTATCACCTCACATGATTACCCTTTTATTTTGTGACTATTAAAGAACTCCTCTATTAGTAAATTTCAAGTATATGACACAGTATTATTAACTATGGTCACCGTTCTACACACTAGAGCTCCACAACTTACTTCTACATAACTAAATTTATTGCAATTTACCCAGGCAGAATAATTTGGGGCAGAAAAGTGCTGTCCTCTTTCAATGTTTTTTTTTTCAAACATATCAATTTCTGGGTATTTGGGATTATCTCTGCTGAACATTCCCTCACTTTTGGATGTTACTCATTCTTTACCTGTATATTTAACATAGTAATCCTTGCATACACCAATTCTGGGTCTTTCTGGAGTATTTTGTGTAAACTGTTCTTTTTCTGGATATTCAGTATGATTTCAGTAGCAAGCAAAGATAAATCTAGAACTTTGATGTATCTTTGAAATGGTTTCTCCAGGTTAATACAGAATGATCGACTAGATACTTCTGTTTGTTTCTTCATTAGACTGCTTGTTTTCATGCGTTTTTCAAGAACTGCCAGTTGACATAAATGATTATAAGGTAATTTGTGTGGATACTTTTCACTGCAGTATTGCAAGCCCATGGCACATTAAATTGATTTATTTAGTGTGGGTTGAATATAATATTATTGAGTATTGGCGTTTCAAAGTAAATCTGGATGTTCCGACTAAGATATGGCATGCCTTCATTTCACTTTCTCTTTTTCAATTAAACACTCCCTGCAGCTTTTTTGAATCTTCTACTAGAGTATTCTAAAGAGCTATACATATTTTTTTTCTTTTCCTTTTATTTTAGGAATTGCACTATTTGGTATTATAAAATAACAAGAGTATTAAAAATGAAGGCATACTTTTGTCACATTCAGTTTGCATTGGCTTCTTCTACAATTTCTCTCAAAGTTTGATATATCAGAGTTCCTTTATTGCTTCTTGGTTGAATGTCTTATTTCAGTATTTGTAGTTTGAATTTTTATCTCAACTGTCAGCAGATCATTTTATTCCAACTGTGCCTCTTATAGACACATTAAGAGCAATTCCCAGTGGTGCTTTTGACTTGCTTAGAATTTGAATCAGAACCTTTGAAGCTCCAGATACCTAGAAAGTTCTTCTCTTTATATGTGTATAGAAGTTTGGCAATTCTTTCCTAGCAGGGAGTAGGAGATTAAAAGAGATCAACTACCCCTCACATGATTGTCCCTTCAGATAAAATGTTTTCAGTTTGTTGAAAATACTTACTGTGCTTTGAAATGCATAAAATACCTAGGCAAGAAATGTTGACCTCAATATGACTGGCTTATCTTTACACGCATTTTGTTTTAACACCCGGGAAAGGATACTCGTTTGTTACATAAGTATTTAGAAGTATTTATAAATGCTGCTATCTGAAAAGTGCAGTTGTAAGGGCACTCAGACTTGTTTGTGTATTATATAAATAATATTCCCAGCCATGATGCCTTCTCTCCCAACAAGAGCACATATCTAATCATCATTTTTTTTTTTTTTAAGGAGAGCCTACTGTTGTGTTGATATTCCTTAAATGTAGTTATCTCTAAAATCACCAATATTTGTATTTCTGGAATATTATTTTGATAATCACATTGACATTTCTTCTGTATCTATATCTATTTTACATTTTGTGTCTGCTTGCCAGAGAGAGACAGGGAGAGAGACAGAGAGAGTGAAAGTGAGAATTATCCCCCATAGGAGCTGGCCAAGCTGCAATCTCTTCTCCACTCTCTTTTCAGGATTTTAGGTATGCAAAACCTAAGGAGGAAATGATGAGAGAGAACTACTCATACCCCACAATATGAGTAGAGAGGGTATTTTAGAAGGCAAGATTTCACTTATCCTCCTTCACTCCTTTTTATTTTTAATTTTATTTTATTTCCTCCTTCACTCTTGATTTTGGTTTTAGTTCAGTATTTATTGGCTAAAATAAACAGGAAGGTTTGTTAACCATCACACTGAATAGATGGCAGAGTTTGTCATGTTCTTGATCTTATCCTCTTTTTTGATGTTTATTGTATAGAGACCTCAAAAAAAAAATCAAATAGTACAAAGTACGGAACAAGAAGGAATTTTATCTAAAGCAATTCCCTAAGCAAGGTAGTCTATCCGCTCTTTTCAACTGGAACAGATAAATAGTAGTCTTCTGCTGTGCAGGACAGCGTGTCTACAAGCATTACTTCCTAAAAAGTTATCTAAACTCTATTTAGCAGTTAACAATAGTCATCATATTTCCTTAGTACACAACCATGACATGATTTGAGGCTGTCAGACCACAGACAGATCTGGGACTTGAACAGTGGTAGATCATGTGGGCTTCCAACATCTTAACCACCATACCACCTGCTGGCCCAGTCTTATATATTCTTATTGTTGTGGGGAGTCAGAAATATTTCAAAGACCTTAATATGCTTTGCGGACAATTTGGGAAGCTAATTAGTTTCACCATCTGTCTTGGTTCATTTTGTGGTTACTGTAGTAAATTACCTAAGTCTGAGTAATTTAAAATGAACAAAAATGTTTTGGCATATGGTCCTGGAGAGGGAGAAGTAGAAAACCGAGGGGCTGGCGTCTGACGAGGCCTTTTTGCTGTATGTTATTTCATGATGAAGGGCAAAATGAGGATAAGAGAGTAAGATATTGAACTCACAGCATCAAGCCCTTTCATAATTGGTTCTAACCAATCATGAAGGTGAGCCTTCATAAGCTAAACACTTCCTATTAGACTCTATCTCTCAGTGCTGTTGTTTGCAAACTAAATTTCCAATTATTTCTTTCTGGGAGCACATTCAAAACATCTTACGTGTCCTCACCAGAATTCTTCTATATTCTGATTCTTAATAGTGCCCTAATGAACCTAGATACCATTCTCCCCAGCAGAGCATCCACTTAAGCCTGTCCTCTGTTCTTCCTCTTTTACTTTGCTTCCCTTTCTGTTAAAGTCAGTACAGGAATTCTTAGGTAGAATTAAACAAAGTTGGAATTTTTACCTTTTACAAAGTGTGGTGAGATCACAGTGTCCTAGAACAGAGTACTGGGGACCATGAGGAGTCAAGAAGACATCTATGAAAAAGATAATAAAAATCTATTTGAGGTGATGGAGGCTTAGCACTGAGAAGAGGTTTCAATGTGATTGGAGGAAGGGGGGGGGTAGAGCTCATAGCTGTGTTGGAAGTATACAAGAGATGAATTACATACAGGGAGGAGATAGAGGCCAAAAACACAAAACGAACCTCAGGACAATTAGGCAAGAAAAAGAAGTGAATGGGAGCAATCATATCAAACTCTCTTTTTGTAAAATCTGATATTATCTTTCCTTTTTTTCTTTTTTCTTTTACATTCAACCATTATACATTGTTACAACATACAGTATGGGTTCTGAAAGTATAAGTGCATTGCATGTCCAGCAAGTCAGAGATATTACCATACACAGTAACTTTCCATTCTTGTGTCTGTTAAATGTGTTTCCCCCCACAGCACCTCTCTCCCATCCCCAACTGTACACTTCCTCCTACATAGTCTTTGATATCTACACTTGCTGCTAATTGACCAATTTTCAGTTTCTGCCATAAAGCACATACATTCTATATATGTACGTGCATATATGTGTTATATACATAATGCATCTAATATACATCTAATATAGAGAGATTATTTTAGGGAGATAATTTTGTTATAGGGCATGTGTGCTCTCCAGAGAGAGAGGTAGAAAGAAATCACCCACCATGGGGATGACCATGCTGCAGTCCCTTCTCTTTGATTCTCCTCTTAAGATTTTGGGCATACACATAGTTACCTGGCATGAGTTTTTTTAATCACCAGGTTTGGGACTTGAACTGCAGTCAATTATGCGGGAATCCAGTGATGTAACCATTACGTCATCTGCTGGTCCTGGCATTTGGTATATTTTGAGCGGGGAAATACAATGTCTGTCTTTCACAGTCTAGCTTGCTATACTTAGTGTTAAGTGAAACTATCTCAGGCCAGCAGATGGTGTGGAGGTCAAGGCCCCTAGGTCCTACATGGCTGTGTGGTTTGAGTCCCAGACCCAGTTAGCTTGAAAAACATGCTGGGATCACATGTTTTTGCATGCCCCAAATACCGAGAAAAATGGAGGAGAAGTGGTTGCAGTATGCCATTCTCCCTGGGGAGTACTTTCTCACTTTTCCTGTTTGTCTCTGGTGAGGGTACATGTCCTATAGCAAAGAAAAAAAGTATCTCAACTCACAAATATCATAATATTATATATTTAGAAACTTCTTGGGCTGGAGGGGAGCACGACAGGAAAACATGATGCCCCACAAAGCTGATTCACATGGGGGTTTCCGGGACTGCATCCAGAGAGACACCTAAACATGTAGAATGTGTGTGTGTCCATGATCTGGAGCAGGCTGAGGCTCAGGGTGGGTTGTAGTATCAGGTCTATGTTGATAGTACTGCCTGTCTGTCTCTATTTCTTTTTGTCTGTATCTCTACCTCTCACTGATGAAAGAAGTAAATTAATAAACTTAAATAAAGAAAATCCTTAGGAAAGCTCTTCCTCTAAAAAAAAAACAAACAAAAAATACTATTAGAATTAATAAGTTAGTTCATCTAGGTGCACAATATAATAGCAATATACAAAAAGATTATTTCTTGTGTAATTTTCCTGTACACATGTGCGCACACACACACACACACACACATACATGTAAACATATATACATTATTTCCCAAAGTTAATAAGCTAGCATCCTCATCAGTTTATAAATATCATCATCGGGTAAAATTATCTAACATCTCAAGAAGAATGGTTCCAAAAAATAAATGAAGAGAAATATTTTATCAGTTAATGACAAATGGGCATTTGTGGCAATACAATGGTAGCACAATATTCTGCAATGTAGAAAGCCATAAGGAAGATGTAGGTTTGGTTCTCTGGCTTAATCTGTACACAGTGGGCCCGTCTGTCCAAGAATCTGCCTGACTGAGAGGTTTGGGGAAAAAATTACAGCATGAAATACCATTGAAGGGGTTTTACTCTCTCAAGAAATAGATACATAAACTTCTTTACAAAACATTAAGTTTTGGATCCATCAACATGCAATGTGTTTTTATTTATTTCAAACTTGAATTTTTTTAAACTTTTTTTATAATTTTCACTCTGTTCATTGCAGTTCTTTTTCTAACTTTATTCCACAGTATCTTATTAATTTGAAAATCATAAATCAATTGTTTAACTTAATTTTGCTTCAGAATTTTTATTACTTACATATTGTCATACAATTATTATACTAATATAGTATCTCATATCCTTGCAGAACTTTCTTCCTAAAGTTTGTTGGTTTTCTTTTTAGGGTTAGAGCAATTCCTTACAATCTTCACTATATAATATGTCATTCATAAATAAAGATAATTTCATTAGAAATAAACTCTAAAAAGGATGGAGATGCAGAAATAGAATAATATTTAACCCTTTAAAAAATAATACCCACCAGGAAATATAAATTAGTCTTGTCATGCTTTCACACCATAAACCAGATATATGTTAATGTATAATCTAGATCTTTGTACAAATAAAACAATATCTACAAAATAAAACAATAATTTCTTAGAATATAGCATAAAAGAATATGATCATTAAACTAGGTTAGGAAAACATTACTTAAGGAAGATAACAGAAGATTTTCATGTGAAGGAATATCTTGATAAATTAAACCATATTGATTTAGGAAGTTAGGGTTACCAAAGGACAAAATGAACCCCAAAACAAAAACTGCAGAGTATGAGATATATTTGACATGTGCGTATCTTTTATTATCATTCATGACAGAGTTAAAAGAAGTTAGAAACAAATGAGAATATCCAAATGGTCAATGTGTTTTCAATGAACTGGTTAACCTCTTTAATTCAAATTAAAACCAGACTTTGTCACTAGTACTCACATGCTATAGTGGCTAATATTAGCAATATGAGAGTATCAGTATTGATAAGGATATGGACAATGGGAACTCTCATAAAATTTTGGGTGGAAGTGGAAATTAGTATGATACACTTCAAAAGTCTATTTAATAGAATAACTAAAGGATATTATACTTGGATTTACTAAGGTTTACTGAAGTAAATACACAGATAACATATGACAGAAAATAAACTTATAAGCCATTTATATGCACACACAGATGCATAATGCGTGCCAAAAATGCATGAGCCATAATCCCTAAAAGAGCAGACGGACTCTGAGGCCTGGTAAAGGGAGCCAGATCTCGCATGGCTGACTGCCTGGTTTGAGTGCTGGACCAGGTGGCTGAGAAACAGGCTGGGCATGTGTGTGTGCCCACAGTCTCTAAAGGAGGAAGAAGTGGAGAAGGAATTGTGGCAGCATAACCATATCCCACTGAGGGGTGTTTCCTCCTCTTTCTCTCTCTGTCTCTCTTTTTTATCTGGCTAGTACATGTATCCCCTAGTAAAAACAAATAAACAAAAATCAAATTATAAGTATGTTCAAAGGACCATTATTCCTTAGTCATTATAGATGATTCTTAAAATAGGCCAAATATCCATTAAGAGAAAAACAAATCATGATGTACTCAACCATGAAATAACACATGACAATACAATTGAATGTGCTATTGATATATGAATATGATATTATAATAGGTAGATAAACATCACAAATATAATATTGAATCCAAGAATGTAGACACTAAATTAAACACATTACACAAATACATTCTTGTAAAGCGTAAAGCAGCCTAATTAATCTACAGTGTTAGAAATTAGTGAGGGGCTAGCAAGTGGCACAGAGGTCAAGATGCTGGATCCCACATGGCCCACTGCTGGGTCCTGCCATCCAGGACCTGGTAGCTTAAAAATCACGTCAGATACACGTGTGTGTGCCCAAAAAGCTAAGAGGAGGATGGAGGGGAAGGAATTATGACATGGCCATCCATCCTAGAGAGTGATTTCTAAATTTTCCCTCTTTATCTAAAAAAAAAAAAAAAAAAAAAAAGAAGAAGAAGAAGAAGAAAGAAAAAGAATTTAGTTGCATACATAAATATGGGAGGAGATACAGTCCTTAAAAAACAAAAACAAAAACAAAGAGGGATGAAAAGTTAACGAGTAAAAGGGGCCTTATGGGCTAAAGTTAATGTCCCATATCTTGATCTTGGAGGTTATTCATGTGAGTTAATTCGGATAGTTTATAGAGTAATTGACTTAATTATATATATTTGTCTAAATGTACAGTCTATTTGAATAATAATTTTTACTATAATAGAACTAATTGTGTAAATTGTTTGCCTATGTCCTAGAGAACATGATATTGCCTAATTATGCCCTTTTGTTTATTTCTTTATGATTGGTGCCATTAAAAATGATTTACTGCTACAGCAGTAAATATATCATTGATTTGAATTTCAGATAAATAATAAATATGCCGATATAACAATATCAATACACAGTATCGTGAAATACTTTTATGCTAAGAAATAGTTATCTAAATTTAAAATTTATCTGTGTGTTTTTTTCCCCCCTGCCAAATTTGGCAACCCTAACTGAAGTTTTTCTGCTTAAGTGAAATGAAATCAGATTAGAAATAATTTCATAGGACTAGAGCCATGGTGTAGCAATAATGCTCTGCTCAAGAGAAGCCAGATCTCACATGGTGACTAAAGACTGAATTCCTGAGCAGGTCAGTCTGAAGCATGCCAGGCATATGCACAAGAGCCCAAGATTTGATGAACTTGAGGACCAGAGGAAGAGGATTGTGGTATGACCAGACCTTGCAGAGGGTGCTCATGTTTCACTCTTTCACTCTTGCTCTTATAGGAAGGTGCTCTATCAGTAGAGAAGAAAAAAAAAAAAAATGGGGGGAGGAGGTTTTTGCTACAGGGCACGTGCACTCGCCAGAAAGATGGAGAGACAGAGAGAAAGAAAGCAAGAATCACCCCTCAGGGGGATGGCCACACTGTAATCTCTTCCTCCTCCATTCCCCTCTCAGGATCTTGGGCACGCACGCACACATGCACACACGCCCTGCGTGAGTTTAAGCCACCGGGTCTGGGACTCAAACCGCAGTCGACTACATGGAAGTTCAGCAACATAGCCATTACACTAACTGCTGATCCCAGTAAAGAAGAAAATTTTAAAAAATAACAGTAATTATATAGATCCAAATAGATAATATTGAATAGATTTACAGAGATATTTAATAAATATTTCTTACTTTTTAGTGGTGTGCTAAGGGATTGAAGATAAATGTATTTTCAGTGTATAAGAGCAGTTACAAACTCTACCTCGTTAAATACCTTTCATAGAAATTTAAAAGCTAATGTAATATTGCAATAGCTTTATCATTATCAAAAACGAATGGAGAACTATTAAAAAATGCCAAAGTGCCCAAAATAGCAAATAATGTGATTTTACAGTATGTATTTCATCAGATTACATCTGTGCTTTTAAGATAAGAAACCATTTGTTCACTTCTGAGTTATAGAGTTTTAAAGTTGCTCCTTACAACTACAGCTCATTTATATTGGAGTTAATGATTTGGAGTAAGCAGGACTTATTAGCATTGATCAATGGATAACTAAACGGGAAACACGACAGCAAATGCAACTGGTCTTCTGAGTCTAAATAATTGAACCTTTGATTTTCCTTTTAGTTGTTTGCCATAGGGCTTATGTGCTGCCTGAAAAGGCAGTGATTGCGAAAGTGAGAAATCACTCCCCAGAGGGGATGGCTAAACCACAATCTCTTCTCTTCCATTTGCCTCCTGGGATTCTGAGCACGTGCATACATGCACACAGTGTGCTTTTCAAGCTATAAGAAAGGTTTGTAACCCTAATCATAGTCAGCCATGTGGGGGTTCAGCACCTTAACCACGATGCCACTCGCTGGCCCCAAAACTTTGTTTTTATAAACAGTGAAATGATATAGAAACTTTAGTTGTTAAAGTGTCGATTGTTATTAAGGCCATGAAAAACTCAATATTTATGATGTTCTTTAAAAGTCAGTAAACATAGTTGAAGAATTAGAGATAAAAAAAAAAAAAAAAGCAGAAATAAGTGTGAATGGAAAATTGGACCAGGATATGAAAAGCTGAGGTCTGGAATCTTTTCTACACAATTGTAGTGGGAGATACGAAAAAGAACAAGGTTCAAAGGTAAACAGCATTCCATAGAATTCCACTGAGAAAAGAAGATAGTAGGTACTTAAAATTTTTCTCTCATCAATATAGATTTCTGGGTTGGAATTAAAATCCCAAAATATATAAGTGAGCCAAGACAGGAAGACAGAATTTCTGGTAGAAAAGAGAGTTCAATACAAAATATACTTAGTCTAGGGGACCAGCAGTTAGTGTAATGGCGATGTCGCTGGATTCCCACGTAGTCGACTGCGGTTCTCGTCCTGGACCCGGTGGCTTAAACTCACACCAGGCGCGTGTGCGTGCGTGCGTGCCCAAGATCCCGAGAGGAGAATGGAGGAGAAGGGATTGTGTCCATCCCCTCTGGGGGTGATTTCTCACTTTCTGTCTCTCTGTCTCTCTCTGTCTGTCTGGCGAGCACACGCGCCCTATAGCAAAAACCTCTCCAAAAAAAAATATATATATATATATACATATATATATATATATATATATATATATATATATATATATACACACACATATATATACACTTAGTCTATGACTTATAAAGCAAGAGACTACTGATACAAAAGTAGAAAAGAAAAACAAAACAAAACAAACAAACAAAATCCTCCAGAAAACAAAAATCAAAACCAAAATGTTTTCATTGAGATTTTATTAGCAGAGAACACTTAAGTTTACTGAATAATAATCTGAAGTAGAAACTCACAGCCTATAGGAGCTGAGACAAATAATGGTGTAGCAACTATGTCACTAGACTCCCACATTTCTAACCATGGTTCAAGTCCTAAACTTGGTGACTTGGAACTCACACCAGGTGCATATGCATGTGTACCCAAGATCCCGGGAGGAGAATGGATGAGAAAGGATTGTGTCATGGTCATTCCTCCTAGGGAGTGATTTCTCACTTTCAATCTCACTGTCTCTGTCTCTTTCCAGTGAGTACATGTGCCCTAATGGGAAAAAAAAAAAAAAAAAAAAAAAAAAAAAAAAAAAAAACCTCTTAAAAAACAAGCAAAACAAAATAAAACAAAACAAAACAAAAAACACAACAAACTTTAATTAGTTGTTATAGGACATAATAAGAAGCCAAGAATTAGGTAACCTAACACATATATGATTGGTTCAAATTTTATAACACATGAATTAATGTAAAAATGTTCTCCTTTTGTTTATTTGTATTTTGTCAGAAAAGTAGGTGTGGAAGCCCTTGCCGGAAGACGCCTCATTATGGCGTAGGAGCTAAACACCTAAGACTCGAAGACAACTCCTTATTAGCATAACTCTGAGAAGCGGCCTATCAGAGCCCAACACGCCCAGAGACTTGGGGAAGGGCAGGCCCAGAGGGAATTTAAGGCGCGTACCCGGAAGCCTGGGGGAGAGAAGCAACTGAACCTGTAACAATAAACATCACGGAAGAGATCTCGGTGTCCAGAGTCGTTCCTCCGACCCCAACAAGTGGTGGCCTGTACGGGGAACGAAGGTCTTGTGGAACCGAAGGCTCAGAACCGTGGCAGCCGGCTGGAAAGTCTCGGACGCAGAGACGGTAAGTTAAAAGCCTCGGAATAAGAGGCGGTAAACAGTGGTCTCGGAAGGGAGACGGGAACTGATAGTGGGCGCTCCGTGATTGGGAGAAAGCCCGGGACAGGAAACAGTGGTCTCGGAAGGGAGACGGGAACTGATAGTGGGCGCTCCGTGATTGGGAGAAAGCCCGGGAAGGAAACAGTGGTCTCGGAAGGGAGACGGGAACTGATAGTGGGCGCTCCGTAAGTGGGAGAAAGCCCAGGACAGGAAAATATCCCCGGGAAGCACCGGTAAAGGGTAAACGGGGGACCTCCTTGGAGAGGGGAAGTGTGTACAGCCATGGGCGTGGGACCCTCTCAGCCCATAGTAGGAGCGCTAAAAGCGCTGCTTAAGTTCAAGACCTTAAGTTAAGAGATAAGACCACTGAGCACTTCATTGAGCAGGTAGATGCAGTGGCCCCCTGGTTTCTCCACTCAGGGCGGCTCACGACAGTTTGTTGGGACAAACTAGGTAGGGATTTAGACTTGGCGGCAGAGGAAGATAGATTCTCAGGCGGGGTAAAACCCCTACGGAGACTGATCCGAGCCTGTTTGGAGGATCAGCGCTGTGTGAAAATCGTGCGAGAAAGTAAGGAAGCATTAAAAACGGTCCGAGAAATGCAGTCACAAGATGGAGACGGAGGCGCTAAAATGGCGGACAAAGATGATAATAATGACTCTGAAGTACAACAACTGGTAGAGGAAGTGAAAGGGTGGGACATTGAAAGTGAGAAGGAGGAGGACCAGCCTCCTCCTTCCGCCCCGCCTCCCCCTTATAATCCAGCTGCACAACAGCAGGGAGGAGCGGGAGGCGGAGCTTCTTTCTGCCCCGTCGCTTGGCGGGAGGCCAGACAGCTTGGACCCGTCCAAGCATTTCCTGTTTTTGTAGAGGCACCCGAGGCGATGTAGACTGGCCCTGGATGGGTTGCCAAGCTTGGCGCCCTACTTGGACTGTACATCCCTTTTTCTCCTTCACACCTAAAATCACCACAGCTCCAAATTCCACCTGGCCCGGATATAATTGGACATTTCAAAACCCTACGCAATCAGTGGCCTCAAACCCTTTTGATATCTGGCTTCTTTGCGGAATCAACGGAAGTTGTACAGACCTTTCCCTTATGTCCATGTTATTGGGTGAACGAGTTGGCTATGCGAACCTCACATGGTCATCAACTGACCTTTTCGAAAAGTCAGTTACAGGTCCGGCTGGTCCGAAGGTAGTGAGTGATCTCACAGGTCGAACTCTTTGTTCAACTATCTCCCCCCTTCTCACTACTGCACGACCTAAACGGGACTTCGGTATCACCACAGCTATTGTCACTGCTGTGGCTTTGGCTGTTGGTGCTGCAGCCACCGCAGCAGTGTCCATGTACACTTCAGTACAAACTGCACACACTTTAAATAACCTCTCTTCCACCATGGCCACGGCCTTAGACCACCAAAGAGCCCTTAATAGTCACCTAGCCGGTGGAATCATGATTCTAAATCAACGGCTACATCTTGTTGATGAAAGAGTAGACACGCTTTGGAGACTTGCACGTTTGGGCTGTGAGTGGCATGCCCCAGGTCTCTGTGTCACCTCCATCCCATATGACAACTTTTCCACATCTGCTAACCTTTCTCAAGAGCTTTCTTCCTATATAACAGATAACTGGAGCAGCGGCTTTGACAACCTCCAGCGACAACCGACCCCTACAGTAATTGAGAGGATGCGAGGCACAACACTGCACTACTGAGACCCTAACTGGGATCAGTAGGAAGGCATGTCCGGGTGCATATGGGTTACTGTCTAAACCATCCCATCCCCCACAAAAGACAGTGGACAGGCTATTCTGAGTGGGTATCCCTGGCTGCCCACACAGGGTGGTAAATAAGTCCTCTTCTCTGGGGGCCCGAGACCTCTACCTTCTCCTCTCCAAAGAAAACAAAAAGGGGGAGATGTGGAAGCCCTTGCCGGAAGACGCCTCATTATGGCGTAGGAGCTAAACACCTAAGACTCGAAGACAACTCCTTATTAGCATAACTCTGAGAAGCGGCCTATCAGAGCCCAACACGCCCAGAGACTTGGGGAAGGGCGGGCCCAGAGGGAATTTAAGGCGTGTACCCGGAAGCCTGGGGGAGAGAAGCAACTGAACCTGTAACAATAAACATCACGGAAGAGATCTCGGTTTCCAGAGTCGTTTCTCTCTGTTTGTCTGGCGAGCGCACACACCCTATAGCCAAAACTTCTCCATAAACAAAAAAAAAAAGAAAAGAAAACAAGTAGGGAGAAATTTTCTAGGTATCATGTCACTAGTCTATCCATAATTCTCTTAGGTTGAGCTTCACACCCATTCTGACTTATGTAGATCTACCACCTTCTTCATGACTTCCTATTGCTTCTGTAATTTATTTAAACATCTCTAGAGCATCCATAATATTTAATTCTACCTGATGCACACTCAAAGATATCAAGACTCTGTGATTGCTGGAAGCAAGATTTGTCATCAGATTCTGAGTATCACAATGCACAATTTTGTTTGTAATAGTATCCTTCCAAGAGGAATATCTGCAAGAAAGTTCTGCAAAATCATGTTCTGAATATTAATGTAGGCATGAGATTTGTATGTATTATTCTTGGTCTCCAGAATTTTTTTTTGCAAACACTACTTTTAGGTAAAAATGCTATCCAAAGTTAATAAACTTCAGTATTTGCCTCTCTGTTGTGCATCTGCTTATGAGGCTACCAGGTAAATTATAGTCAATAAGCCCAGTGTGAAGTTCTTAAAACAACGCTTTTTAATTCATATTTGTTTTCAGTTTTACTTATTTCTTTCTTCCATGAGATAGAGACAGAGAAAAAGAGATAAATGGGCATCCTTAATAGGTTCTTCATACTGCAGTCCCTCCCCTGGCTTCAGCCGGCCCCGAGCATGGGCATCTGCAGGATTGCCCAGTTTGCATAGGGAAGCCTTGGGACATGAATGTACGGTCTTACCATGTAGGGCCAGCCTCACAGAGTGCTGTGTCACAGCTGCACTGTCTGGCTTCCTAGCCCAGATTTTTAATTAATTATTTTCTAAAGAGTATAAAGGTGTATAATATAATATGCAAGGCTAGAGTCTACGGGGACATCCCTAATTATATACATTAAATATTCTGAAGTAAAATGCATCAATATTCACAATAAATGGAACAAATAAGAACTGTAAGTTACTTCAGATCAGAATGGTGCCAAATTAGGTCTGTCACGGACTTCATGGAATAAATAGTTTTAAACATTTATTTTGTACACTTATTTATGAATCTTTACATTCTTTCTAAACAACAGTCACCTGGGTACATATTCTCTTATAGACTGAATTTTTTCTCTTTTAATAGAAAGGACACAATTATTATTATTATTTTTAAATCTGAGGTTCAGATCAAGTAAATTGCCTGAACTAACATAGCAGGTGAGAAACAGAGACAAAGAATTGCTCCAGGGTTCAGATGACACCAGGTTCCCAATACCTTTTTTTGTTTTTCCCGAGTTCTGAGGTGTTCTCAGGTCCCCTGGGTTGGCCAACCCTCCACTCTCTGCACTTCAGAGAACGTTAATGTCCTGAGGGTAACACTGTGTAACTGTCCTCTTCCTTACTGTAGGCAATCACAAAGTACCAAAGGATTCAGCTTTCCAAAAGCTGTTACAGAGAAAGGCATTATTTATTTGTAACTAAAACTTCATGGTGCATATAATGTTCCTTGTTAATATTTATCAAGAGGAACTGTGTTTTAAAAATCCATTTAAATAAGACTGTAAGACTTAGAGTTACACATTTTGGCAAGGATTCTTTTAGTTACTATTTGATTTAATTTAGGTTTTCAAAATACCATTTTTCAAATATCAGTAATTTTTGTTGAGACTTTCTTGTCAGATTTGTGTTTGTTGGCTTGTTTAGAGGGCATGTGCATTTATCAGAAAGAAACAGAGAGGGAGAAAGCCCCCGCCCCACGTGGTGTGGCCATTCCACGATCCCTTTCCCTCCTTTGCTCCATCCTGTAGGATTTCGGCATGCATGTCCATACAACCAGCATATTGTTCCAGCTACCAAGATCAGGATTCCAACCTCAGTCTGTCATGTGTGATCCAGCTGCCTTTACAACTAGGCTATGGGGCTGGCCTTCTTGTCATTTAAAATTTTTCCCTTTACACATACATTTGTTTATAGAATTGTATGCATATTATATCACATAATTGTCTATACCTATACCTATTGATTCTTCAGCCTTAAAATTTCTTTATTATTCTCTGAGTCACTGGTAATAAAAACTGTCACAAATATATAATTTTAGTGTTGCACCTTGTGCTAGCAAAACAGAGGATATTACCAATCATCCTTTAGATACGACCATTTGCAACGAATGGGTCACTGCTCCTCAGCAGCTTATTGTTTTAAAATCTTGAATGGGTGGCTATTATATCTACTCTTAAAAGGTTGGGAGTTTTGATTGTCTCTTACTGATTTGATTGAAGAAAATGTATGTCTGTATTTGAGCTAGAGACCAGCTGTAATAAATCTTGAATAATTCACTTTGTGAATCATTTTCCTGGAGAAAAGCCTTTAGCTTTCTAGTTATTTGCTGAAAGGAATATCAGCACTGTAACCTGGTGATAAATAAAGAGACATTCCTTGAGTTGTTTCCTGTTTCCATTCAGTTAATAGTGTGCCTCCCGTGAGACAGGACTAAATTCAAGAAAGACGGTCACACTGTTCAAGATCAAAGAAACCCAAGGCACACCTGGACACTTCATGGTAGCATGCACAAAATTTTGTTCCATGATGGTTGAGTAGAAGCATCAACTGATCAGCCCTGTTTTAGATATATTGACTAGAATATATATATT
This sequence comes from Tupaia tana, assembly GCA_026018925.1. NCBI lineage: Eukaryota > Metazoa > Chordata > Mammalia > Scandentia > Tupaiidae > Tupaia > Tupaia tana. The sequence continues at coordinate 99,125,022 of JAKSZU010000002.1, read as the reverse complement.
TTTGAGAGGATTTTGCCTTAGGACATGTACACTCACTGGAGAGAGAGGGACAGAGACAATGAGAGGAAAAGTGAGAAATCGTGATGGCTATGCCACAATCTCTTCTCCATTCTCCTCTTGGGATCTTGGGCACACACGCACATACATCTGGCATGCATTTAAGCCACTGTGTCTGGGACTTGAACTGTGGTCAGCCATGTGGGAGTCCAATGATGCAACTGATGCGCCATTTGCTGGCACCATGAGTAGACTATTTTAAGACTACCAGGGACTATTTTCCTAATACTGCTAATCTTGAAGATACCGGTAAGTAATCAAAACCATAGCAAGATATGAATGGAGAGTCTTAATGTTTCTGACACATGGTTACCCCTTATTGTAAGTCAATCAATGTTCAAGCTTAAGCCATTTTTTGAAAGAGAAGCTTTCTCAAACTTTCATAATCTAACTGAATGTGATCATATTTCTTATGTGTTACATCTTCCCACATACATGACTAAATTCATCTGTAGTGTGTGAGGATAGAAGAAATATATCAAAAGAGAAATACTAAAGTACATTGGTACTGACAATTTAACATTTTGCTTTAAATGTTTGTGTTCTCATCTTCTTAAATGGCTGTGACTCATTCCTTAATTTTCCAGATTGATCCTGACAAAACTTTTAAGTGATCCATGCCAAATATCAGGACTTTATATTTAATTTCCTCTCTACTAGTCTTTTCTTAGACACTTACATAGCCGTTTTAACTCTGCAAACTTCTGGTAGTAAATTCTGAAGATATGCAATCTATATATATATATATATATCTAACTCTCAGTCTGGATTTCTTTTGGAATACTAACTGAAGATATTTACAGTAGAGCCTTGAGGAAAGTTGACAATAATCATGAGGAAATTATATCTAGATAAAATTTGTTTTGTTTTGTACATATTATTTATTTATTCAACCAATAAATATTTTGAACACTACCCAGGCACTATTCTATGCCCTGGAGATACAACTGTGAAAAACATAAAAGAACATTCAAAAGAATTCCACCTTTGTGAAGTCTATATTATTGTGGTCATAAAGATATAACCAAATTCCTGGATTGCTTAACATAGTCATCTTTCTCCAGCTGTTATTTTCATTGTTCTGAGTATTGTAAAATAATTATCTCTAATTAAATAATGGTTAATAAACAAGATACTAAAGTTGGCACATTTCTGGAGAATCCTCTAGGAATATACATTTTCAATAAAAGAACAAGAAGTAATTTGGCAAGAAGTAATTCATCCTTTAAAAGAATTGATACTTTCAGAATTATTTATATAACAAATTCAGAATTGTTAAATTGGTGCTGTGGGGAATTTTTTTCATAATGATAGTAAAATTACTCTTTTTTATTTCTCAGAAAATTGAAGCGAGTTCAAGTTCAGAATGCAATTTTAGTAAGCCTAACCAATTTTTCTAAAGTTAAGGTTTTTTTGTTTTGTTTTGTTTTCTGTGACTTGTGAAGATGGTCAAGAATCCTCTCTCAAATATGTGTAATATACTAATGTCAATATTTGCCTCCAAGTCAGATATGGGAGAGTAGCTTAGAGGTTCAAGAATATATTCCAAATAATTAGCAGTAAATATAACCTAGATTTACCTCCAAAAGTATCTATTGAGTTAGAACATAAAAAAATTAGTAAGAAAAACTTAGAAACTGAATACAGATGTAGGTTTCAAGTTAAGTAATTTGATCCAATATTTGGGGAGATGAGTTGTGGTGGATAATTATCTAAATTTTTGATTCACAAATAATTCAACCTAAAAATGGAACAGATGGAATTTTTTTTAGTCTCTCAATTTTCTGTGAAAAAATGACTGATCTCTTTTCCTAAATAAAGAAGTTTTTTTTCTGTATGTGTGCCTTATAATTAAAAGTAGAAACTTACATAAATTTTATTTTGTATGTCTTGATATATTGCATAATTCTCAGATCTAAACAACTTCCACGTGTGAGGAGTTGTCAATATCTCAATTAACATTTCCAAAGTCTTATAGTTGGGCAAGTGGGGAAAAACTGTGGTACTCTACTTGAAATTATTTTTCATGTGAAAACAATTTCATGTATTGCAATATTTGAAAAAAATAATATTCCAAGTAGATACAGTTCCTGTGTCACCATCTGCAGTTACACCAATGGCATTGAATCACAGATGTTAAAATGCACATGGCTCACCTGTAAGCTAAGGAGGGGCCAGGGCAAGTGCAAGTGAAAATCCCACAGCGTTGTCCTACCTTTTTGGTTTTTAGTTGACTCTATTAAATTAAATTGTATTTTATTTCATTGTAAGAGAATCACCATGTCACACTCCTCATGCTTTTAGGTTCCAAATTTTTTTTGTGTGTTTTTTTTTGAGAGGTTTTTGCTATAGGGTGCGTGTGCTCGCCAGACAGAGAGACAGAAAGCGAGAAATCACCCCCCAGGGGGGATGGCCATGCTGCAATCTCTTCTCCTTCATTCTCCTCTCAGGATCTTGGGCACGCAGGCACACATGCCCAGCGTGTGTTTTAAGCCACCGGGTCCGGGACACAAACCGCGGTCGACTATGTGGGAGTCCAGCGACATAGCCATTACACTAACTGCTTGCTGATCCCCCAAAATTTATTTTTATTTATTTATTTTTTAGATTATTTTGCTGTAGGAGCACCTGTGACAGGGAGAGTGAAAGTGAGAAATCGCCTCCCCGCCACGGTGTGGAGGGGGCACTACTCATATTACAATCTCTTTTCCTCTGGTCTCTTGGGATTTGGGCACATGCACACTCATGTATGGCATGATTTTCAAGCCTCCAGGTCTAGGACTTGAAGCATGGTCACCCATGTTGGAATCTAGCACATTAATTTTCATGTCACCTACTGTTCCCAATCCAAGAATTAAACGTTGGATTCCCATGTGTCCTCAACCTGCCCAGTAGCAATGTCTACCTGTGGGCTCTATCGCATCAGGGCCACTACCATTTTTAAATGTCCCTTTCCTTGATTTAGTGTTTACTTGGGTTTTGTAAACTTTTGACGATTTTCCAGAGTTCTGACAAAGATAGTTGAGACAGTTAATGTTTTGATGTTTCTGTGATTCTGTGGAAGGACAGATACTCGAAACTGCCTACTTCATCATTTTTACTGACATCCACAAATAGTTTAACATCATAATAAACTGGATAAGATTATTTTAGCACTTATAATATGGTTTATGGATATCTAGCCTACTTACTAAACAATTAAGAATATATTTTTAATTTACAGCATAATATTTAGCATTCATGAATGAATTTTGCATAGCAATAAACGAAATCTCACTTTAAGAAAAAGCATTGCCACTTTCCTTGAGGCTCCCATTTGCCCACTCATTCCAATTATCAGCTCCTAAAGAGGTAGAGCTCTTTCAATTCCTCTGTCACTTATAAATTTTTCATATATGTATATAATCCTAACGACATAGTGCTTATTTACTTTTCCGAGCATAGATTAATTTCACAAACTCATGTTGAATCTATGTACAAGTCACAGAAAAATACAGAGCATATGGTAACATACCAGGAAAGAGGACTGTCTGTAATTTATTTTTTCTATCATTGTCTTTCATTCTTCTTATGTTCTTATGTTTTGGAGTGTTTCTTACATGCAGCATGTGGTCACCTTTCTTTTCTTATCCAGTTTTAAAATCTTTGTATTTGTTGGGGGAGGAGGTATATAATTAATTTTTATAACTATAGTTACTGATATATTTAATAACTCTCTTATGTACTCTCTTCCTTGTTTTTTTGTTTGTTTTTTTTTTTACTTTGCCGAAGTGCACTAGTCAATGGGAGTCAGAGGGACACACAGTGAGGGAAAGGGAAAAGCACCCCACTAAAGGGCATGGCACTCCACAATCCCTTCTCCATTTCTCAATCCACTCAGGATTTTTTCACATGTGATTTTGTCACACAAACACATGCTCCCAGTGAGTTTTTCAAGCATCTGGGTTTGGAATTCAAAGAGTTGGCCGAGTGGGAGATCCAGCTGCCTTCCCCATTAAGCCTTGGAGTTGATCCCTCAATTTTTCTTTATGACACTTTTTCTGTTTACTGCTTTTTCTTGTTATTGCATTAATTGCATTTTTAATTTTCTTCTCATTTCTTTTTTTTTTTTTTTTTTTTTTTTTTTTTTTTTTTTTTTTTTTGCGATAGGGCGCATGTGCTTGCCAGACAGGCAGAGAGAGACAGAAAGATAGAAAGCGAGAAATCACTCCCCCAGAGGGGATGGCCACGCCGCAATCCCTTCTCCTCCATTCTCCTCTCGGGATCTTGGGCACGCACGCACACGCGCCCGGCGTGAGTTTAAGCCACCGGGTCCGTGACGCGAACCGCAGTCGACTATGTGGGAGTCCAGCGACATAGCCATCACGCTAACTGCTGGTCCCTTTTCTTCTCATTTCTTAACAAATTGAAAACTATACATGCAGTGGTACCTATGAAACATAACATTCAAGCATCATGGATTCCAGAGTTAACTAATATTTTAGCCTTCATCGTAAAAAGTAAGCCAGCAGATATCATTTACTTTACAGATTAGTCTCTTTCTTAATTTTCATTTTATTTTGACCTGAAAGTTTTGTCATTTTTATTCCCAAAGAATAGATATTTGTATTATTTTATATAATTAACTATTTACATGTTTCTGTATATTTACTTATTAAGTGTTACTATGGCTAATTAGATTAGCATTGTCAGCTCCACTAATAAAAGAAATGAAAAAAAAAGAGTTATAAAACCATATAAGTCAAAGAATGTGGGAACCAAGAATATTTACATTAAAAGAGTTGATATTGTGCCACTTTGTCAATATCTTGTCCTATATTCAGGTTTTATATAAACAACAAAATAAACTTTCTTCTCAAGCAATGTGAGTACAACTTGAAGTCACTACATTTTCTGTCTGTGACAGAGGTTGATTCTACAGATGGCCTTCGAGTCCAGAATATGTCATTATATTATACAAAAAATTCTGATAATTGCTAGGATACACACTATTCTCTGAATGTGTCCAATATATTAGACAATGATTATCTAGTTTTTTATTTATTCCAACTTTATGTATTTGATAAATCATATTCTTTATCCCTGCCCTTCTATTCCTGTCTTAGTTCAGACATTAGTGCAGTCAAAATGATTAATACTTTGAGTACTTCTTATATATAACTCCAATATTTTTTTCCTTCAGTCTAAAGAAAGTATTACCCTGCTTTAGAAATTTTCTTGGGGGACCAGAAGGTGGTATGATGGTTAAAAGTGCTGGACTCCCACATGACTGACTGCGGTTTGATTCCCAAACCTGGCTGCTTGCTTTCTCTCTCTCTCTCTCTCTCTCTCTCTCTCTCGCTCACTCACTCTGTCCCTCTCTGGTCAAATTAAAATAAATAAATAAAGTTAAATAATTTTTTTTCTAAAATGCAATCTACTCATGATATTCATCTACTTTAAAATCTATTGTACTATATTAGTATCTAAAGAAATAAAATTGGAAAGTCTTGGAAAAAATTTTCCCAAAATAACCCATTTTATGAAAGAGTGGCAGGGGAATATTCAAAATATTTAACACATACTATCACATAGCTACATTCAATCAGGACCAACATACTGGAATGTTGTACCAGTGTTTGCTAGATTTTTAGTGGACAATCCAATGAGTAAAGCAGGAAATAAAAGACACTTTATTATCTAGTCTTAATTTTAAAATTGCTCCCTTCATAAACTTTTAATTTAATCATGAAAAATGTTTTCACTTGCAGTTCCTATGGTACACAGCCTTTTACTCATCTATGCATATTTTGCTATTGTGCATTTCTCTTGGCCCTTTGCCTAGTAAATATATTCTTTTATTTTAGAGGTTTTTACCTTGGGGTAAGTGTGCTCACCAGACAAAGACAGAGAGAGATTGAAAGGGAAAGTGAGAAATCACCCCCCAGGAGGCATGGCCACATGGCAGTCCCATCTCCTGAAGTCTCCTGGAGCATACACACACACACACACACACACACACACACACACATGCACACACACCCCTGTTGTGAATTTTAAGCCACCAATCCAGCCAGGACTTGAACCACATTTGGCCATGTGGGAGTCCAGTGACATACCCACTACGCCATTTGCTGGCTCCAATACAATCTTAAGACCTAGAAGAATTGGCCTCCTATCTGTGAGGCTACTTCCATTTTCAAGACAGATAATGAAACTTCTGTGTGACATGAAATATTACACACACACCAGGACTACAACATTCTTATGCATAAAACTTTTATTTATTATTTATGTAATAACATGTGCATCTACTAAAAGCGGGATCTAAAAATACATGAAAGAAAGTCTTATGGGAAGCCAAAATTTTTGCAGAGAATGCATTTGAGTTTAAAAATAAGTTTTCAATGACATGAATAAACAGTTTATTGACATTCTATATGCATAGAAACATAGAGACATATTTAGCTTCTTATACCTAACACATAAATGTCTGCATACAAATACAAACACATACATATAAGATAACACTATCATATGGTGTTGCCTGTGGCATTCAGAGTTTAACATTTACAATTTCTATTTTACTCCTAATGGCACCAGGATATTGTGAGTTGGATGACTTATGACTCAGAATCTTCTGCTCTCTCAGGATTGCTCTAGTGTAGGAATTTTACTTAGCTAGTGATTCAACGTTAACTTTTATATAGACTCTCTCTATAAGCAGTAAAAATAAATAAAAAATATGTCTTTTATTTTTTTTTTAGAGAGGTTTTTGCTATAGGGTGCGTGCGCTCACCAGAAAGACAGAGAGAGATAGAGAGACAGAAAGCGAGAAATCACCCCCCCAGTGGGGATGGCCACACCACAATCCCTTCTCCTTCATTCTCCTCTCAGGATCTTGGGCACGCACGCACACGTGCCCACAGTGAGTTTAAGCCTCCGGGTCTGGGACTCGAACCGCGGTCATCTACATGGGAGTCCAGGTACATAACCATTACGGTAACTGCTGGTCCCCAAAATACATAATTTCTGAAAAACAATAAAATTTCATTGAAAGTTGAAACATTGTCAAGCTTCAGATGAGCAAATGTAGATCTCAAATTTTGTTTGCATGGTTCCTTTACAGTCCTAAAAGTTATTGGAAAGTAAAACTGAGAATCAAGTATTTTAGTTAGGTCATTTAAAATATCAATTATAAACCTACAAATGTAACTACCATATGATCCAGTAATTCTACCCTTAGGTGTTTACCCCAAAGAGAAAAACCTTCAGCCAGAAAAAAACGCTTGCACATCCATATTTATTGCAGCATTATTTACAATTGCTAGGACATGGAATTAACTCAAATGTCCAAAAATAGATGAGTGAATTGAAAAAATGTAGCATATGTACTCTATGAAATGCTATATAGCCATAAAAAGCAATGAGTCACTGACAGTAGATATAAAGTGGCCAAATATATAAAATATAATGCTAAGCAAAGCAAACCAGACTATGAAAGACAGACTTGGTATTTCCCTGTTCAATATATCTCGAATGTCTGTGCTCTGCAGTAGCAACTGAAAGACTGGAAGTACAATAGGAGGGTGGGGTACAATGGATAGTAGGGATAGTGACGGGGGGTAGTAAGGGGTAGGTAACAGGGGAGGGAGGGGAACATGGGAAAAAATATGTTTAATTGATACAAAAATAAAAAAGAATATTTGCTGATAATAATTTATTAAAAAATGTTTTTATCTTCACTAACATGTACCTTATTCATTGTATACTGATGTAGCCTCTAGAAAAATTCACTACAAACTCTTCAAAGAATGAAAATGAAACAGCTAGAAGGCATTGAAGGCATTGTTTTAGTATTATCATAAAATTAGTTTTGAGCTAGTAGAGCTCCAGAAACTTTGGAAAAGCTCAGGAAACGATTAACCACACTCATTTCAGATACATGTGATAGAAGAAGGCTTGAAACCAGCAATTTTTTTTTTTTTTTTTTTTTTTTTTTTTTTTTTTTTTTGTAGAGAGAGAGAGAGAGATTTTTGCTGTAAGGAGTGTGTGCGTGGCCGGAGAGACAGAGATAGAAATCAAGAAATCACCCCTTAAGGGTAGATGGCCACACACAGCAATTCCTTCCCCTCCATTCTCCTCTCCGGATTTTGAGCACTCAAGCACATGCAATCAGTGTGAGTTTAAGCCATTGGGTCTGGGACTCAAACTGTGGTCGACTACGTGGAAGTCCAGCAACATAGCCATTATGCCATTTCTTTATATCAAAACCAACATCTTTTGATTAAAGTATTTTTAAAAATAAAGTCTGAAGACTCAGCCTGAGAAGTACTAGGGATCTCTCCTACAAGGCTGTATCTCAGAGGGAATGTGTTTTATTGAATTTTGTGCCAAGAACATGCAGTTGATTCTCAGTCAATATTTATTATTATTTATTTAATTTTCTTATTTTTCTCTCTTTCTTTTTTTTTTTTTTTTTTGAGAGATTTTTGCTACAGAGTGCTTATGCTCACTGCTGAAATGACAGTGGAGATACAGAGAGTGAGAAATCACCTCTCACCTCCTAGGGGGTGGGGATCCCTTCTACTCCATTTTCTTCGTGGGATTTTGGGCATACACATACACACCCCACCATGAGTTTCAAGCCTCCAGGTCTGCATTTGGCCATGTGAGAGTCCAGTGACATAACCATTACACCACTTGTTGGTCTCTAATTAATCTTATTTTTGTCCCTATTCCAATGAAATAAAACAATTAAAATCTGTATTCATAATACATTGTGTTTAAATTATCAGCATGTGGAAGTTATCAAGTGTTCTACTACTTTGGAGAGAGCACTGCTTCAAAGAGAAAAAAAATAAACATGTTCTTACCAATCTTATATCCTCTTCATCTTCTAGTAAGTAAAAAATAAATTCTGATCTCAGATCATTTAGGTTCAGATTCATGAGAATTGTCTTCAGGCCCTCTGGATCTAATTAATTGCATTCTCTTTTACCTTCCCAACACTGAAGGTTTTTTCAATTTGTTTGGCTTATTATATTAATATTAATTATTATTATATTAATTAATAATTATATTAATATAATTATTATTATCCATCCACCCAAGTGCTCACATTTCAGAAGAAAATTTAACATATTTTTATTTTCAAGATGCAAAAATGGCATTAAATTTAGAAGTCATGAGATCAGCAAATGGTGTAATGCATACGTCGCTGGCTTCCATGTAGTCAACTGCAGTTTGAGTCCTGGATCCAATGGCTTAAATTCACTCGGCATGTGTGCGTGCCCAAGATCCCAAGAGGAGACCAGAGGAGATTGGAGTATGGCCATCCCCCTGGGGAGTAATTTCTCACTTTCTGGAGTAATTTCTCACTTTCTGTCTCTATCTCTCTCTCTGTCTTTCTGGTGAGCATACGTCCCCTATAGCAAAACCTCTCCAAAAAAAATAATAATTTACAAGTCAAAAAAGCAAACTAGGGGGAACCAGCAGTTAGCGTAATGGCTATGTCGCTGGACTCCCACATAGTCGACCGCGGTTCGCGTCTCGGACCCGGTGGCTTACAACTCACGCAGGGCGCGTGTGCGTGCGTGCCCAAGATCCCGAGAGGAGAATGGAGGAGAAGGGATTGCGGCGTGACCATCCCCCCTGGGGGGTGATTTCTTGCTTTCTGTCTCTATGTCTCTCTCTGTCTGTCTGGCGAGCGCACGCACCCTATAGTGAAAAACCTCTCCAAAAACAAAAAAAACAAAAACAAAACAAACTAAAGTTACTTATGAAATGAGAGATCTATACTCAGATAATACATACACAAAAATGTGATTAATCCTTTCAATCCTAGTATCCTTCTAAGTCACTATAAAGAAAATTACTTCAAGAAACATATGAACAAAATACATAAATATTCAAACATATATCTATTTTTTATAGCAATTATTTCAGGTAGATTTTGTTTCCTGTTTCTGGTAAAAAAAAAAAAAAAGGTAGTTTTTGTTCAAAACTGAATTATCTATCATCATTGTTTCAGTTCCATTTAAACAGCTCCCAAATGTTCATATTTTCATAAGTTAAGAAAAACTAAATTGATTAGACAAATCAATACTGCAATGCAATTTATATACCTATTATTATATTTTGTTGCTGTTGTATTTTGGTATTACAGAATGAGTCAAGTATTTTTTGCTTTTGCTTTTTGTTTTTGTTTTGTTTGTTTGTTTACTTTTTACCTCAGGCAAGGGTTTCTATAAAAGAGAACTATCTCCTTTGGCATTTTGCCCTTTTGGACAATTCATGCTTATTCAGTACTTAGCAAATCTGTGTAAGCCAGTTTCTTTGACTAGGTGGGTGTGTTCTGAGACAGGTACACTGAATAATATTTTTTCCAATATTATAAATATTTTGCATATTCCTGAAATAACAAATAGGCTTTCTCATTGGTTCTAACTGCAGATAAGTGACAGTGGCCATTTGGTGGCTACTTATGACAAGGAAACACAGGACTGATGTGCTATATTTTAATTCAGACACTGGAGTACAACTTGGAAAAACTCAGATGCTATTATACTGAGATGATAGTATAAGAGAAACTATCAGGAGTTTAGAGGAAAAGGTAGAAAAAAAGAATTATGCCTTTGCAAAGAGTATATACTTTATTTTTATTAAGATCAACTTATGGAGGGGCTGGCAGGTGGCATGGTGCTTAAGGACACTGGACTCCCACATGGCTGACCATGGTTTGTGTCAGGGACCTGGTGACTTACTTTCTCACTTTCCTTCTCTCTCTCTCTTTCTCTTTCTCTCTCTCTCTCTCTCTCTCTCTCTCTCTCTCTCTCTCTCTCTCTCTCTTTCTCGCTTGCTCTCTATTGCTCTGTCCCTCTCTGGTCAAATTAAAATAAGTAAATAAATAGATAGATAGATAAATAAAATGTTTTAAAAAGATTAATTCATGGAGAATCTTAAATGTCAGTAAATCTTGAATGTCTTGAATGCCATTTTACAGCTAATGAAAGTGTTAAAGATTGTTTTAGTAGTTTCATGAATTGCTTGGCAATAGTATTTGGTTATGGTATTAGCTGTGTCTATATTGCTCATATTATCATTTTATTTCATATGTAAATTACTTTTTCCAAACTAAGCTAAAATTTTACCATCTCTTTATGGTTTCCTCAATCCCCCCTCCCCTGACAAACACAAGACAATATTTCTCTACCGAAAATATCTAATACTTGATATGTACTTCTACCAGGGCATTTTGTAATATACGATATATACTCTATCATAAATGCTTATATACATGCCACATATCCTTTGGGGAAATAGGATTCTCGATTCTGGAAACAAAGTCTGATTGATCTGTGTAGAGTGTTTTCTAGAGTAACTTCCTAAAAAAAGATGCACAAAAAGTATCAATAACCAGAATAAATTATTATATTCTAAATACAAATTATCAAAGAATGACCTTAACACAAAGGAAATAGGACTATTATCGAGAGCCCATCAAAAAAGCACTAGATGTTTTGTGTGATAAATTAAATTTCTACTCTTACTGGTTGGTTTGGCATTGTGTTGATGATCTGTGATTAACTTAGCCCAACTTCCATATTCATGACTATCTTTTGGAGAAAAACAAATTCAGAAAAGCAGATAAGCAGGGGCAGGCAAAGTTTTCTTTTCAATCTTATTTGCACGATGATGCCTTTGGACTCATAAAAGCTTCTACAGAAACATGCTGAAATACCTGCTGAGAATTCATAGCTACATATATTTTAATGTGGAGGCAAAGTTTGCCTCTGTTTATAAAGATTTCACTTTTAAGTCCAATTAAGAAGAAAAAAATGCAAATTACAGAATTGATACATGACTGAACTGCTATCTAGTTACAATCTCAATCTCTTTAAATTACTTTGAAATTTCTTTGAGATGAAATTTGCCATTTAATTCTGTTTTTCTTTCCTTACCCCAGGCTTATCTAATTTGGAGTCATGGGCAGACTTAAGAATTCAGTGTGAAACAGGTTGTAAGATTGATCTCATTGAGCTTTTTGCCTATATGTCATGTAAACTGTGCCTTAAACTGGCTCCTGATGAAATATCATAATTTAGATGCATAATGGTTTATTATATTACATCTGCTATGATGCAGATAAAGTTTTTCCCCTCAATACACTGGCTTTCCTGTTGATGCAACCAGTGCTGTGGTAAAAGAAAGATTAGTTCTTAATATTTTCATGATCATATATCATGTGATGTCATTAAATTATTTTGAAATGATGAAACATTGCAAACATAAAAAAGCAGTGATTTAAAATGATGTACTTTTGTTTGATATTTTTTGTTTGTTTAGTTTGCTGTAGGGTGCATGCCCATGCCAGAGACAGAGAGGGAGAAAGAAAGTGAGAAACCATCCCCCAGAGAGGATGGCCATGCCACAATCCCTTCTCCTCCATTCTCAGGATTTTGGGTGTGCATGTGCATGTACCCAGTGTGTGTTTCAAACGACCAGGTCTGGGACTCAAACACTAAAGTTGGCCATGTGGGATCCAGTTGCCTTGACCTCCACACCATGTGCTAGCCCCCCAAATGGTGTTTTATTTTGTTTTGTTTTGTTTAAGGTATGGTTGGTAGCTGGATAGAAACACACAGAGAGAAAGGGGGAAACTGAGAAATCACCCTACAGGAGATAACCATAATGCAATTGCTTCTCCTCCATTCTTCTCTCAGGATTTTAGGCATGCTCACACACATGCCAGGCATGATTTTTTTGAGCCTGTAAGATTGATCCTTGAACCGCACAGTTAGACACGGAGGATCTAGCACCTTAAGCTCCACACCACGTGCTGACTCAAAAAAATGGTGTAGTTTTAATGGTCTACATTTTACAACTTTTATCATTCCATTAAGATTTAATTTAAAAAAAATGTCAGTGGGTGTGTGAGTTTGTGTGAGACAGGAAGTTGGGGGATGAGAAAGCACCCCTTCCTATGGAATGGCTATGCTGTAATTCCTTTTCCATTTCTCCCTTCTTTGGGGATTTTGAGCATGTACACACACTCCTTGGTGCATTTCTTGGTCCTCCAGGTCTAGGACTTGAACCACACAGTTGGCCATATGGGATCCAATTTTCTTAACCACCCTGTCATGGGCTTGCCCAGGATTTATTATATATATATATATATATATATATATATATATATATATATATATATAAAGCAGACAGAGAGGTTCCCCGTAGCACACTAATCAAGCTCTGTGCATTTGGAGCTGGATTCCACATGTCCAGTTTAGGTTCAAACTTCCCTCTGGTGGCTTGAAAAACATGCTGGGTACATGTCCCGGTGTACTCCAAATTCTGATGGGATGGTGAGTGAAAAAAAAAAAAAAAGATTGCAATGTGACATGTCCCATTGGGGGAGGCTCTCTCTCTCTCTCTCTCTTTTCTGGGAAGCTCACATGCCCTCTGGCAATAAATTTAAAAAAAAATTTAAAAAAGAGAGAGAGAGAAATATAAAGAGTTTGAAAGGTATGAAGTAAAGCTAGTTTATATTCTATATCTTAAAATCATAAAGTTAATTTTAAGCCAGTTGAATTTCTGGTCATTGCTGCTATTCCTAGTTGTGAAACACACACACACACACACACACACAGTGTTTCACTCTTGCACTATGTATGTCTCCTGCACAATTTGCATCCTCTGGATTCCCTTCCAGTGACCGAATCCCATCTTCTCGACTTTATTTTCCCAGAGGTGAGCGTGGGAATCCTTAAAGAATCATGATCTCCAAAAGATTATGGCCAAATGGGCCAAGTTTTTGGATTACTCTCTTTAGCATGAAATCTATTAATTAACTTTCATTCATCTTGCATTCTCACAAGGAGTGAAAACACAAGTCTAAAACAGGTCTCAGTTTTCCTACCACAAGTTTTCTTCCTCCTGTATTTCCTATGTTTCTGTATGGCTCCACTTTACACCTCACCTCTCAAGTTAATCTCACTTTTTCATTATCACTGGCAATAATCTATGATCTTTTTATTTTGGTTTAACTTTTGTCCTACAGTATGGAATTATTTATTTAGATTTTATTTACTTTTATTTATTTTGAGAGAGAGAGAGAGAGAGAGAGAGAGAGAGAGAGAAAGACAGACCCTTAATAGGGTCCTGCTGTGCTGTGAACCTCTCTCAAGACTTCCAGCCAGTGGAATCACAGACATGCCTGAGGACGTCCGGGCCAACCCAGTTCTGAACTTTGTGCTTTTCCATATGGTTCCAGTGTAGCACAGTGGCAAGTTACAGGGCAGTTTTGCCTTATTAATCACTCGAATGTTCTCTCCCTCTGTGTTCCAGCTATGTGTGTGCATGCTTAAGATCGCAAAACGAGGGAGAAATGGAGGAAGGGATTGTGGCATGACCATGGCTTATCATGGGTGTCTTTGCTCTGAAGGCTTAATGTAAGTGCACTCTATGCATTGGTTATAATAGTAAATAATAGCAGCTAATATTCATTAAATGGAAATAGTTCAATAATAATTAAAATTTAAAAGATACATTCAAATAGATGGCTAATAATACCTTGGATATCAAGGCACTTTAACCTAGGGAAAGTGAAATATGTAGTCTAATATTTCTTCTCAGTTTGAATGTGAATGATTGGCTGAGGAAGAATAAGTTGAAGAGATCTTACTACACCATGATCTCCATAGTTAAAAACAACCTATTTTATACTCGAACATTGCTAAGAAAATAGAGTTTATGTTCTCACCACATGCACACAAAATTATGTGAGGTGATGCATATGCTAAATAACTTTATTTAGCCATTTCACAATGCATACATATTTTAAAACATCCTGCTGTACAACAGAAATACATACAATGTTTATTATCCAGTTTTAAAAAATTCTAAGCTGAGAGTCTTTCTTGCGTCCTTATCTGACTCTGCTTTTCTCTGAGTTCTTGCCCTGTAGGCCAGCCCTTTGCTTCCTCTGTTCCCCATCTAACTCCAGCTGCATCTTCAAGGTTGTTCCAGCTCACTGGTCCTGGCTAGTTCTCACTGTATTACTACACAGCCAGCGCAAGCCTTCTAAAAAAGGGTGCAAACAAACAATACTGTGCTACCTCAGAGATTCCCCAGTTGTAAGAGTTGTCATGTTTTCAGTCCGTTTGTCTCAGGAACGAAAAGGCTTCGGTTAAAACCAACCTCATTTGGAGAGTAAGTATGTTTGAAAGTTGTCAGTCACAAATGTCACCTAGGCTTGGTTTTATAAATTACTTCCTAAGGAAATATCAGCGTAGAGAACACAAGGCAAAGCCATTTTGATGAAAAGTAGAAATCCAGGGAAAATGAGACCATTAGGGTTCATTCAAAGGTCTGCTCCGAGATTCTCAGTCAATGGCTGATGGCCAGTGCAGGGTAGGAGTAGCAAAAATACATGGACAAACAGATAAATTTAACGATTAATTTGAAATAAGAAATAATTAGGTAAACGTAAGGCTTGATGTGAAGTTTTAGAATGAAATTGCTGGGCACATGCTGCCTTGTTATCTATACAGGTTACTTTGCAATTTATATCATGAAGTGAGTAAAATATGCATGGCAAGCTCAATACTGATGAACACAATTTTAATATACTCATATGCCATTTGAAGTATGGGATTTGAACAAAATAACACTGAAGTTTTTTCTAATTCTTCATTTTTTTTCATTAACACTTTCATATTCATCATTTCCCAAGGGCTTATTATGGTATACAAAAAGCTATATTAAACATCGAGCATGAAAGGCAGTTTTGCCTCTGTCCCTCAGTCAGTAACGACTGGTTGTGGGAGACTGCTAAAAAGACAGATAATTGTCTCCTATTTTACTAAGGTTGTAAGGAAAAGCATTTTTAAAATCTCATGTGATTTCGCTGAAGAGAGAGAAAGCTATTTAAAAAATTTATGATGTCTGTGGTGATTTTGAAGATGAATTATGCTATGGATCTGGTTTTCCATTAACAGAAACATCTGATTGTATCCTTTTACACTAGTAAGGTATCAGTAACCCATGATGCCAACCCCGGTTAATATGTCATTGCTTGAAGGCACGACAAAATTAAACTAAACCAGTCCAATTCTTTTGCATGAAATATGCAAGTGAGGCCTGAGATTCAGTAGTCCTTTACACTAATTGAAACAACAACAACAGATAAAAAACAATCCTACCATGGACACTAAAAAACATAACCTCAGATGGATTTTTCAGCAAGCTCTTTCTTTTCAAAATACAAGTGATTGATACTATATAAGAGATGATCAACATCCCTTTTAAATGAACATTTAAAGTCAGAAGAAGGTATTTTATATTACATTTGTACTGAAATTAAATGAATATTCCTGGTAGAAAATTAAATTCATGGCCAAATAGTCTACTATAAAAATTGCAAAAAAATAGAAGGTAGTAAAAATTATATTAATCAAATTTGTTTGAAAGTAACCTTGAAAATGAGTAAAATTTTTATAAAACCTTTTACTAATGTGCAAGAAATAAGTGATTAATAAATAAGGATTTCCTTACTCTGCTTCTTCTTGGCAGTTCAAAGTCAAAATATAGCCAGAGATATTCAGATTCTGGGCCAGAATCCTCCTGTATTTGGTAGTAACTTTTGTAAAAACAGTTATGCATATTTATTACTTGAAGTTTGTCCTTTGTTATCCATTCTAATAGTAAATAAAAATACCTTGAGTTAAATTTACAACCTTCATCATAGCAGGATCTAATCTAGTTATGCCACTGATTTATGGCCTTGCCTTTTCCTTGCAAAATATTGCAAAACAAATTTTTTTTCTAAATCAGAATAATGCTGTTTTTCAAAGTACTAATTACAAGATAGAGACAGTAGTGCGTTTTACTTTACATTAACTTTATACTAGTTTCACTTTTTTAGTATTTATGTTTGTGTTACTGTAACTAGTAAATTGTTTTCAGCTTATCTATGTGGACATTTTAATTAACTGTTATCATGGACATCTTTTTAGGATAGAGTGAAAATTATCTTGCTTTTTTTAAATAGACTAAGCTGCCATTAAGTCTTCTTCAATGGAGACATTGAATAATCTTAACAAACTTCAATTGTTTTAAATCCTTGAGGAAATAATGAGATGTGTGGGTCTTTCCGCATGACACTCAATGTTCCCAGGTGCATTTATAAATTACGTTTCATATGGCTTTAGTTTTGTTGTTTTTCTTCTTGTAGTATATATTTCTGCTTCTTTTTTTGTGTGTCTTTTAAACTCAAATGACTAAGAATTTCTTTGGCATATGTTATAACCAAACATGTCAATTCAACAGTTGATAGTTCCAAGTAATAAACACTGACTTGAAGGTAAAAGGGTAATAATTTTAAGTCTCTTTTATATAGTGTTTGTGATGGCCATTTCTCCTTGCTGCTTAAGAGACATTTTCTATAAAAATTTTAGGTTTCTGTTTTGTTCCAGATGTTTTATATATATATATATATATATATATATATATATATATATATACATACACCACATATCTGATTAACAGATAAATAAGACCTTGACCTTGACATATAAAAATGAGTGGATTTGGGAGCCAGCAGCTGTTGTGGTGATTAAGGCACAGGATCCCGCATGGCCGATTCTGCAGTTCGAGTTCTGAACCGGCAGCTTGAATATCATGCCAAGCACTTGTATGTGCCCAAAATCCTGAGAGGAGAATGGAGAAGGATTGCATTTTGACCACCTTTCCTGGAAGGTTCTTTCGTTCTCATTTTTCCTCTCTCTCCCTCTCTCTCCTTTCTCTCTAGTGAGCATATGTGCTCTATGGCAAAAATCTTTAAAAAGTAATAACAGTAAAAAAAAAAAAAAAAAAAAAAAAAAAAAAAACTGGATTTTATAAGCATCTGTGAAATCTACGTTGAAACAATATATTTTGTAGGACAGAGATAAATAGTACTAAACTGTTAAAATTAAACAATAAAAACAAACTGAAGATATAGGGTTTTGTGCAATTTCCCTATTTATATCTTTATGTGAAAGTACATCTAGGTGATCATATTAAAAAAAACAACAGCAACAAAACAAAACAAAAATGTACAATAAACTCTGGCTAATGGGATTAATCATTACTTTAACATGTGCATTTACATATGTATTTGTTCATATATATATATATATATATATATATATATATATACACCTATGTATAGTCCTTACTGATGGAGTGAAAAATATGGGAAATGAATTCTGATTTATTTAATCCTCATTCAATGAATTCTAAAATTAAGCATGAAGAAAAAGCTTACAATGATCTATAGACTTCTTATTGATCACTGCTTGTCATGGTTCATTTCAGTGGTGACCATACAGATAAGTGCTCAGTATTGATAAGACATTAAGTCTGTATCAGCTCGGAGTCACTTCTGCAGGTCATGATTTGAATGTAAGCATGCAGATGGACCATTCACCCACTTACTGTCTTTCCTTTTATCTTTCACTTTGGAGTAGATAATCCAGTAAGTCTTTTACACTCACAAACTTTTATTTATTTATTTATTTATTTTTTGGAGATGTTTTTGCGATAGGGCGTGTACGCTCTCAAGAAAGACAGAGAGAGAGAAAAGACCTCCCGGGGGGGAATGGGCATGCTGCAATCCCTTTTCCTCAATTTTCTTCTCAGAATCTTGGGCATGCACACAAGCCACCAAGTCCAAGACTGGATCCGCGGTCAACTATATGGGAGCCCAGTGACACAGCCATTACGTCAACTACTGGTCCCTATACTCACAAACTTTAATATCCAAATATAAATGGGCTAGATTTGCAATGTTTTCTTTGTCATATAAATCTAAAAGGCAGAATTTTTTTAAATTATGCTTTTAGGCTACTTATAATAAAGTATAGTTAAGGGTCAGCAGGTGGCGTGATGTCTAAGCCACTGGACTCCAATGTGTTCAGCAACTGTTCAAGTTCCAAACCTGGAGGCTGAAAAATCATTCTGGGTACATGTGTGTACATGCCCAAATTCCCAAGAGAAGAATGGAAAAGAAGGGATTGTGGCATGGCCATTCCCCCTGAGGGGTGATTTCTTACTGCCTCTCTGTCTCTCTCTAGCAAGTATATGTGCTCTATGGCAAAAACCTTAAAAAAAAAAAAAAAAAAAAAAAGTCCAGTTAACTAATTTTTAAGGACAAAAGAGGGTAGGGGTTAATTTAATTCGTAAATTAAAAATTACTTTTTAACTTAAAATTTTGTTAAGTAGGTAAAAAATATATCTAAAATAAAACAAATATATATGTAGTACATGGGTATGTGTGTATACATACAGTAAATCATATTATACAGTGCTATAGTTAATTATTATCTTTCTGGAAGTGGGAAACCAAAACTGTTTTTGTTTTTCTTTTTTTCTTTTTTATTTCATGTGTGTTTCAAACATATTTAAAATTGACTTGTGTGCACACTTTTTAAATATATTTTTATACATTCAGTCACTGTATATCATTACAGCTAGCAAAATGAATATTTCATCTTCCCAGCATGAATGCACTATATATTAGTCCAGTTAAAGATATTATCAGACACATTATCATCAACAGATAACTTTCCATTTTGTCTACCTTAAATGTTTTGCCTTTTATCCTCCACCCCTGGAATCTCTTCCTTACACACCCCCTAATTTCGACCCTCCTCCTTCACTATCTCTAGTATCTGCAATTATTATCCATGCTTTTCTATCTTCTAATCTTTCAGTTTCTGCCATGGCATGCAGACATTCAGTATATATTAAATGGGGACATACAATGCCTCTCTTCCATAGTCTTTCTTGCTTTGTTTAGCAGTAAATCTTCCATATTCATCCACTTTCTATCAAATGGCTATTCTATCAAATACTGTTCCACAGTATACATGTGCCACACTTTTTTAACTCACTCATCTGTTCTTAGATATTTGGATTGATTCCATTTCTTAGCAATTATAAATAATGCTGCGATAAACATGGATGTGCAAGTACTTTTCTGATGGAATGTATTCCTAGCCTTTGGGTAGATAGGATCAAATGGGTAGTTCTAATTGTAGGTCTTTGAGTTACCTTCAGGTTGTTCTCCCCAGCATCTGTAATAACTTACATTTCCATGAACAGTGTAGGAGGGTTCCCTTTTCACAATAGCCTCAGCCTCACCATCACTTATCATTTCTTTTTTCTTTTCTTTTTTTTCTTTTCTTATCATAACCATTCTGACTGGGATTATGCTCTATCGCACTGTGGTTTCAGTTTGCATTTCTCTTATGATAATGGATGTTGAGCAGTTTTTAATATGCATTTTGGCCATTTATATGTCTTTCTTAGAGAGTTGTCTGGTCAGCTCATTTGTCCGTCTTTCAAATGGGTTGATCATTTTGTTTGTTTGTTTGCTTTTTGTTTAAGCCACCTGAGTTCCCTATTTATTTTGGTTATCTGAGGCATAATTTACAAATATATTCTTCTATTCTGAGAGTTGCTGATTCTCTGTAATTATTATTCCTTTTACTGAGCAGAGGATTTTTAACCTAATGTAATCCCACTCATCTATATTTTAGATTATTGCCTGTGCTCTAGGGGTCTTATTTAAGAAATCTTTGGCCACTCCAACATCTCTAAGAGTTTCCCCTGTCTTATTCACCAGTAGTTTTATAGCTTGAGGCATTAGGTTTACATCTTTGATCTATTTTGAGTTAATCTTGCTGATATTTGTCTTTGCCAAAATAGTAATTTCTTTTTACTGTGTCTTGATAGATACAGTTTGCCTTGTTTTCCTTACATATATATCCTGGACATCTTATTTCTATGGCTTATAGCCTAACAAATAAAATGTTAGAATCTGAGGTACTCTCAAAGGAAGTGACAATGACACTGGTGGATATATACCAATTTACACTATTATGGATGTGAACATCACATGAGTGGAAAAATAACATAAAGTGTCACTGTTTTCTTCATCTGTTGCAATTATACTAAACTTTATTTATGCAACTTATTTTTTTTCCTTTTAGTTCAATCCATATTCATAAATGGTTATTCTTATGTATTTATTATGTGACTCTCCTATTGGCATAAAAGGTTTCTTTTAGACTGGCAGGTGACATGGTGGTTAAGGGTGCTGGATTCCCACATGGCTGGCCATGGTTCAAATCCTGGACTTGGTGGTTTTCTTTCTCATTTTCTCTCTCTCTCTCTCTCTCTCTCTCTCTCTCTCTCTCTCTCTCTCTCTCTCGGTACCTCTCTGATCAAGTTAAAATAAGTAAATAAATAAAGTTAAATAAAAGAATTCTAAAAAAATGAACACTAGAAAATGTTCTTTTCCTCCCCTGTTATATGCCCTGGAAACAACCAATAGATGATGCTTAACAAATGATAAATCAATAATAATTGTTACTAAAAGAAAAACGAACCAAGTAATGACTGTCATAATGTTTGTCTTTTCTTCTCTTTTGATTTATTTGTTTCTTTGTGCCTGTGCATGTGTGTGTGTGTGTGTGTCTGATCATTTGAAGTCAGAAATCTACTTTGAATGTTGGGACCAGCAGTTAGCGTAATGGCTATGTCGCTGGACTCCCATGTAGTCGACCGCGGTTCGAGTCCCGGACCCGGCGGCTTAAACTCACGCCGGGCGCGTGTGCGTGCGTGCCCAAGATCCCGAGAGGAGAATGGAGGAGAAGGGATTGCGGCGTGGCCATCCCCCCTGGGGGGTGATTTCCTGCTTTCTATCTCTCTGTCTCTCTCTGTCTGTCTGGCGAGCGCACGCGCCCTATAGCAAAAACCTCTCCAAAAAAAAAAAAAAAAAAAAAAAAAAAAAAAGAGAAATCTACTTTGAATGTTGATTTTGAATTTAGCATCTCTGTCAAAACAGTATATACAGAGATTTATTTTATTTTATTATTTTTTTTTGAGAGGCTTTTTTTTTTTTTTTTTTTTTTTTGCTATAGGGTGCGTGCACTCACCAGAAATACAGAAAGAGACAGAGAGACAGAAAGAGAGAAATCACCACCCAGGGGGATGGCAACGCCACAATCCCTTCTCCTCCATTCTCCTCTTGGGATCTTGGACAAGCACGCACATGCGCCCGGCGTGAATTTTAAGCCACCGGTTCTGGGACGCAAACCGCGGTCGACTACATGGGAGTCCAGCGACATAGCCATTACACTAACTGCTGGTCCCATTTTATTTATTTTTAATATATTTTATTTTCATTTATTTGATATATTTAATCACTATATATCCCTTAGCTTATAAAGTGAATTTTCCAACATTAATACATTTAACACCAGTTCCAGTTGGAGGTACTATACAAGTTAACATCAACAGATAATAATCCATTTCTGTGTTCCATAAATGTCTTGCCTCTCTAGTTTTTCTTTTTAATGTCTTTCCTCAGACTCTCCTCCTTCTCCCATACCCACTTCTCACACTGTATCCAGTATCCATAACCATTTTTTATGATTCTATATCCTCTAACCTTTCAGTTTCAGCCATAGAGTACAGACAGTCAGTATATATTAAGCGGAGACATACATTATCTCTCCTTTCATAGCCTGGCTTGCTTCACTCAGCAGTAAATCTTCCATATTCGTCCACTTTCTATCAAAAGCCAGGGCCTTGTTGTTTCTTATGGCTGAGTAGTATTCCATAGAGTATATGTGCCATACATTTTCAATCCATTCTGTAATTTCATATATACCTTTAGCTTTATAAACCATAATAATGGGATTATATGTTTAAAGGTATCAGAAATTCCAAGTAGTTGGAAATAAAAATTAATATATTGTAATAATTGTAATTGAATTCATTATTTGTTTCACTTTTAAAGGTATTGTTTTAGCTCAAAGCATGGGAGAGTAGTATATTTTACCTTTTATGATTGCTATACACTGATAAGGAATAATGAAAGATTATCCTGTTCCTTCTAATTCTACATTTGTTTCTACTTTACCCAGAATTTCTGGTTCCAAAATGGTTAAAGATAAATAAACTAGAAAGTATATGCACCAAGAGAAAAAATCAGAAAGAGTCAAATTTGAGAACAACCTTCTCCAAAGCCAGCCTTTGGAAATTCTTTGTGATCACTTAGAAGTAGAAGGCATTCTTCAGATCTAACCTAAGAAATGTATTGAAACAGCCCTACAAGTCCCTTTGGAATTAACTATCACAAAGTGCTAAGGAAAGTCAACAGCAATTCAGACTCTGAAACCAGTGCTGTGACTTTGAAAGCATTTTCAGAGTTAAGGTTCTATCTTCCATGTATTTGGACAAATTTCCTGGGGTATGGTATGAATTTGCGTTTATTTTTTAAAAAATGACAGTTTCACCAGTGGCACCATATAGAAAACATACCCTTTTCACCCTACATCAAAAGGGCAATAAATTTTGCCCTCTGAAAATGACTACAGTGTGTTGTGTATGCATTAGTTGAATGTGGTCTGTTCTTGCTTTTAGAAAGTATAACTTAGTAAAGGTATAAAAAATACTCACATAAAATACCCAAAGTCATGTTTATAATAAGACAGTACCACCATAGTTAAAATAAATAAATAATCTTGAGTATTTTACTTTTAGAGTAAGTTGTGTTTATCATATTCTGTCATATTAAAACATACCCATCAACTGAATCTATTTAAAATCAAATTAATATTTGTTTGTAATCTAAGTTGCCAGAGAACAGTGTAAATTGTCATTAATATCTAAGAGTATGTGTATGTATATGTGTGTAAACAGATAATATGTGCATATTTATGTAACTATTAATATATATGTGTGTGTATATATATATATATATATATATATATATATATATAGTTATACATATAACAATAATAGATCACAGAAAGATGTAAATGTATTAAGAAAGAAAAATGGATGAGAGGGACAACACTATCCAAATGGACACCTGTGGTTCAGATCCTGGCCCCAGCAACATAAAACAATTCCAGGAACATGTGCATCAGTTCCCAAAATTTCAGTAAGAAAGAAATGGAAGAAATGAGAGAATGATGCCTTATTGGGAGATGCTTTCCCCCTTTTGTTTCTCTGTCTCCTTTTATAAGTGAACACATCCTCTGGCAATTTTTTTTAAAGAAAGAAATGGATATAAAAAGAATGTTTGGGAATTCCTATTATCATCACTTCTGAAAATGTTCCTAGGGTTTTCTAATCTTCATTTAGAAAGCAAACATACCTTTTACTTCTTAAGTATGATTGACTAGTGAAAAGTAAGTCATGCTGCCCCCCATAAATATCAATTTATTCATCTTTAAAGTAATGTTTTCTTTCAAAATCTTTTCTGAGTAGAATAAAAATATACCAACCTAATGAGATTAGGACTCATAGTTGGTTAATTGCTTGAAAAAAAAGTTGGGAGACACAACAAATACGATTAAAAAAAAGACTTCAAAAGCAAAAAAGATAAGAAAAAAAATTTAAAAATCCCTATTTACTCATTTGAGGAAGAATAAACCAGGAACTGATGTGACAGGTGGGTGACCAAAAATGGGTTGGGAAGAATGAGAATAAAAATGGGATAAGAGGGCCAATTGTGAGGGGCATTTTCTAGGTATACCATTTTGTTTACCTCTGACTTTTAGAACTGTGTTCATGTTTTACATATTCAAAAATAAAAAAAAATTAAAATCAAGTAGAATCTGTGTAGGTGGAGACAATCCACTGGGCTCCCTTCCACAAGACCTGAAGCTAAAACTGGAGTCGGGTCTGGGGCAGGTGACACGGCACTTTGTTGTACTTACCTGGAGCAGGGCAGGTAAAATCAGAAAAGTTCTGTTCCAACAAAGTGCCTTTTTTGGTGTTCTGACTTGAGAGAGTGAGCTTTTCATGTCTTCATTGGTGTTCTGCACTTTAAGCTCTTCTAATGCCCAGGCAGAAATAAATAGGCTAAAGAAAAGAGTTCAAGGGAACTCACTGGGTCATACCTCGGACCTGAGTCCTTACCCAGATTACCTAAACCCACTTTCCAGTTACTTATGACAGTTTCTTCATGTATGTCAATTCAGAGTACTTAGTTATTATTCATGAGATATACAGGGTTTGTAATTATTCTATATCAGCTGGAATAAGACATTCAAAAACCCCTTCATGATTGCTGTCAGAACATCAGATTTCAGCTTTGTCTGACCCTGATTCTGTCTGGCTCTTCTCTGTCTGCTGAATTACCCATCTGCTTCTGTTCTTTCCTTTTAATGGAGTCCTCAGGGTAATATGTGAATTGTTATTCTCTTTTCATGTATTACATTTTTTTCTCTAAAAAGGCTTTCATTCATGAACTATTTGACTCCCCTGCAATATAATATTTTTAGGAAAAGTCAATGAATACTTAATTCATTCCTCTTACTTATCCCTATTCAGATAATGAGGTTTGTTTTATAGTCTCAAATGAAGACCTGTGAGGATTTTTTTTTTTTATTAGAGGCTATATCACTACGTGCCATATATTTTGAGCTTGTATGCATTTATTATATTCTATTTTATTTTTGCCAGAAGGTTTATATGCATGTGCAGGTGAAAGGGGAAAGAGAGAGAAAATGCACCCCCCCCCCCCAAAGGGCCAGTCATGCTGAAATCCTTTATCCTTCAAGTCTCCATCTCACCTAGATCCTGGACATATATGACTGTATAGCTCCTTCAAGTCACCAGGGTTTAAACCCTGGTCAACCACGTAGCATCCAGTGTCCTCTATGAAACCTTTTAACTGCTGTGCTGTGGGTTTGAACCCTGAATCAGCTGTATTTTAAACCATTGAGTTGCACCTTACTCATGCCATTGCAGTTTACTATTCTTTTTTATGCTCACATTGTCCAACTTTCAGCTACTAGGCATCCTTCCAAGACAGCTTCTTTATCCTTTTGACAAACTTTCCACTAATCTTTGGTACCATCCTTGCTTTTAAATGCAACAACATATTCTAAACATATCTTGTACATTTCCTGTCCTCAGATTTTTAATGATACCATTGTTTTTTTCTCCCAAAGAGTCCTGATTAGTTTTAGTATTGTAATAACATAATCTACATGCTAGAGGTGCTCTTGTTGTTGGATTTTGCACAACTTCGATTTATTTTCTCTGGAAATGTACACATTGACAAGGGAAAAAAAAAACCTCATAAATTCAAAGGGATAATTTTTATTTATAATTGTACCCTCTTTTCCCTTTACTTAAGTGATTGGGTAACAAAAGCATTAAATATTACTGAATTTTCTTTAATAGTTACATATTTACATTCATTTTAAAATAATAAAACATTTATTTATTTGAGCTGCCTTCTAAACTTGTAGTTAATATTTATTTATAATTATTTAAAACATTTTTATGCTCCAAAGTCAAAACTATAAGAAAAAAAAAAAAAGACACATTCAGAGGAGTGTAGTTTCCTGAGTGTCATCTACATTCTCTCCTCCCTCCCCTCAAACAGTAACACCCAGATGTGTGGTTTGTGGCCCATATTTGCATATAGCCATGTCCTTGAAATAAAAGACAACACATTCCATATAGATTGTAATGCATGTGATCTTTTTCACTGAATTATATAGCCAGTACTACATACCTGTCATTACATTGTGATATCATTCATTCCTTTTTGGCGTTGCATTGCGCGTTTATTCATCTAGGCTGATGAGAAAGATTAATGTTGTTTTCAGTTTTCTGCTCCTGAACTTTGCTGTTGGCCAGACGTAAATCTATATTACTTCCTGTGCACTTTCAAGACATTGAAGTGAAATTTCATAGATAAAAATTTCTGAATCTGGGGTTACTATATATGTAATTTTACTAGATATTACCAACTTACCTTCCATAAGATTTGCCATTGTTTTATTTTCATTAGCTGTGTGTGAATATGCCTGTTTTGCACTCATTAACCAACAACAAAAAAAAAATCAAATCTCCAGTATTTGGTCAATTTGATAAGTGAAACATGTTGTCACAATGTAGATTTATATCTATCTTAAAGTGAGTGAGTCTCAGCACATTTTTATGTTTAATGGTCATTTGCACTTATTTTCTGCAAAAGGTTCATTTGTTTTGCTTATTTTTCTAAAAGGTTTATATTTTTTTCTAATTTTAGAAGAGTTAATGCATATTTAGAAATATTTACACATTTCTGCAAGATGAACATAAATATTTTTCCCAGTTTCTCATTTAAAAAAATGCTTGAAAATATTAACTCTATTGCTATCTGTTTTGAAATGAGAAACTAGATGAAATGAATTTTATAATCCATTCTTGCTAAAACAGTTGTTGAGACAAGATTTTCCAACTACCTGGGTATTACATAACTTCAAATTTAATATTAATGACTTTCTTAGACAACCTTTTTGAGATCACATGAAAATCTTTAATATAGTTAACTCTTTGTTTGATGTGTGTATTAATGTGCCTCCATGCACCTGAATATAAACTCCAAAACATAATTAGGAGCAAGAATTACATATGCTATTTGTATTTATATCCTCAAATAAACTTTATGTATATAAATTATAAGTTCTTTTTTCTTTCTTTTTTCTCTTCCTTCCTTCCCTTTCTTCCTTTCTTTCTTCTGTCCTTCCTTTCTTTCCTTTTTTTCATTGCTTTCTTTCTTTTTCTCCTTTGTTCTTTCCTTCTTTCTTTCTTTTCTTTTTCTTTCTCCTCTCTCTCTCTCTCTTTCTCTCTTTCTCTCTCCCTCTTCATTTAATTTGCCAGAGGGCACATGCACACTGGAATAAGAGGAGAAAGGGAACATGAGAAAGCACTCCCAGAGGGGATTGATCATGATGCAATCCCTTGTCCCACACTTCCACCTCTTTTTAAGATTTTGAGCACACACATATTCATGCTCAGAGTGTTTTCTCTAGCCTCTGGGTCTGGAACTCTAATCACAGTGTCTCCCATGAGATCCAGCCACCTTAACCAGGCCACAAGCTGGGTCAAGTTTTTTTCTTACTGCCTAATTCATGTAAGGTTATGTATAGCAATTTAAATATGGGTGAATCATGCATAGTAAACCTGTTCTTTAAGATTGGCAAATATTCGCAATCAATTCTACAAAAAACTTTAACAAGGAAAATATAATCTAAGGGACTGCCAGATGATGTAATGGTTACATCGCTGGATCCTACCCCCCTCGAATGTGGTTCAAGTCCCAGACTTGGCAGCTTAAAACTCACTATGAGTGCATGTGCATGCATGCACAAATTCCTAAGAGGAGAATGGAGGACAAGGAATGTGGAGTGGTCATCCCCCATGCGGGTGATTTCTCACTTTCTGTCTGTCTCTTCCTCTGCCTTTCTGGCAAGCACACCAGCCCTATGACAAAAAAAAAATAAAAATAAAAAATCTCTCAGAAGAAAAGTACACAATCCAAACTGAATTTTGTGTTTTCTTTTTTGCTTTTTAAGCACAAAATATCACTCTATTTGGTCATCCTAGCTCAGTCTCTCAAGCAGGTTAGACAACTGGTGCATACCATTAGACATGGACTTCAGGGGGTCTGGGAATGGAACCTGAATCACTAATGTTGCTCAGGATCCAGAGTGGAAGCATTTTACCAATGGGTGAGACTGTGACTGAACTCTAAACTGAAGTTTTCAAGACATATTTGTGGTCCATTGTGTATAATTGAGAAGATGAATCAAATTAAAAAAAAACAGTGTTTATTGAAAAGCATAGAGACAGGGGAAATATATGATATAGTTCACAATAGATACTTGAGTGTGGCTGCAGTTTAAGGTTATTAAACAAATTGGAAGAGGGAGAAACAGAGGGAAACAAGTGGGTAACAGTCAGAGAGAAAGTCATCAGTCTATGTTTAAGCTTAATGTTAAAGGGTTTTGTATAAAATTTCAGAAAGTTTAGATTTGATGCATCCAATGAATGAATACCTTTGGAATTACTTAAAGAAGAGAAAATTGGTCACCTTCTGAAGTTGCTTATATTACTTAAAGAGAGATGTAGCATTGCAGCATGGCTATATTGTTTTATAAGCTATCCAAGCAAATAGTGTTAGAATAAATAAAATTTATTCACACCACTGACATGGAGAGTCATGAATTTGGCATACAACTGAAAAAGAAAAACTGGGAAGCCAGAAGGAAATAATCACTTTATCACTTTTCTTTTTAATTGATATTCTAGTTCATTTTATTGCAAATGACAAAACAATAGTTGAAACTGGGTGACTTATTAAAATAGAAGTTTATGCTGCTCATAGCATGGAGATCTAGGTAGGATTCATAGGCCACCTCTGCTGGGATTCTGCTGGTTGCATCACAGCATGGCAAAGTACAGAAGAGCATAGTCTCTGTCCATGTGGAGCTCACTCTCATTCCCTCTATTTATAAACCCACAAGTTTGGGGCCCTGCCCTGAGGATCTTAATCCTAATCTTTCCCCCAAAGCCTCATCTTTTGATATTATAACTGGGTCAATTTTTCACCCTGTTAATCCCATCACAATGGACCAGCATATGAATTTGAGGGGCGGGGTATGTTTAAACCACAACATTCTGCTCTGGAGCCCAAAACTCAAGTATTTCCCTCATACAAAATCATCCCAATGGTCACAAATGACAACTTGTCCCAATGCCAACACTGAAGGTCAAAGTCCAAAGTACTTTCTAAGACCAACACCAAACTCCTTGCATATGTGAGCCTATGAAATCAAAACAAATGACATACTCCAAAATACAATGACAGGACAGGCACAGGCCAGAAATGTTTACTACACAATAAGAAAGATATAATAGGCCCTGAGCTAGTGCAAAATGGAAGAAGGCAAACAGTCAATTGGGAAACTCTATGAACAACACCTTGGATATTCTGAGTGGTTTGAGTCCAGAAAGTCTTACTCAGCCTCGTATTTCTGTGCTCAGTCATTCTTCAGTTATCTCCAGTTCAATCCTGATGTTTGCATTTCTTCCAGGTTGGCACCACATGCTTATAGTTCCACAATTCCAGTGTCACCAGGGCAGTCTCACTCCTGCGGCTCCACTAGGATGACTGGTGTCATCTCCACCTGTACCAACTCCATATTTCTCTTTCTCTGGTGAAAGCACTCTGATGGCTCTGCGTCTGTGACAAGCTTCTGCATGGACCTCCAAATTGTCTGATAGTATTAAAAACCTAATTAGACTTCCTCTTAGATCTAACAGTCTTTCCTTCACATTGAAGAAAGATGAATCTGAACCCCTACCTTTCATCTCTGAGAATTATTAAGTCAGGGTGGATCAAAGATCTAAATCTAAGACCTCAAACTATAAAACTGCTTCTGGAAAACACTGTGGAAACTCTAGGAGACACTGGGGTATGGAAAGACTTCTTAAATAAGACCCCCCAAAGCACCGTCAATAATCCCCAAAATAGCAAGTGGGATTACATCAGACTAAGAAGTTTCTGCATGGCAAAAGACACAGTAATTAGTGTGAATAGACAGCCCTCAGAATGGGAAAATATTTTTGTAAATTATGCATCAGATAAGGGACTGATAACCAAAATTCACAAGGAACTCAAGCAGCTGTTCCATAAAAAGACGATCAATCCTATTAAAAGATGGGAGAATGAGTTGAGAAAACCACTCTCTAAAGATGACATATGAATAGCTAAAAAGCATATGAAAAAATGCTCAACATCCCTCATTGTAAGGGAAATGCAGATCAAAACAACAGTGAGATATCACATAACCACAGTCAGAATGACTAAGATTAAAAAATAAACAAAAAATGGTAAGTGCTGGCAGGGGTGTAGTGAAAGAGGAACACTCTTACACTGCTGGTGGGAATGTAAATTGGTCCAGCCACTGTGGAGAACAATTTAGAGATTCCTCAAAAATCTACAAATAGAACTACCATATGAGTCAGCAATCCCACTCCTTGGTATCTACCCAAGGGACAGAAGAATACTTAATCAGAAAAGTGCTTGCACATCGATGTTTATTGTGGCACTATTCACAATTGCTAAGTCATGAAAACAGCCAAATGCCCAGGAACAGATGAATGGATAGAAAAACTGTGGCACATATACTCAATGGAATACTATTCAGCCATTAAAAAAAAAAAAAAAAAAAAAAAAAAAACCCTGGCTTTTGGCAGGAAGTGGATGAATATGGAAGATTTACTACTGAGTGAAGCAAACTGAGCTATGAAGGAGAGGCATTGTATGTCCCCACTTAATATATACTGAGTATATATTAAGCACTCTATGACTGAAACTATTTGGCTAAAGGATATAGAAACACAGTATATAGATGTAAATATCAGATATAGTGTGTGTGAAAGAGGAGGGTCGGAGGAAGGACATTTAGAAGAAAAATAGGGAGGCAAAGCATTAATGACACAAAGAAATGTAGTATTATCTGTTAAAGATATTTTGTAGTTTTATCAACTGTACTAGGGAGAAATGTTCACCTATTGAAATATCCATTTTGTAAGCCAAATAAAAATTTGATTGAATGTATAAAAGAAAATGAAATGAAAAAAAAAAAAAAAAAAAAAAAAAAAAAAAAAAAAAAAAAACAAGAAAATCTAATTGGAAGCCTCCCTATCCCCCAAACCCTTGAATGCTGAGAGCTTGCTCTTAAATTATGCAAGCTTGAAGAACTAACCTCAGGTGCACACCACCAGGATCTGCCACTTGCATACTCTGGAGCAGAGGGTGTTACAACACCTTAAACTGTGGCCCCACCTCTACCTCTACCTAAGATAAGGAATGCTTTACTGGATGCAGAAAATAAAGTGTCAAGGTAGCTCAGGGCAATGTCCCTGTCTTAGGCCAGCCTCTGAAACAATTCTGCTCTCATAGACCTCTGGGGTTTTGATGGGAAGGATGTTTACAATATCTTTGGTTATTTTACATTTTCTTGTCAAGTTTTCAGTTTTTCTAATCTGTATAGTTACCAGTTTTTTTGGCCATAGTTGTCTCTGCCAAACATGCTTTACAATTCTTTCTTACATGGCCAGGCTGCAAATTTTTCAAAATTTATTACTTTACTTCCCTTTTAATTTTCAATTTGATCTTTTTAGAAACTGATTCTTTCATTGTTGTTAAAGTCTTAAAATTCATTTTTCTCTATATAAAATAAATAGAGACTCATTACAGAATATATGGAAAATAAATTAAAATGAAAATAATGACCCATATTCCTATTACCCAGAGATTGAGCATTTTAGCAGTGTTAGCACTAAGCCTTTAGCACTTTAGTATTATCTAAAATGCACAGTTGATATCATGATATATACTCACATATCATACATTATTTTATATCCAGCTGGAAATTATATTAGCAATGACAAACATGTTTTAATTCTATAGTCCAGCGGAACAATTAGCATTTAAGGGACCAGCAGATGGTATAGTGATTGAGGTACTGGACTTTCACATGCCTGACTGCAGTTTGAGTCCCATACCCAGTGGCTTAAGCCTTACCTCAAGTGCGTGTGGGTGCATGCGCAATATTCCAGGAGATGAATGGACGAGAAAGGACTGCAGCATGGTCATCTCTTTGGGGGGGTGATTTCCTGCTTTCTATTTCTCTGGTGAGCACATGCACCCTGTGGCAAAAAAAAAAAAAAAAAAAAAAAAAAAAAAAAAAAAAAAAAATCTCTCTTTCTCTCAAAAACCAAAAAATAGCATTTAGAAGAAAGAGTCTGAGGCCTCATCTGACTCTTGGTATTGTGACTAACTAATGATTGTTGCTATTGGTACATAGATGAGAACTGTATTGGAGGAAGCATTTATTATACCTATAGTCAAGAGCTGCATAGTGCTCTTCATTTCAAGATATTTTAATATTCATTTTATTTCCTGAAACAAAGATGTTGGAGAAGCTAAGGGCTTACTTTTGCACATTGATGAGATTTGCATAGTGGCTTTGGTTGGAGATAGAATGTTCTTTGCTGCCAACACTCTATGTGCTCAAAGGATCCACGTCGCTTGGGATTCGACGTTTCTTGATAGCTATGTGGAGGACCCTCACTCTGGGTTAGAGAGACTGGCTGCTACCTTTCTATACTCAGCAAAGAATCTTGACATTCTGGGCTTTGAAAACCTTGTTAACCTTATCCAGTCTCCCACCTCTTATTTGTCTGAATGCTTGCTTGCCAACTTGCACATGGTCTTCTCCATAATCAAAAGCAAAAGTGAATTCCTGCCTGAAGCAATTCTGTCTTTAAGCCATTATATTCTTATTTCATTTTGTTAAATGCTGTTAGAAATAACAACACAGAGTCTTATATATGTTTGCCTTGGAACATTTTTGTAAATTTTAATTCTTCTTAACTTCCACATTATATAAAGTCTTAGATATGAGCATTTTGCAGCCAGTTTTCCCCAGACCCCCACTCACTGGTGTAATATAATTATCTTTTCTCCTTTCTCCAATTTCCAGTAGGATATTTCTCTCTCTCTCTCTTTTTATTTTTTTTTCTGAAACCTCTGAACAGCCTTTACTGTTGTTTTTGTTTGTTTGTTTTCTGTTTCTCTTTTGGTTTTGTTTGTTTTTAATCAGTATTTGTTATTTATTTTTTTTATCATATTCTGATCACCACTATTTAACCAGTCTCTAAGAAGTTCCAAACTTTCTCCAGTTGTCTCATCTTCTGACCTTCTACCAGAACTGTCCTTAATGCATTCCAGGCTTTTTATAGTCTCCTCTAAATTCTTCTAACCTCTGCCCATTAACCAATTCCAAAGCTTCTTCCACATTTTCAAGTATTTGTTATAAGAAAAATGACCTCACTCTCAGTACCAATTTTCTGTTCTAGTCTGTTTTGTTGCTAATAGCAAAAAGTATCTGACACTTAGGAATTTATACAAATAGAGATTCCTTCTACTCATGCTTTGGAGATCCAAGGCCCAAGGGTTAGGTCTTTCTGCATCACAATATGACAGAGGGCTTGAAAGAGTGGCCTGTGCCCCATGTATTTCTTACTCTGATTCCCTCTCCTTGTAAGCCCAGCAAGGGTCAGTCATAGGGGCCACATCTTGATGACCTAATGCTAATCTCTTAACCAAAGTACCATCTTCCGATGCTATAATTGGATCAAGGCTTCATCCTCTTAATTCCATTACAATGGCTGAAAACATTAATTTTGGTAGCATTCACTCAAACTATAGCAATTACTGACAAAATTTACAATATATTTCATCATTTTATATGTTTTAAACAATATATTAACAAATAATATAAGCTATCTGGGTATATTAAAGTCTAATGCATAATAAAAAAGATATAAGGTAAAAACAATGCCTATAAAAACTTTTTAAAATTTGTTTCACTAAATCAATAGTAACTGTAGTTGCTATATTAATTTCTTCCAAGGAGAAACAGTGAAAATACATTGAAAAAAATACAATGCAAACATGGAATTGCATACACACACACACACACACACACACACACACACACCCCATAGAGAGAAGGCATCTAATAAACAAGTAACTTTAATAATAATAAGCTGATTAAACAAATAATTAATTTTCTGTAAAGCAGTCTTTTTTAAGCAGAGTTCATTAAGGCTAGTAAGTTAGATTAAAAGGTATAATTTAAATACTATTCAAAATGTATCTTAATTGCTTTTAAAAATACTATTAATGTACTTCATTCCCATTTCTCATACATCATATGTATACACTTCTTCACCTTGTGGTATCTCCTTTAATTATGGAATTTTTTTTTTTTTTAATCTAAGTTGACGGGGAGAATGGTGGAGAGAAAAACATTCCATAAACCATGTTACTCTTGTTTTAATGTGATGTGATTTAGTCATATAAATAGCTTTTAGAAGGCTCTTATTATATTAGAAATTATATGTAGATTCTTTATAAATCCTAAAATAAACAGGCTGTGTATGTGTGTGTGTGTGTGTGTGTGTGTGTGTGTGTGTGTTTAAATGGGCAAAATACAGGAAGGTGACGAAAGATCAAATTTTTTTAGATTTTGGGACCAGCAGTTAGTGTAATGGCTATGTTGCTGGACTCCCATGTAGTCAACCGTGGTTCGTGTCCTGGACCTGGTGGCTTAAAACTCACGCCAGGCGCGTGTGCGTGCGTGCCCAAGATCCCAAGAGAAGAATGGAGGAGAAGGAATTGCGGCATGGCCGTCCCCCCTGGGGGGGGGGTGATTTCTCGCTTTCTGTCTGTCTGTCTCTCTCTGTCTGTCTGGTGAGTGCACGTGCCCTATAGCAAAAACCTCTCAAAAAAAAATTTAGATTTTGACTCCAAGTTGTAAACTTTAAAGTTCAAAATAAATACTAGGTTTTAGTTTTAGCTCCATTTCTCCCACTTTACATTGATAATTTTTTTCTTTTCTTTTTAATGTCAGAGGGCATATGTACATGCATGAGAGAGACAGAGAAAGGTCCTCCACCAGGGGCCAGGTTTTTGCTGCCATATATTTTCCTCCAGCTTACACTCCCATCAGGATTCTAGGTATGCATACCTGTGCCTGTATGTTTTTCTTTTTCTTATTTTTTTTTCCGAGAGGTTTTTTTTTTGTTTTTTTGTTTTGTTTGTTTGTTTGTTTGTTTTTTTGTTTTTTGTGTTTTTTTTTGCTATAGGGCACTTGCGCTTGCCAGAAAGAGAGACAGAGAGATGGAAAGTGAGAAATCACCCCCCCCAGGGCGGCTGGCCATGCCACAATCCCTTCTCTTCCATTCTCCTCTCAGGGTCATGGGCACACATGCACACACACCTGGTGTAAGTTTAGCCACTGGGTCTGGGACTTGAAACATTGTCAACTACATGGGAGTCCAGCGAATAGCCATTACATCAACTGCTGTTCCCTACCTGCATGTTTTTCAAGCCAGTAAGTCTGGGACTTGAACCTTGGTAAACCACATAAGATCTAGTTACCTCTGTGAAGAGCTTAACCACTGTATTATCAGTTGGTGCTACACTGATAATTTTTATAATGTTTAATATTTTTTCTTAAATTTTACTTTTAATCACTGTACATCTCCACAGCATACAAAACTAATCTTCCCAGCATGAATAAACTGCTTATCAGTCCAGTCAAAGACATTACATACACATTATTCATATGGATCCTGTTTGCTATCTAACTGTACTTCTAAAAGCTGCTTGCAAACAGGAAGTCCTGACAACAGTTACACTTCTGTGAATTGCTTGCTTCAACAGATTGCCAGTAACCAGGAAAGGTTACAAACTCTTTTATAGATGCTTTGGTTTTCTTTGTCTGCTATACCTGTGAACCCTGACTATATAACCCCGGTAATTTCCCCAAGTTGGGACTTTGATTTTGTAGTACAAGCTCTCTGGCTCTGCCAGTGTGATAAACCTACTGTCTCCTACTCTCTGAGTAGTGCTTGGTTTTTCAATGGTCTGTTTCTGCAATGTTATAATCAGCAAATATTTTGCCCTTTTTGTGTATGTTTAACGTTTTGCTTTTTTTCCCCTTGTTTCTCTCCTTCCCACTCCTCATTACCCACCATCCTCCCTCACTGTCTCTAGTGTCCATAGTTGTTCTTATGTTTTTATACCTTCCAGTCTTTAAGTTTCTGCCATAGAATGCAGACATTTAGCATATATTGAATGGGATATATAATGCCTTTCTTCCATAGTTTGGCTGTCTTTGCTTCACATTAAATCTTCTGTATTCATCCACTTCCTATCAAATGCCAGGGTCTCATTGTTTTGTTGTTGTTGTTGTTGTTGTTTTTGTTTTTATGGCTGAGTAGTATTGCATAGTGAATATTTTCCACATTTTTTCAATCTGTTCATCTGTTCCTGGATATTTGGGTTGATTCCATGTCTTAAAAATTGTGAATAATGCTGCAATAAACATTGATGAGCAAGGTTTTTTCTGACTGTTTTTCTGTCCTTTGAGTAGATAACCAGGAGGAGCAAAACTTCTGGATAGTATGGTAGTTCTATTTGTAAGTCTTTGAAGAACCTTCATATTATTCTCCACAGTGGCTATAATAATTTACATTCTCACTAATGGTTTAGGAGAATTTCCTTTTCACCATGGCTTTGCCAGCACTTCTCATTGTTTATTTTTTTGAAATTAATATATTTTATTTTTGCAATTTATTTTATACGTTCAGTCACTATACATCACTGATCTTGTAAAGTGAATTTTCGAACAGGAATGCATTTCCCACCAGTCCAGTTGGGGATACTATACATGTTATCATCAACAAATAATAATCCATTTTTGTGTCCCATAAATGTCTTGCCTCTATTTTTCTCCTAAATGTCTTTCCTCAAACTCATTGTTTATTTTTTTAATAATAGACATTCTGACAGAAGTTAGGTGGTATCTCATTGTGGTTTTGATTTGCATCTCCCTTATGATAAGGGATGTTAAGCATCTATTTTTTTTTTTCATATGCTTTTTGGCTATTCATAGTCTTCCTTAGAGAATTGTCTGTTCAACTCATTTGCCCATCTTTTAATTGGATTGATTTTATTTTCCAAGTAAACTGTTTGAGTTTCCTGTATATTCTGGTTATCTGCCCTTATTTGAGGCATAGTTTGCAAATATATACTCTTTTCTGCAGATTGTGTCTTCAGAGTAATTATTATTTCTCTTGCTGTGCAGAAGCTTTTTAACCTGATATAATACCACTTATCTATTTTCAGGTTCATTGCCAGTACTTCGGGTTTCTTATTTAAGAAGTGTGTTCCTACTCCAACCAAGAGTTTATCCTGTGTTTTCCACCAGTAGTTTTACACTGATAAACTTTTGAACTTGGTTGAACTTTAGACATGTAAAAAATTGTTATAGATGGTGTAATTTGATTCTTCAAAAAAAAGGAAAGAGAAGACTCTCTTCTGTTTCCTTAGTATGCAACACTTCTCAACTCCATCCTGGATGACCCTTGAATTAGATTTTGCGTGGCTTGCATATGCATTGAGATCATTCAAATGATTGAAATTTCCAGTTCTTACTTGCAAATTTCCCATAAAGTTTGTAATATATACTGCCAAGTTTCTTTTAAACTGTGCATATATGCCTCTAATGACACAAAAAGAAAATCACTGAGAGTGATGCCAGCTTGTAAATCCAGAATTGATCAATAATTGGTATTATCACCTATGAGCTATGCAATAATGAAAATAATGGAGACTTCTCCTCTGTCAGAAGTTTTTTTGTTTTTGTTTTTTGTATTTTGTTTTTGTTTTTTGTTTTTGCTTGAAATATACTGGAAAAAGAATACTTGGAAATTGAAGTTTAATTCTATTTAGCATTTTAGCATTCCTTGGCCATGATTTTATGAAAGATTTTATATTAGCTCTGAAGAACTGAGCGATGAAGTTCCCATGAGTGAGGAATTTAAAACCTAAGAGGACAAGTAAGACAGGTATATAGAATCTTAAATAGAATAGATCATTTAGGGCCAACAGCTGGTATAGTGCTTAAGGTTCTGTACTCCCACATATCTGACAGCAGTTCAAGTCCCAAACCTGGAGGCTTGAAAATCATTCTGGGCATGTGTATGTGTCCAAAATCCCAGGAGAATGTAGGAGAATAGATTGTGGCATGGCCATCCCCATTGGGATTAATTTCTCGCTTTCTCTCACTGTCTCACTCCAGTGAGCACATGCACTCTATGACAACAACCTTACAACAATATATGTACAGACTAGATTAGCTAAGAGAAAGTAAGTAAAAACATTAGAGGATGATAATGGAGTTAATCATTGCTTCGCTGTATGTTGACTTCTAGATATAAAAGTACATTACTGAGTTAACTCAGTAAACATAAGTCGGGTTACTAAATGTCCCCCAATCTGAATGGTATTGTACATGCATTGGGAGGTCCGAAGAGGTAGTTGTGAAAGTGTGTGCCTTGTAAAGTGTGTGCCTTGCAAAATGCCTGGTTTTTTTAAAAACTTTAAGATGTGTTTCATCTTTCTACAGGTGGATACTCAGTTTTTCCAGAACCATTTGCTAAAGAGATGTTCTTTCTCCACTGGTTGTCTGGTGCCCTTTGTCAAAAATCTGTTGCTATATGTTTTCTGGTTTATTTCTGGCATCTATATTCTGTTCAACTAATCTGCATGCCTGTTTTTGAGCCAGTATAATGCTGTTTGGATTATCATATCTTTGTAAGATATTATGGAGGTAGGGAGTGAATGCCTCGGATTCCATTTTACTTGTGTAGTATTGCTTTGGCAATATGGGGTCTTTCATAATTCTAGACAAATTCTATGATTGTTTTTCCTAAACCTGTGAAGAATGTCTCTGGTAATCTGGTCCTATCTCAAGCCACTAACAAAAATCAACTCAAAATGAATCAAAATTCAAAACTTAAACCTCAAACTATAAACCTTTGGGTGAAAAACACAGGGGAAACACCTAGAGACATTGAGATAGGCAAATAATTTTTTTGAGAATTATTTTACTTAACTTTATTTATTTTTATTTGACAAGAGAGACAGAGAGACAGACACACAGAGAAAGAGGAAAAGTGAGAAAGCAAGCCTCCTGGTCCGGTACTCAAACTGCAGTCAGCCACGTGGGAGTCCAGAACCTCCAATCATCATGCAACCTGCTGGCCCCAGCATAGACTTCTTAAATAAGACTTCTTAAATTAATGCACAGGCAATAAATCTCAAAATAGACAAGTAGAATTACATCAGGTTCAAAAGCTTCTGCACAGCAAAACAAACAATACTTAGAGTGAATCAACAACCTTGGAATGGGAGAATATATTTGCAAATATGCCTCAGATAAGAGACTGATAACCAGAATATACAGGAAACTCAAACAACTTACCCACCACCCCCAACAAAAAATCAATACAATTAAAAGATGGGCAAATGAGCTCTAAGGAAGACACACAAATAGCCAAAAAGCATATGGAAACAAATGCTCAGCATCTCTTATAAGGAAGATACAAATCAAAACAACGATGAGGTAGCACCTAACCCTAATCAGAATGGCTAAGATAAAACAAAAACAAAAACAAAAACAAAACAAAAACAAAAACAAACAAAAAAACAATGATATGATGTGCTGGCAAGCCTGTGACACACAGGAAACTCCCCTACACCATTATTGAGAACATAAATTCATGTAGCCACTGTGGAGAGCATTATGGAGGTTCCTCAAAGACTTACAAGCAGAACTATCATATGATCTAACAAATCAACTATTGGGTACCTAACAAAAGCATAAGAATATACGCATTTGGAAATTTACAATTTCTTAGACATGTAGACATTCTAGACATCTGTCCAAGGACATATGAATGAACTGAAAAAGAATGAATTGAAAAGAATGAATTGAAAAAAGTGTGGTACATATACATTATGGAATACTGCTCAGCCATTAAGAAGAGAGAGAGAGAGGAAGAGAGAGAGAGAGAGACCCTGGTGTTTGAAAGAAAGTGTAAAAATATGGAAGATTTAGCTTTACTGCTAAGTGAAGGAAACCAGACTATGTAAAAGAGGCATTGTAATATCTCCATGTAATATATACCAGATGTCTGCATTATATGGCAGAAATTGAAAAATTGGAATGCATAAATGCATGGAGAACCACTGTGGATACTAGATATGATGTTGGAGGAGAGTGGAAGATAGAAAAGATTGAGAGGGAGGAGAAAGAGGGAATCAAAGGAAAAAAAAAGAAAGAAGGAACAATGTTAAGGGACACAAAAATGGGAAATAATCTGTTGATGATAATATGTATTGTAATATATTTGAACCAATATGCAGTGTGTTCATAATGAGAAAATTCAACCAGCACTGTCATGATTCACAGTGATTGAATGTAAATAAATAATAAAGAAAAAGGAAAAAAATAAAAATTAAAAAAAATTTAATTGTAAGACATGAATCATACCTTCTCCTTTTCTTTCTTTTTACTCCTCAGAATGGGAGAAAAATGAGGGAGGGGGTAGAGAGAGAAGCTATGTGTGCTGTGTGATGTGAGAAGTAAGAAACATCAGAAAATTAGAAAGAGAATGTATTGTTAAAATTCATTCAATTTCTTTCTTATGGTGCACTGACATGTGTACAACAAATTGAAGCTCAAAGTTATTTAGATGATAAAGTGAAGAGATACGTGATAGCTTGGAGATTGGTGGGCATTTCTCCTTTATTCTATTAAAATTACATTGCAAAAATTACATTTTAGGATCTACACAATGTAAATAACTCAGTTCCATCAAGACAAAGGTAGTCTAGATTGTTGATGACTTGTCTTTAGAACTATGTCAGCTTTCTTCACTACATCCTGATAGACTGATAAAATTGTCTATTATTCTGATGTCATGCCATGTTGTCCTAAGTTATAAAACATATTTAGTTAAATCATTTTCACTTTTATTCCTTATTTTTAAGTATTGAGTTTTTAAGAGAGGCTCTGCAGTAAATTTGTAGAGATCAATTGTATTTTGATAGTCAACTATAAATAATTCTATTGGAATATAATCTTTGCAAGAATAATCATATTTTGCTTTATTCTCTTCATCGTAAGTTCAACTGCATCTTTTGATAAATGCATTCTTTTGAAATTTGTAAATATTAATTCACCTGTCTTAATGCCAATTTGAAATTCCTTTTCCGGGACCAGCAGTTAGTGTAATGGCTATGTTGCTGGACTCCCACATTGTCGACCACGGCTCAAGTCCCAGTCTCAGCGGCTTAAACTCATACCCGGTGCATGTGCATGCATGCCCAAGATCCCGAGAGGAGAATGGAGGAGAAGGGATTGCAGCATGGCCATCCCCCATGGGGGATGATTTCTCATTTTCTATCTCTCTGTCTCTCTCTGTCTTTCTGGCGAGCATACCTACCCTATAGCAAAAACCTCTTAAAAAATAAAATAAAATAAAAAAGAAATTCCTTTTCATACATTTCTTTAGTTCTCACTGGAACTTAAAGTTTCTTTTGTGGTTAAGAAGCAGCAATGCAGGCTCATTTTATTTTTTACAGACTCATCTTTTATATTCCATTGGATTACACAGGATGCAGTGTTAATGGTATCTTCCCAGTTAATCTGCATGTAATATTATTCTTATACCTTCAGTCATGTGAAATACTCTTGAAAATTCCTTTATTTCTTCTGCTGCTTAGCTTACTTCAGATACCTATTTTAACACATTACATTGCCAGAGGAGTAGAAATCATCCTCAATAAGAAAAAAAAAAAAAGTAGTGACCAATATTAATAACATGCAGTCTATGTGGTATGATTTCAGAGGTATATAAAGAAAAACAGTTTCCCAGAAGTAACTTACTTCCTCCCTCTGAATAACAGTTGGGTGAAATTTCATAAATAATGTAATTTTATAGGTAAAGTATTTATTTCTAAAATTCCAAAGTGTGATTTTTCTAACTTGTAATTAAGATGACTTATTTTGGCGAATAAAAAGCTTATGTTGGGGACCAGCAGGTGGTGTGGTGGTTAAGGCACTGGACCCCCACATGGCTGGCCATGTCTGAGTCCTGGACCTGGTAACATGAATATCATGTTGGGCACATATGTGTGCATGCCTAAAATCCCAGGAAGAGAATGGAGGAGAAGGGATTGCTGCAAAGACATCCCCCCTGGGAGGTGATTTTTCACTTTCCCTCTCACTGTCTCTGTGAAAGTATGTGCCCCATGGCGAAAAATCTTTAAAAGAAAAAAAAGCTTATTTGGTCAATTCACAGTAAAATTATTCTAAAAAGTATCAGAAAATGTAACTATATTGAATTTTGTCAGTGTATTAAAATATTGGCACAATAAGGGTGACTACATGACTAATTAAAAAGAAAAAAACTTGGATTCTTTTGAGATAGAGTGTGCAACAAAATTTAAAACTATGCAACTTTTGAACTATTAGTTTAGTTGCCATTAATTGATTCAGTCTTGTTGTATGTCATATAAAACAGTTGTATTAAAAACATTTTACCAAATATTGTACCTTTGTAAAAAAATAAAATATATCTGGAAGAATAAAGCTATGACATACATATTTGAAGAATACTTATCTAGACAATATTAAAACAAATATTCATAATAAAAAATAACTCAGATTTTAATAAACTTCATAAATGGTGATATATGAATGAATAAGGACAATGTAAACTTTTATCAACATCAGGGAAATACAAATATTATAATGATATATCACTTTACACTAAGTAGATGTCAAAAATCAAAACACAAATCAAAACAAAATCCTGACATTTGCAAATGTTGACAAGGAAGTGTGGGAACTAGAAGTCTTATACATTTTTAAGGGAGTTTGATGGAAATATTAAATAGCAGAACCACTTTGGGTAAATTTTACAGATTACATAAATTTTATAGTATGTGTGTGTGTATGTCTCTGTATCTCTATCTATCTATCATCTATCTATCTATCTATCTATCTATCTATCTATCTATCTATCTATGTATTTCCGAATACCCTATCATCCTATATAGTTCAACAGTTCAACTGGTGGGAACACATTCAAGATAAATAAATATATAGGTAGATCCAGTCTCTGTTGTTGAGTTCATATAAATAAATATGTATGTGGTCCAGCCTCTGTTCTTTGTGAACTGTAGAGCTGAAAGCCACATTCTTATCACAGTTTTAGTATTCAGCCCACTGGTCTGAAAACATGCCAGATGTGTGTGTGTGTGTGTGTGTGTGTGTGCATGCCTAGGGTTCTCATAAACTAGAGGAAAGAGATTCCAGCATGACCAAGCCGTGTAGAACATACTTCTCTCTCTCTCTTTTTTTTTTCATGTGTACATATGCACTCTATCATGAATGGAAAAAGTAGTAAATATGTATGTTAAGAAATTAATGTTGTGGCAGTTTCCATGAAAATAGTCCAAAATGAAAAACAACCAAATATTCAGGAACAAGAGTATGAATAAAGGAAGACATAGAGCTGTTTACCCATAGAGCAGGGAGGGCCAGCATCATTGCATAGTAGTTAGGCTCTGCACAGAAGAAACTGGATCCCACATGGCTGACCAGGTTTGGAATCTTGGCCCTGGTGAATTGAGAAAACAAGCTATTTCCTCAGGATGCTAATTGGATGAATATTTGGAGGGAAAATAAGATGTGGTATAACCAGGCCTTGTGGGAGTTAGTTTTCTGTCTCTCTCTTTCATATAAACCCTTCCTTCCTATATAATTGTGTAGTTCAATGACTCAATACACTTAAATTTGTAAATTCCAAAATTAGAGGACCTATTTATTTGTCACACTTGTTCTAGATACAAGTTTCAACTATATGTCTGCTATAAACCAATCCATCTACATTTCTGCTCTGTAAGATTTTTAGTTTTTATTATTTAAGAACCTGTTATACAATATGCCTATTGTTCTGTTTTCAGCTGGGGAGTTAGGGAGCATTGTAACAGGATCCTCAGTTCTTTGGGTCCAGCTATCTAAGGTTAGAGATCTGTCCTGAGACATAAATAAAGTCAGAACCTCAAGAAAAGTATGGAAAGAGGAAATTTTAATAGAATAGTACACTCAGGAGACTTTCAGGTGGGCAAGTTGCTAAGCAGCAACTGCACAAGGAAAGGGGTTAAGTATTACTTTCACTGCAAGGCCTTGTTATGAATATTTAGCAAAGGAGGTCTGTCACTATAGCCAGCTCTGTTGTTTGTCTTCATGGACTTTTGTTGTGCCTGCATATTTGTTGTCAGGTAAGGGGAAGTTTATTGCCCAGTTAGGGGAAGTCATGCTCATGTCCAGTGTAAATTTTGAAGGTACGAGGATGCACAAAGGGACAATTTTGCTTATATCAGTCTAGTGCTGTGAGCGGGAGGTGAAATACTGGGCAACCACCTGGGGGAACGCCTGTGTGCACATGCATAGCTGTGGGAGTGGAAGGCAGTTGGATTCTCCATGTCTTTTAATGACAGTTTAAGCAATAAAAGTAGATAACCTCTCTTTTCTTGG
Organism: Tupaia tana; assembly: GCA_026018925.1. Lineage (NCBI taxonomy): Eukaryota > Metazoa > Chordata > Mammalia > Scandentia > Tupaiidae > Tupaia > Tupaia tana. Next base: position 99,080,104 of record JAKSZU010000002.1, on the reverse strand, counting down.
TGCCAGGGGGCCTAGCTGCAACCCCTGGAAACCGTGATTGATGTGTCAGCTGTCCCCACATCGGCATCTTGGAGCTCCCTGCTCATATATATCCACCTGTAACAGGCCCGAGGAGACAAAGGCAGGATAACAACAGGCGAGAGCCTGTCTTTGAAAAGTAATATAGAGAGCACGGGGGTGCGGTATGGCACCGGACTCCCATGTAGTCCACTCAAATTCAAGTCCTGGATGAAGCAGCTTGAAATTCACTCTGGACATGTGTGCATGAATGCCCAAAATCCCAGGCAGAGAATGCAGGAGAAGGGAGTCTGGCATGACCATCCTCCCACCACCCGGGGGGTGGGGGTGAGATTTCTCACTTTTCCTCTCACTGTCTCCATCTGTCCACAGTCCCTCTGGCGAACACTTATCATATAAGTTGTCTCTATTATTATTTTGAATGATATATTTCTTTCCATTTAGGTACAATAACATTCTTTGGCAATTGTATTTTACTATGGTTCAAATTATAAAATGGAAAACAAAAAAAAACAAAAAACAAAAAACGTAAGACAATCCTTGCATTTCTGCTCCTCTAGTTTCTGCTCTGCTGGCACATGCAAATTAGTCATGGTAGCACATTTGTGAAGGGATCTGGTTCCTCCTTCATGAAGGCTATTATATTCCTAGTTATTGTCCTAGAATTCAAGATCCTGAGGCTGGCCATCGTTTCCTTACAAGAAAAGGGACTCTTCAGTTTCTTCCCTAATAGTTCATCTGCATTAGAGTAAGGGAGACTGTCATGAAAACTTTTCAAGTTCAGAGAGAACAGAGCCAACATACTCAGGGTCATTCATCCAGAAATTTTACCTCACCTATGCAGGAGTCTTAGAATTTTTTTTTTTTTTTTTTTTTAAAAAGAGTCCTTCAGAATAACAGATGTACTTTGTAGGAACAGATAAGTCTGGAAATCTGCATCTCTATCTTATTATCAGACTGTTGCTTAGTTATAGCTACTTTGCTACTGAACGAGATAATGGCCTTTTAATAAGCTACCAAAGGGGCCTTCTGGCTCATACTTGGCTGCCTGTTAATAGCCCTCAGTATCTCATTAGTCCTGTGCATGGGTCCACATACTTTAATAGTGCCAGCCAACTCCAGTGAGTTTGCAGGCATTCTCTCTTCATATAACTCAATTCCCTGAATCACAATTCCTGAACTATCAATTTCAAAAAAAAAAATTACAGGAACAAAAGCACTTATCAAATAAGTTGTCTCTATTATTATTTTGAATTTTTTTTTCATTTTAGGTACTAAAACATTCTTCAGCAATTATATTTTATTATGGTTCAAATTATAAAATTATCTAATTCAAAATAAGCTATCTTTTAAAATTTTATTCTCTCAATTTGAAAAAGTCAAAAATTAGAGAAATTAATTTTTTTTATGAGAGGTTTTTGCTATAGGGCATGTGTGCTCACCAGACAGACAGAGAGAGACAGAGAGACAGAAAGCAACAAATCATCCCCCGGGGGGATGGCCACACCGCAATCCCTTCTCCTCCATTCTCCTCTTGGGATCTTGGGCACGCACGCACACGCACCCGGCATGAGTTTTAAGTCACTGGGTCCAGGACGTGAACCACGGTCAACTACATGGGAGTTCAGCGACACAGCCATTACGCTAACTGCTGGTCCCGAGAAATTAAATTTTAAGTAGTAATCTAATTTGCTTTGTTCTGCCCTAAGTTAAAAAAAAATAAAATATTTTCCTGTTTGTAAACTTTTATTTCTTCAAAAGTATTTCACTAAAAGATTGCAAAGAAAAATACTGGTGTTTTGAGATGAGTAGAGTATTTGAATGTTTTAATTAAAGATTTTTAATATTTTTTGAAACAAAGTTTAAAAATTATTTAATAAAAATTTTAGGTACCATTATAGATCAATAAGTTGTTTTTACAAAGAATATTTCAAAGTTTCAAATGTTTCTGAAAGTCAGTAAACAAAGAGCTAAAAGAGCTTGGCTAACATGATAACTTTTTTTTTTTTTTGACAGTTTTGCTATAAGATGTGTGTGCTTGCCAGATTACCTGAAACTCAAAAAGCAAGAAGTCACCACCCAGGCAAGACAGTCATGCCACAATACCATCTCCACCACTCTCCTCTCCATATTTTGGGCGTGCATGCACATGTGCCCAATGTGAGTTTCTAACTTCCAGGTTGGGACTCTAACCAGGGTTGACCACCTGGGAGTTTGGTGTCTTAACCACTATGTCACCTGCTGACCCTGATAAAATGCTTTTGACTAGCTCTGCTAGAAAAATTTGTAGTTTGGTGCTCAATACATATACATTTGTAAATTTTATAATTAGAGGGTCTATTTATTGTCACACTTGTTTTGGATACAAATTTCAACTGCATGTAACATAAAGAAACCCAACTATATTTCTATGTGCTTCTTACCAAGAAACGTATATTTGTTTAGGTTTGTGACATAGTGCATGTGCACTTACCAGAGAGAGAGAGGGAAAGTGAAAAATCACCCATAGAGATATGGCCATGCCACAATCCCTGCATGATTTTCAAGCTCTTGAGTCGAAGACTCAAATAATGTCTGGTCATGTGAGTCCAGCACCTTAACAACCATGCCACCTGCTGGCCCCCCAAGAAACTTCTTTTTACCGTGATGTTATGCTCATCTAAAATTGTACTCTTTGTAATCATATTACCAACATAAAAATAAATAACATTATCTCTGGTATTAAATACTTTAGCTAAATTACAACTGAATGTGCATTGATGTTATAACGAACTGCAAATTATTCTTATATTAAAATTTACAAAACTTTAAATTGAAATTTATATAATTTGGAGGTTAAAGTCCAACTAGATCTTTATCTGGATTTCTTCCTCTTCTCTGTCTGATATTTACATATATTTGACTGCTTGCTACTGCTCCAAATTATTCTACATTTTGTTTTCACTCTTTTTACCCATTAATTTATTTTATCTCATATACATACTTGGTTAATATTTCAGTATTTACTTAGATACTTTAATGAACTTCTGTTTTTTTTTTCTCTTGCATTTTCCAGAAACTTGGTCAATATATACATTAAAATAACTGTGATATTTAATGTTCTTACTTGTCTATAAATAGTCAAATGTGTATATTATTTTTCTAATACATATTTAATGCCTCAGTCTGTAGAGACTGATTCGAGTATAACTTTTTCACTTTATTACTCATATCTTTCTTTTCTAAAAGTATGAGAAAAGTTTTTCTCATCAATACACTAGTCTCAGTAAACAGAGAGAATAGGCATTCTACAGGATAAATAACCCAAATATACTCTAAAAACCAGCCCAAGGAAGCAGTGGTGTGAACCAATCTTCCAGCAATCAGTAGCTGCAATGGCGTTGACTACACTCTGTAAAGTAACCCACATTGATCTTTGTGGACTCCAGAATTAGTGCTTTTTTAACCACAGTGAGCTGAGAGCTTTCTCCTTGTGTTCCTGAAGTAAGAAGAGTGTGCACTCATCTAAAAGGAGGAAGTCCACTGTGTTATTCATCAAAAGGGCTAGATAAGAGCCTTATGGACTGAGAGTCTTCTAAGAGCAAAGAACTAGAGAAATGATCAAACTAAAAATCTGTAATATCAAGATATATCTACATTGTTCATGTTGCAAATAAATTATCATTCTTTCAATATTATTCTGAATATCACAATTATAAGCAGTTTAAACTATGATAGTTTTATGTTGGTTGAAATATCTTAAATTTAGGAAGAGATCAAGAAAGAAGAGCCTCTTTGTTACTTCTATCATAAAGTTAACATTTTCATAAACCCTTTTTACTCTAGCTTAGAAAAAACAGAAGGAGTAGAAATTCAGTCCCTGAATTTAAACACCACACTGAGGAATCATACCATGTGATTTACTTGACTATGAAGTAACCATATTGACTTTTTGCATCAACTAGAAAGAAAGCTGAGAGTCAGGAAATAACATGATGGTGTTTTGCACAAACAAGTTTTACAAATGAATATTTATTTCCACTACAAAAAGATCAACTCTCTATAATTCTAAAAGATCACAGACGACAAGATAACCTGACAATTTGTTAACTACAGATACTGTGTTAACTATGACATGGTCCATAATATACATTTCAATTTTAGAAACATGGCAGTGTGAAAAGGAAAAGGCAGAAACTGAGGAAACATGGTATATTTTTGAAGATAAAAAATATGCCATAAATCCCCCCAAAGAAAAATTTATCTTTGAAGAACTACAATTATTATGGTTATTATTATTTATCTAGGTGAGGAGCCACTACATCAATATTCTCATTAAATTTAATAGAGTACTTTTTTTTCCTGTGAATTGCTTTATCTTGAAACAATCTGAGACTAATTAATTTTAAAATCATGTTAAGAATAATGCAATGTTTTCTCCATGTTTACTTTAACCACACTGAATTGGATTCAATAAGTCATCAATAATTGGTGTATTAAATTTTTGGTCAACTAAAGCACATGGATAATAATTTCAATATGCTGTTTCACTAATTCTTTCATCTATCTTAGTTTATTAATTCTTTCATCTATCTTACTTTATATAAAGGAACTGAGACCTACAGAATTTCAAGATCTCTGTTGAAAGATGGGCAGACAATAATCTATGTAACTAAAACTTATGCTAATTTTTTCATAATCTGTTATCTTTTGCTACCTGCTTCTTTTCTCCTTAAGAGAAAATTTAAATTATCGACAGTCAGCAAATCTCTGCACTGAAGTGACTGTGTTCATGAACTTTAAACAATCAGTGATTTTTGTTATATATAGAAGATACACAAAGGACAAGAGAGCACTCAGTCGGACAAGTGCTTACACAACCATTTTCATTGCAGCATTATTCATGATTGCTAAGACATGAAACCAACCCAAATGTCCACAAACAGATGAATGGATTGCAAAATTATGGCACATATACTCCAGGGAATACTATTCAGCCATAAAAAACAACAAGGCCTTGGAACGTGGTAGAAAGTGGATGAATATGGCAGATTTGTTGCTGAGTGAAGCAAGGCTATGAAAGATAGACATTGTATATCTCCACTTAACATACACTGACTGTCTGCACTCTGTGGTAGAGACTGAAAGTCTGGAGAATATAAAAGAATTAAAAATTGTAATGGACACTAGAGACAAAGTGGAAAGAGAGTGTGAGAGGGGAAGAACATAGGAAAGGAAATGGGGGGGGAAATGCAGAGGTAAGACATATGTGGGACACAAATAAGATTTTTTATCTGTTGACAAAAATGTGTACATTAGTCTCAACTGGGCTGGACTGGGGTGTATATCATGGTGGGTAAAGTCTCTTCATAGTCTAAATAATGTATAGCATTTTAATGTATGAATGATAATTTAAAATCAATTTAAAAAGATGCTAATGTGTTCAGTGACTTGTATAACATGAGCAATATACAATGGAATGTAAAGAAAATGATGTCAGAGATTTGAAATGGCATTTAAACGTTTAGCTTCTAAAAAACTTTTTGATTGGGCCCAGCAGTTGGCATAATGACTATTTTTTTTTTTTTCTTTTGAGAGGCTTTCGCTAGAGAGCGCGTGCGCTCGTCAGACAGACAGAAACATAGAGACAGAAAGCGAGAAATCACCCCCCAGGGGGGATGGTCACGCCGCAATCCCTTCTCCTCCATTCTCCTTTCGGGATCTTGGGTACGCACGCACACGCGCCCGGCGTGAGTTGTAAGCCACTGGGTCCGGGACGCGAACCGCGGTCGACTACGTGGGAGTCCAGCGACATAGCCATTACGCTAACTGCTGGTTCCCGGCATAATGGCTATGTTGCTTGTCTCCCATGAAGTCGATCACGGTTCGCGTCCTGGACCTGGTGGCTTAAACTCACACTGGGCACGTGTGCGTGTGTGCCCAAGATCCCAAGAAGAGAATGGAGGAGAAGGGATTGCGGTGTGGCCATCCCCCCCCCCCCAGGGGGTGATTTCCTGCTTTCTGTCTCTCTGTCTCTCTCTGTCTTTCTGGTGAGCACATGCGCCCTATAGCAAAAACCTCTCCAAGAAAGAAAAAAACTTGTTGATTAAAGTGATTAAACCAAGGTATAGTTTATAACTTCACACATAAGTAAAGTGAAAGAGAAGATGAACCAAAGTATTTGAATTAAGCTCTAAACAAAATGGCTGTTTTAATTTAGTTTTAATGTAATTCGTCAAGTCGATTTGTCTCCAACACGGGTATATTTGAATGTTGTATAAAGCAGCATTACTGGACTTCTGACCCAAAGTTTTTTATAATGTATTTACATATGATTGCCGACCTTCTCCTGCCTAAACAAAACAAAACAGAAACAACGTTACATTACACTTAATTAACATTTGCAGAACCATCTTGTTGCTCTGTGCACTTATTTTTCACTTACACATTTAAATGAACATTTATCTTCCCACTGAAAAGACAAATCATTCTTCATGAAATGCCCCATGAAGCTTTGAACAAAGCTCTTCCTTTGGTCAGTGTGGGCTTCAATGTCAAGAAAGTGTCTGTCAAAGATGTCCCATGTGGCAATGTTGCTGGTGACAGGAAAAATGACCCACCAATAGAAGCATCTGGTTTCACTGCTCAGGTGATTATCCTGAACCATCCAGGCCAGGTCAGGGCTGGCTATATCCCTGAACTGGATTGTGACACAGCACCACATCACTTACAAGTTTGCTGAACTGAAGAAAAAGATTGATTGTCATTCTGGTAAAAACAACCAACCAAACCAACCTGGAAGATGGCTCTTAATTCTTGAAATCTGCTGATGCTGCCATTGTTGATATGGTTCCTGGCAAGCCTGTGTGTGTTGAGAGTTTCTGTGCCTATCCTCCTCTGGTTCATATTGCTGCTCATGATATGAGACCGACAGTTGCTGTGGGTGTCATCAAAGCCATGGACATGAAGGCTCCTGGAGCTGGCAAGTCACCAAGTTTGCCCTGAAAGATCACGAGGTTAAATGAATATCCCTAATTGCTGCCACACCAGTCTTTTTTTTTTTTTTGGAGAGTTTTTTTTTTTTTTTTTGGCTATAGGGCACGTGCGCTTGCCAGACAGACAGAGACATAGAGACAGAAAGTGAGAAATCACTCCCCAGGGGGGATGGCCATGCCGCAATCCCTTCTCCTCCATTCTCCTCTCAGGATCTTGGGCACGCACGCACACGCGCCCGGCGTGAGTTTTAAGCCACCGGGTCCAAGGCGCGAACCACGGTCGACTACTTGGGAGTTCAGCGACGTAGCCATTACACTAACTGCTGGTCCCCAACCACACCAGTCTTAATCAGTGGTGGAAGGACAGTCTCAGAACTGTTTGTCTCTATTGGCCATTTTAAGTTTAATAGTAAAAGACTGGTTAGTGATAACAATGTATTGTAAAACATTCAGAAGGATAAGAAAATGTTTTATGAATCTTTTTGGTTCTTCTGTGTGGCAGTTTTAAGTTATTAGTTTTTAAAATCAGTATTTTTTAATGGAAATGACTTGACCAAAAATCTGTCACAGAATTTTGAGACCCATTAAAATAAAGTTTAATAAGAAAAAAAAAGAAAGTAGATCATGTGTTTTCACCATAAAAAATGATAATTATGTGAGATAATGGATATGTTAATTAATTCAATTGAAAGACTTTTCAATAAATACATATTTTAAAACATTATTTGGTACACAATACATACACGAAATTTTTTTCTAAGTTAAAACTAAAAGATTATCCTAAATCCTAAGAATGGTCTTGAATTACTGTATGGTTTACCTTTGCCACCAATTATTCCAATTTAATTCTCTAATCATTTTTAATTCCAGATCATCCTTAAGTAAAAGCCATCCCTTGATTTTAGGAGGTTGTACAATCTCTGAATATCCTTGCATGATGACTTTTGAATGTATATGTGGAAGAAACTTACTGGTTCCCCAGTTTATGCCACTGTACCCTTAGGATCATCCCTCCCTTACATGGGGCTTCCCCTACTATAAACATGGAGTGACCCAGCCTAGGTATCACAGTCCCTAACATACCATACTGTAGTCCTGGACGCCACATGATCGACCACAGGTTCAGATACCCAAAATGGCTCGAACAAAACTGGTGACATGCACAAGCACTCAAGGTCTTGACAAACTGGTGGGCTATGAGAAGAGGACTGTGGTCTGAAAAAACCCTATTAAGGATACTTTCTCTCTCTCTCGCACCTGCATTCTTCATCATAAAATAAGGGGACAGCAGTTGGTGTGGTGGGTAAGGAGTTAGACTCCCACATGGCCAACCACAGTTCAAGTACCAGAACTGGCAACACACTTTCTCACTTTCCTGCTCTCTTTCTTTCACTCTGTCTCTCTCTGGTTAAATTTAAATACATAAATAAATAAATATATACTTTTTTATTTGGAGAGGTTTTTGCTATAGGGCGCGTGCGCTTGCCAGAATGACGGAGAGACAGAAAACGAGAAATAACCCCCCAAAGGGGATGGCCATGCCACAATCCCTTCTCCTCCATTCTCCTCTCGGGATCTTGGGCATGCATGCACAGGCACGCAGTGTGAGTTTAAGCCACCAGGTCTGGGACTCGAACTGTGGTCGACTACATGGGAGTCCAGCGACATAGCCATTATGCTAACTGCTGGCCCCAATAAAGATTTTTTTTTTTAAATGGGGTAAATTCAGTGTTCATAAATATCTTCCTAGAATCTCTTATTACACAAGTCTAGTACCATGGACAACAAAACCAAAGATACAGGAGTAACATGCTATTATTTAATTAAAAAGATTAATTCTAGAAGGCAGGATTGAGAAAATGTGAGTATAACTTTTTTTTTAATTATTCATTTAATTTTATTTATGCATTCATTTGTTATAATTTGACCAAAGAGATACACACACAGAAAGAGAGGGGGAAAAAGAGAAAGCAAGCCACCAGGTCTGGGACTCGAATCATTGTTGGTCATGTGGGAGTGTCCAGTGCCTTAACCACCACACCACCTGCCAGCCTCCACGTTAGTATAATTTCTTCCATCACTTTATGAGATTTCCACACCTTTACCACTGGCCATGTTTATGAATATGCCTCTTCAGTTTCTTACTTTCTTCTCACAAATTACCTTTCAACTGTGATTAAACAGCCTATTTCCAGATATTAACTCTAGATTCCAAGATTGTTAAAATGGGATCCAGAATTTATGTCAAACTTTCAAAGAATCCCAAAACAAAATATAAGAACTCTTTAAATGTGTGCCCTCTAATACAATATCAACTAGTAACATGAAGTTATTTGAATTTAATTTTAAATTAATTATTATTTTTTTTTTTTGGAGAGGTTTTTTCGCTATAGGGCGCATGCACTCGCCAGACAGACAGAGAGAGACATAGAGACAGAAAGCAAAAACTCACCCCTCAGGAGGGATGGTAACGCCGCAATCCCTTCTCCTCCATTCTCCTCTCGGGATCTTGGGCACGCACGCACACGCGCCCGGCGTGAGTTTTAAGCCACTGGGTCCGGGGTGCGAACCACAGTTGACTACGTGGGAGTCCAGCGACATAGCCATTAAGCTAACTGCTGGTTCCCTTAATTAAATTTTTTAAAAATTGAAAAATTAGGGGCCGTCAGGTGACATGCTGGTTAAGAGTGCTGGACTCCCATATAGTCCACCAGGTTTCAAGTCTCGGACCTGGTGACTTGCTTTCTCTCTCTCTCTCTCTCTTACTCTGTCATTCTCTGGTCAAATTTAACTAACTAAATAAAGAAAGTTAAATAAAATAATTCTTTAAAAAAATTGAAAAATTAATTTCTTGGTCACTCAAAATACATTTTAAGTTTTGGTAGCCACTTATAGCCGTACTAATCTTTGCGTAAAACTGTATTGTGCAGAGCTACCCTAGGCACTATTGACCACTCTAAACCTTAAAATAAAAAAAATTGAATGCTTTATTTTATACCCACATTTTCCCCATCTTTTCCTAATTTCAACTGTCTTATTACTATCATGCCATATCTTCTGTTTTATCATGAGTTTAGACAGCACTCTCCCTAATATTTTTTTTTTTTTTCCTTTTTCTTTTTTTGGAGAGGTTTTTGCTATAGGGCGCGTGCGCTCGCCAGACAGACAGAGAGAGACAGAGAGATAGAAAGCAGGAAATCACCCCCCAGGGGGGATGGCCACGCCGCAATCCCTTCTCCTCCATTCTCCTCTCGGGATCTTGGGCACGCACACACACGCGCCCGGCGTGAGTTTAAGCCGCTGGGTCCGGGACTCGAACCGCGGTCGACTACGTGGGAGTCCAGCGACATAGCCATTACGGTAACTGCTGGTCCCCCTCCCTAATATTTTTAATCTTCTAGGCTTCCTTTGATTTCACATGCTTCTCAATCCAGAGTTTTAATTACTTCATTAGTAAGTACACTTTCAGTTGATTTAGTTTCTTTGTGAATTGTCACAAGTCTTAACTTTCAACACTGAATTAATTACTTAATTCAACCCTTCAACCAATATTTATTGATAGACTACTCTGGGTTTAACAATGAGCTCATTAAGGTTACTGTAGCAAATAAACAGAGAACTCAATTGTCATAGAGATTATAATCTAGAAAATGGAAATAAATATAAATATACAAGAAAATCAAAAGTATTTCAGAAGATGATGACACCACTATGCAATACCTGAAATAAGATACAACAAAACTTACTGCTCTTGGAGAGAGCTATGCTAATCAGCCACACTATCCTTGAGCATAGAAAACTTTTGATCTTACATAGCAAGAAGGAAATCAAACTCAGTGGTTAGAGCATTTTTAGGAGTAGGCCAGAGTCAATATCATCTCTGGAATTTTTATGCAAGGTTGGGTTACTCAGGGAAGGTTCATTACTTGGTTGCTATTCAGGGGTACAATTATTAGATATAACCTATTCCTGGTTGCCTGACTTTCAAAAGCAAAGGAGTGACACTGATTGGTTAGCTTACCTGAATGCATTTACTGAAGTAAATTGTCACTGAATGATTGAATAGATTCTGATTGCGATTTGTCACCATGGAAACAAGCAGTCTTCCACTAAGTTTGTAGAAACTTTTAAATTTATAGACAAAGAAAATAGCAGAATGATAATGATTGCTAGGAGACAATTCTCCGATGGTTTCTCACATGTCTGTGCATCCTCTTGGCACAGACATTGAAAGCTTTTGTTACATACTGTAATTTCAAGACAGTTTATTGCAAACAAACACAGGAAACAGAGTGTCTTTCTCCAGGGCAAAGGGCAGATTGGTTGCCCTCCAAAATAATAAAGATAGTATCTCCCTCCAGGTCAAGCTTGAGCAGGCTTGCTTGTGATTCCTTTAACATTCAGATTTCCTAAGACTGTTTTTCTTTGTTTGTTTTTGCTTTTTTTTACTTTTTTTGGCTTTAGCATAAACTGACTGTACAGTGTTCATCCGGGCCTTTTCGCGTTGCCCACTCAAAGGAAATAAATGCAAACTTGAAGTTCATGGTGCTTGATGTGCAGTAATAAATCCCTTGTCCCTTGCCAGAATTCTCTGCTCACCGTCTGAACCCTGTGGCAGGCTTACTTGTCTTTTGAAAGTAGGGCAAAATCTCGGAACACTCCTAGTTCTCGACGTGATAAAACTGACTGATACAGTTGAGAAAAATCTACCTTAGGTAGTATACAAAGAGTAGACTTTATAAGGATGTGATATTTGAACTGTGACTTGAATCTGTTTTCCCCATCTCCACTTTTACTAGAAAAAACTTTTTTAAGTTGACAAGTTTTTGTTTTGTTTTGTTTTGTTTTGTTTTGTTTTTTAGAAAATTGCAAATTGAAATCTATGGTTTCCTCTGTGTACTCAGCTCCCTTCTCTTTTCTGTCGGGGTTTCCTAATCCAAATACCTGTCTCTTTTTATGAGAGTTTTCACAAACTTATACAGAAACAAAACAAAACACACACACACACAATACTTCACACACACAAATCATAAAAAACCGGGTTCCTAAGGCAATTGAAATTTGTATTATTAGGGACTTTGCTTTAAGAAAAATAGTACTAGGCCAGGGCATGGCCTGGTGGTTAATAGAACTAGATCTTGTCTGGTCAACCAACAATTCTACTCTTGGACCAGGCCTGCTTGTAGGGCATGTGAGTGTGCATGCCCAAAATTCTGAAAGGAGAGACAAATAGAAGAGCTTGCTGCTTGATTATTTCCTATGGGGTGGTGCTTTCTCCCTCTCCCTTTCTCTGTCTCTCTGGTGAGCACACACACTCTCTGGCAAATTAAAATAAATAGTAATAATGCAAAATGAGCCAGAGTTCCTTACAATCTATGGAGGTGAAGAACTCTGAAGCTTAAAGTTCATTGGCTTTACTGTGAATCTATACTTTGAATGTGTACCTCTATTAAAAATTGATGCGCTACCTTCTATTTCAACAAAGAAAACACCAGATTTCTTACAGAGAAAACATACATTTTCAATTTTTATAATATATTTTTGTTTCATATCTTAAATCACTCTGGGTTTATGTACATTTACCAGCACTGCTTGAAAACTATTATATATAAGTCGTTAAAAAATTCTGAAGTTTAAGTTTGCCACTTTTTAGGCCTCAAATTATTTATCTTCACTGGTAGTAAATGCCTCCTTTGAAATTAGAATTGGGGTCAGTTTCACCCTTGAAAATTTCTAAATTCAGCACAGGTAGAGGGAGCATCTCTGAACCAAATTCACCGCTGTTCTTGTTCTATGAGAAGAAAGCTGATTTGGGAATAAAACAAAAACAAACAAAGAAACAAAAAATCATAAAACAACAACAAAAACTCTCTAAGTAATGGTATGTTAAACACATTACCAAACTGTTAGAGAAATTAGTAAATAAAAACTTTACAATGTTCAATGCCTGCTCTTTCAGACCTGCTTGCTAGGCAGGTAAATAGGTGTGAGTATTTTCCCTATTTAGTGACATCTCTGCCTGTACACCTTTTCAGATGCTTTCTGTCCATTTATGCCTCTCCTTTCACGCTTTTAATAGATTATTCACCAAATTAAGTCTGCTCTCATTTTTTGACTATATCTTATTCAGTTATACTATGACACTTCCATGTTACTTATGTTCCAAGAGTATTTGCATACTGTTCTCCTTCTTAGAATTCCCTAACCTCATTTTTCCAAGTAGTCTGTAATTCCTTATCATTTAATATGAATTCTAAAAGACCTCTACTTTAAATATCATTCTCCTTCTGCATTGAGTAAGCTCTTCTTAGTGCCATGCTGCGGTGATATACCACGGACATAGGTCAATTCCTCTCTCTCTTTTGCTACATTAGTTACCCATGTATGTGTGCAATACTGTTTTAACTTCATGATAGGTAGAGATCACCTTCTTCTTCACTATTTGTTCAGAATGTCAGTTGCTAAACATTATCTGGTGAATAAATTGAATGTTTTGTATTTATTTAATATTCATCTACTTACAGGTTGGTTTCAGCTGCAGGCTTTAGTTCTCAAGGGCAAAGCTTGTGACATTCATATTACATACCCTACAGTAATATATATACCTAACTTCATAAGGTTTTTAATGATGTAAAAAATGAATTAAGAGTGATGCCAAGAATTACATGAAAGGTCTTGAAAAAGTCATAGAAAATTCATATTATTAAAAAATTATCATGCATAGATTTATAAAAAATTCCAAAATATACTTGTATGGTAATTCAACTTTCCGTGAACTTTCTGAAGTGTATATATGTGTCTATGTATATAGAAAGAGATACACACACATATTTCTTATGTTTACTTATTTTCTAAAAATGTCACTGAAATGAATTTAAAGACATAATAGGGAACAAAAAGAAGGAAAAAGAACTTTTTCAGGGACTATGGCAGTAATAGTTAGCTTCTGTAATATTTGCCTTCATAATAAATTATCTCAGGAAAATTATAGTATTTTTATGTGTAAATAGATAAACAATAGCAAAATAAACTTAGAAGAAAGAATTTTTTTTTTTTTTTTTTTTTTTTTGGAGAGATTTTTCGCTATAGGGCGCGTGCGCTCGCCAGACAGACAGAGAGAGACGTAGAGACAGAAAGCGAGAAATCACCCCCCAGGGGGGATGGTCACGCTGCAATCCCTTCTCCTCCATTCTCCTCTCGGGATCTTGGGCACGCACGCACACGCGCCCGGCGTGAGTTTTAAGCCACCGGGTCCGAGACGCGAACCGCGGTCGACTACGTGGGAGTCCAGCGACATAGCCATTACGCTAACTGCTGGTTCCCGAAGAAAGAGTTTTTGAGAGGATTATGTTCATTTGCTTTATTGATTATCCAAAACCAAAATAATCTCTGAGGGTTACTGAAAACCTATTGCATTATATTCTAATATTCTTAAGTTGTTATTATCTATCAATATAACTAATATAAATACGTTGTGAGCATATAAAGCAAAGTAAAAGTAAAATACATTTCTATTTAAACTCATTGTTTGGGAATTTACTCAAAAAATTTAAACACTTAATGGAAGAAATAACTTTTTTATCAATTTATAGCCCATTATGGAAATTATTAGGAAGTATAAATTTTTTTTTTTTTGAGAGGATTTTGCTACAAGGCACGTGTGCTCGCCAGACAGACAGAGAGAGACAGAGAGACAGAAAGCGAGAAATCACCCCCTGGTGGGATGGCCACACCGCAATCCCTTCTCCTTCATTCTCCTCTTGGGATCTTGGGCATGCATGCACAGGCGCCCGGTATGAGTTTAAGCTACCGGGTCCAGGACTTGAACCACGGTCGACTACTTGGCAGTCCAGTGACATAGCCATTACGCTAACTGCTGGTCCTCAAGAAGTATGAAATTTTTTAAAATATAAAAAACTCATGTCAAACTAAGTCAAAATCTCTATTCTTTTACTATAGATATCTACCTACATGTTACTCATTTAAATGTGTTGTCTGTAAGCCTTGATAGTAAACAGTGATATTTATGAGACAAAATATTTTAGCAATTTTTTACCTGTGATATAAAAACAATGACTTCAATTGGATAGTTTCAATAAAATTATATTCAAAAAATAATGAGGAAATTATGAAAATAGGTACTAAATTTCTCTTACGATAGAAATTAAGGTGAAATATCACTTTAAGTCTTGTAAATAGAACATACGCTCAATGAATATGATTCTCCAAATATTGCTGAGGAAACTATTGAACAGTGAATTACTTAATGTGACTCTCTAAGCTTTATAGGGAACATTGGTATCTTAATAAGCATTGTTTTTCCTTGAAAATATTCTTTTATATTTCTGCTCTATTTATTAAGTTCTGCAGCTTCCTTTTTTGAATTATATATGGTATACTGATAAAATAAATGATCCCCCTACACAATTATTTCCAAAAATGTTCATCCTAGGCACTGTGAAAATCCACATGGTTCTTCTGAAAATTTCCCTTGGATAACCTTTTTTTTTCCTCTAAAGTTCCACCATACCTGCATGTGAAAGCATAAACATTTCTGCTCACACAGTAGTTTACATACACACACACACACATAACCATAAACATAAACATGCACACAGTCTACAGAATACTGTAGTATTTTGTCCTTTATTTTTGAGCATTACTCTATTAAGCAAACACATTTATCAACTTTTAAACTTTTTTTCAATTCAGAAATGAATGGATTTTCTCCTTTAGTGTAACTTAATATTTTTTGTCTAGAAGGATGTATGTACCAGAGATAAGATATTAATAACAAAAGGAGATATGAGATGAGGATGGGCATTAGTGAGCAGAAAATAGTATGAATGATGATAAATACTAAAGGAGGTGATGGTCAAGGAAGAGAGTCCAGCAGCACAAAGGAGGAAATGATTAAATGGGCTTTCATAAGATCTTGAAAAGCTTTATGCCAGCATAGAAATTAGAATACTAGAAAACTACAGGTAGAGAAGCAGTCCCAAGAGCGGGAAAACTTTATCAAAGAATTATATGTATAAGTAGCAGGACTTGTTCATAAAACTTAACAGTTGGCCTTTTACAATCCAATAGATGCACATTGCAAGCCACAGAAGTAAGATTAATTTTTCTAATAGATAAAAAAGGGTGAAACTAGAAGATTGAATTTACAATATATTTTATATAAACCCATTGTATTTAAATATTATAATTTCAACAAGTAATCAATACAAACATTGTTAAGGAGTTATTTAATGTTATTTTTAAATTTTACTAAGTTACCAATATGTGGTCTGCATTTTACACTAACAATCCATCTTTATTGGAATGAGTCATAATTCAAGTGTATAATAGTCCCTGTGGCCTATGGCTGCCATATTGGACAATATGAATTCTAGCTAATTGAAAAACATAGAGAAGAATAGCATGGTGTTTGTGGGCAAGCAGAAGCTAGACAAAAGTAGAGGTAATAGTATAGAAAATCTTATATGAAATTGTAAGGATTTTAGATTTTAGATTTTGTCCTACAAAATCTAAAATACAACTGTAGACTATCTTTTTTTTTAGTATGAATTTATTTTGGTACAAAAACTTTTTGAAATTCATACATAGTTTTCCCATTATATATATTTCCATGAACTTTTTTTCCTGAATCTTTGTTTTAATTAATTAATTTACATTCATTCCCTAAGCATCGTCACAGCATACAAAATGTGATTTTCGTGGACCAGCACTTAGCGTAACGGCTATGTCCCTGGACTCCCACATAGTCGACTACGGTTCACGTCCTGGACCGGTGGCTTAAAACTCACACTGGGCGCGTGTGCGTGCGTGCCCAAGATCCCGAGAGGAGAATGGAGGAGAAGGGATTGCGGCGTAACCATCCCCCCTGGGGGGTGATTTCTCGCTTTCTGTCTCTATGTCTCTCTCTGTCTGTCTGGTGCGCGCATGCGCCCTATAGCGAAAATGTGATTTTCCGTCTAGAATATACTGCATGGTGGCTTAATCATGCATGTTATCATCAATAATGTTCCATTTCTAGTTTCATAAATACACACACACACACACACACACACATATATGTATATTTATCCCAATTTCTGACCCTCTGCCCTTTCCCACCCTCCTCCCACACGATCTCTGGTGTCTACAGTTGTTTTCCATTCCTTTTACCCCCACATTTTATTGATCACACAATTTCTTATATAATCTTACTACTTTCAATAGCAAGTTTAGCTGGTAATGTCAAGAAAAGCAGTTTTCACTTTTATAAATCAAAGAAATGCTAAGGAACTTTGCTTAAAACTTAAAGCCAGGGAGCAGGTCAGGATTCTGTTCAAATAGTAGGTACATGAACCTGTCGACAGCTCAAGGCAGGAAAAAAATCTTTAAAACCGGACAACAAAGCCTAGAAGAAAATCAGCAATGTTTTAGTCAAAAGTCATAAAATGCTATTTTATCAGTTTAGTCTCATGTACTTAATCTACCTCTTTTGTGGTTCAATCTTCCCGATTAAATTCTGGGATATAATATTTGACTGCAGACTTGTCCCTATGATTAGGTTGGCCATTTTCTTAGTTTTTGAATTCTTATTTCTGTGTATCTGTATTTAATTTTTGTGGTATAGCACTCCTTTGAGAACTTCTTGGAGATCTGGTCTGGTGCTGGAAATTCTTTCAGGTTTTGTTTATCTGAGAATGTTCTTGTCTTTTCTTCCCCTATGAAGGATAATCTTGCCAGGTACAGTATTCTTCGTTGAAATTGATTTTGTCCTAGAGTTTTTATACAACCATTGAATATTTTAAGGTAATAGGTCAGAACTGGCCAGATTTACAATTTATTTTATTATTATTTTTTTTAATTTGCTATTGGAAAATAGCAATTTTTCTTGCCAGAGAAAAGCCGAGAGAGAGAGAGAGAGGAGAGAGAGAGAGAGAATTGTAAAGCACCTCCCATAGGAAATGGTCATGCTGGAATCCCTTCTTCTCCCTCTCTTCCTCCTTTTGGGATTTTTGGGCATGCACGTGCACACACTTGTCATGTTTTTCAAGTCTCTGGGTCTGAGACTTGAACCACGTGATTGAAGACGTGGGATCCAGCCTCCTTAACCACCATCTCATAGGCTGGTCTTTGATTTATATTTTATAAATGACCACATGGAATTATTGAAGATAGACTTGGTATAAGTGAGAGACCTAGGCAGAGAAACTGATTAGCAAATTTTTTAAACTTGGAGCTGAAAAGTTGCAAGAGTTTTAATCAGTGGAGATGAAATATTTGGAATGAGTATGGTTTGTTTAATGTAGGGCATGTGACAATGAGAGAATGAAGAGTCAATCAGGCATATGACTGAGTGGATATTGGTGGGCACAGAAGGAAATACAAGACAGCAAATTTTCAAGAGGCAAATGATCATGTCTATTTTGAAGAAGGTTTTACTATTTTCTGCACAGTGCTGCTAGATTAATCACCATTCAGTTATTTTTCTGGAAACAAAATTTAGACCAAACATCATTTAGTTATAGTTGTTGGAAAATATTGATTTTAACTCATTAAACATACTACATATTCCTTTGATTGATATTTTGTCTTTTAAGCAGGGGTCTATTACTGTAATCTAATCTCAGTTACTATCCAATTAACTATTGTATAATCTGTAAACACAGCAAGCTGTATGTCAGCAGCTAGACCCAGAACAAGGAGTCCATTGAAATGAGGAAACATAAAACCCACTTTCAGCAAATAGAATAGTTTTAAAAGCAGATAGGCTTAGGCAGCTAGGCACTTTGCAATTTCTACTATAAACTTTCAAGTAAATGTGGTGTAAAATATAATACATTTCTGTATTATAAAATATATTGAGATATTTCAAAATTTAATAGAGTGATTTTCATGGCAACTTACTTTCACCTAAGTACTGACTCAGAGGTATTCCTTTTCATGTCACCATTAACCATTTAGGTCTCTATTCAAGAACTCCCCAAACCAGAACGTATCAAAGAAGAAATTCAACCTTGCCTTTCCTGCCAAAACAGTCCATATTTAATAGGGAATGTTCTGAATATTGGTATAGTTCTTAAAAAGAAATATTCTGTGATATAAATGTGTTAAGACAGTCTAAGTAATTAATATTGATAGTTAATATAAGGAATGAATTAAGTGTTAAACAGGAAAAAGTCCCAGAAGAATATTGTGATAGTTTTTTAAACAGATATTAAAAAATCTCTACAGATATATAGAGGCATACATCTTCCTTTATGCTCAAAGCAACATCTATTTAATAATACGACTCTTCAAAACTTGTGGCATATTAACTTACTAATAAACTTTTCAATATTTTTTGAACTTTGGATGCACAGTGCAAATGTATTTAATATAAACATTCAAAAAAGGAAAGTTTAAATATAACTACATATTGTCAAATACATATTCTTCTATTAAAGTGATAAAGCCAATGACACCTATATGGGAATTTTGGTGCTTTTTAATAAAGTGTAAATATATCTCTTATGTCCTTGACTCAAGACAACATCTTCCTGGGGCATTCTGGAATACTGCTAGAAAGGTTGTCCTATTCTTAGTCTCACCCTGAATGCAATCCACATGCCAGTTTCATAGAGAAAAATAGATACATTGCTCTCAGCTATGAGTTGATTCCTTTATTGAAAATATCACTGTGGATATTAGGAAAGCAGAGCCCTTTTTGTTGGGTTAGTGAATTTTTTTCATGAAACATCAGGGCGAATACTAGACACGACAACTTCTGTTTATCTTCCTTACACACCAGTGCTCTGACTGAATGAGAAGAGCACTTAGTTTGAGTATTTCTGTACTCAAGACTCTGAACTTCCCAAAGACTGGGGTTAATTTTAATAAGCATCAATGTTTCTCCAAACATTACCATGTATATCCATAATATAGTAAGCATTATGTCACTATTATCTCCACCGAGACAATAACAACCACTTACTCTTCATAAGAGACAATTTAATTTTGATGTGAACATGATAAAGATGAGTGAGCATAGATGGATATGAAAAATAATTCATGAGTGAATTTTGAAATATTTGGCAAATTTCTGGGAACTGAGAGAAAAAAATGTGGCAGTATCTGCTTCTTAGATTCTCAAAATCTGCAAATTGCTTGCTGAAACCATAAAGGAAAGAAAAAAATAAGATAAATTGTATGTGTATAATATATATGCAAATATATATATATATATATAAACCTATATATGTGTGTTATTACCTATCTATGTATCTAAGTATACATATATGCATACATTTTCATAATATGTAATGTCTACATAAGGGTTTACACCTGTACATGCATGCACACACACACATACACACACACACTCATATACACACATAAGAGGTCCTAATCAAGCTCATGTAAAATGCATACTATGAAAATCTATGCATGTATTTCAAAAATCTTTTGAAGCTGAATACATTCACACTTTAATTCTATTATTTCATACATATTTGAAATCTCTTTGTGTAAGTATGTGTGTGTGTATTCCACTATTCAGAATTGCTAAAAAACTAGGCTCAGAGGCAATCTTTGTATTAGTCATGCAACTTTTCTGTATGTTTAAAATCATATCAAAATAAAAATTTAGTTAAATAAAAGGAGGGGAACTGCAATTCTTTTTTATATTATATTTTCTGATATTATATATCAGAAAAAAAATCTCCAAACCAGAATTTATTTTCTATTTTTCAATATTTGTCACTCAAAGAAAATTAAGTTTAATGTTTTCATAGTCCATCCATTCTCATGCCACAGTCCTAGTTAGTGCTGGAGCATTGCATCAGACAGCCCTGGTGGACACCATTAGGTCTTCTCCACTCACTTATTTTCTTCTCCACCTCCATGTGGGCTTTGTCTTGGTGCACTCTGTGAGGATTTGACAGTACTTTGCAGCCTCAGGGCCTTCTCAGTTGACACTGCATGGGTCTCCTGTCCATGCCTGTAAAATGCAGAGAAATGGCAGAGTGAATGTCCTGTGGGATAAGTTTTCCCTATCAGAAAATGTCAGCCTGAGGCAGAGTTTATGTAGCCTTTTTTTTTTTTTTTTTTTTTTTTTTGAGAGGTTTTTGCTATAGGGCACGTGCACTCGCCAGACAGACAGAGAGAGACAGAGAGATAGAAGGCTAGAAATCACCCCCCCCAGGGGGGATGGTCACGCCGCAATCCCTTCTCCTCCATTCTCCTCTCGGGATCTTGGGCACGCACGCACACATGCCCGGCATGAGTTTAAGCCACCAGGTCCGGGATGCGAACCGTGGTCGACTATGTGGGAGTCCAGTGACATAGCCATTATGCTAACTGCTGGTCCCAGTTTATGTAGCCTTTTGAGGGCTTATTTCCACTGATGAGAACTCAGTCACACTTAGGAGTGGCCAGATAACAGTGCAATGTTGTAGCTTCTTTTTCTGTGTTGTCCAGGTTACTGCACTAACTAGACTTCAAGCGTTCAGTTGAACAGAGTAAGACTAGAGACTGCATAATTAAAAGGTCTTTTTAAGAATTTAGGTAGATAAATTATCAATGAGAAGGGTCAGGGATGAGTATTTGACCTATTTGTAAAAGACAACAAATTCTCACATTTAGTTTATGCTTGCTTTTAGAATGTCAAGCAAAGGTGCTAAAACTTCAGATTATTCAAGAGAAAATCCTAGAAATTCAGAATTTACTTGTAAGTGTTCCCGTTATTCAATGTTGATTTAATATTTTAATGTTTTTATTTAATAAACATTCTGCTAGCAACAAAAGAATATCTACACATCTGACTTAGCCTATGGTCATCAAATATGACTTTCGAATTAGATGAATGGATAATGAGTGAACAAACTGAATGACAGCTAGAACTGATACAGCACCTTGGAGAAGCTGGGAAGGGAGCTTCAATGGATACAGGTGTTTTTCCTTAAATTGATACATTGGGTTGTCAGGCAATATATGACATATTTTTGTATAGAAAACCATAGATAAATATGTCATGACTTTCCTGATGACCTAATATATCCTTGCAACTTGGAAATTATTGTATTTAAACAAATTATGCTCTATAGATTGAGCAAATGAACATTGGAATTTTAGTTGTTAAAACACACCAATACATAGGTCCAAAATACTAATTGATGCTTTTCTAGCAACAAAAATAAAGCAAAAGTTAAAACAATAATATTTTCCCCAATGAGGTTAATGGACTATCATAAATATTGAAACAAAATTTGGCCATGATATCTACCTATCTACTCTACTATTTGGATCAAATGTTTAGTAGTAGTGTATCTGACTCTGCTACATAAAATATTGGAAAATTTGAAGACTTATTTTAAATTCTAGAGCTTATAAAGCCACAAAATAATTTATAAATAGAAACAGAATGGTTTAGATGCAATTCATTATTTATAACCAACATCTTTTATTGCCTGGCAGACCTATAATTTGCATGATCATTACAATATTAGGGCATATGGACCTATGGGGAAAAGAATGCTTGTGTGGTACTACTGATGTTTGAACAAAAAGAGTTCATGTGGTTCCATGAGTATTAATTAATTACCTTCACTGCAACAAAAACTACATTGAACAAAATATAAGAATGCCTACTCTACTTCCCATGTGTCACTATAAAATAATATATAGTAGACATATTTGAAAACATTTTATTGTCAAAAAGAATGATACCTTGAAAATAATAAGCAACAGATGTAGAATTAGACATAATATCAAGACAAAGGGAGTGGAAAACCTAGACACAAGTCCTAGTAAGTAGCTTGAACTGTGTAAGTTTGTTTACATTACAAACTAAATACTGTGACCTTGCTTTTTCCATTTTTTTTGAGAGTTTTTTGCTATAGGGCGCTTGCGCTCGCCAGACAGACAGAGAGAGACAGAGAGACAGAAAGCGAGAAATCACCCCCAAGGGGGAATGGCCACGCCACGATCCCTTCTCCTGCATTCTCCTCTTGGGATCTTGGGCACGCACGCACACGCGCCCGGCGTGAGTTTTAAGCCACCGGGTCCGGGACGCGAACCGTGGTCGACTCCGTGGGAGTCCAGCGACATAGCCATTACACTAACTGCTGGTTCCCACTTTTTGCATTTTTAAGTTATCATATGATAGTATTCATTTTATACATTAATGAGGTAAAATATCCAATCCTAACAAATTGTCTGACAGTAAGTGCTCAAAATGCTCTTTCTTGTTGTTATTATTATTGTTTTTATTTAAGACCACAGCTTAGTATGTCATGGTCCTCTTGCCTCTGGCTTCTGAGTCACTGGAACCGTGGGCACATGGTGTGACCTTCTTTAGGTCAGCCTATAAAGCACAGTGTCTTAGCAATGTGTGCCACTATGGCAGGATCTATGATTTTAAAACAAATCTATAAATAAATAAAAATTTGAATTGTCACATATTTGGTAATAACATCATGCAAGCTCAGTGCCTCAATATGGGAAACATGAATCATCTTCCAGTTGGAGGAAAAAAGGGAAATATCCAAGTCAATGTCTTTCTGATATAATAAATTATTTTATCTTTGTGTTAGGAGTAGATGTGCATAAATTTGTTTGAGAGAGAGAGAGAGAGGCAAGCAAAAGGAGAGAGAAAAAATGAGGAGGAGAAAATTATAAGGAAAATATAGAACTCTTGAGATTTAGGGTCACAGAATAATAAAGATTGCGTTGAGTTCAGTGTCTGACATCTGGTCATGAAATCTTCAAGGAGATACCAGATCTTTCTGAGCTTCCATTTTCTCATCTCGGGATAAGCCTCAGGGTGTTGCCTGGTGAGATTCAGATGGAATAATTATTAAAAAAAACGTGTTTGAAAGTGATGATGTATTACACAGTTTTAAGTTCTTATAATTAATTAGTTAAAGCTCATGGAATAAAAAAAAAAATGTGGCGTGTCCATTTGTATAAGAGAGAAATGAGGGATAGAAAGAGAGAACTTAAAAAGCTGCCAAAGAGGAGTTTTACCTGCTGCCGTTTTATAAAGCAGGTTTCTCTTTAAAAAAACACACTTTGATTGGAACTCTACGTTTGGCAGGTGCAATTACAAATATTTGACTGTTTTCCCTACGCATTATGAGAGCCCCCAAAAGACTAGTCTTTGAGGCACTGTTTTATTTTCTTAAAAAAGCCTAGATCTTTCTAAACAAGTTATGAGTTTTACTGATACTTCATACTCTGCATCATTACTTATTGCATTTTCACAGCCTTGTGGTAAATTCAGTTAACAATTAACCAGACAATAAAAGCAAGGATGTTCACAGAAAAAAAACATATTAGCGAGAGTGTATGAATAAGTATGTTGTGTGTATACATTGTACAGACTTTTTTTTTTTTTTTTTTTTTTTTTTTTTTTTTTTTTTTTTTGCTATAGGGCACATGCGCTCGCCAGACAGACAGAGAGAGACAGAGAGATAGAAAGCGAGAAATCACCCCTCAGGGTGGATGGCCATGCCTCAATCCCTTCTCCTCCATTCTCCTCTCGGGATCTTGGGCACGCATGCACACGCCCTGCATGAGTTTAAGCCACCGGGTATGGGACTCGAACCGCTGTCGTCTACGTGAGAGTCCAGCGATATGCCATTATGCCAACTGCTGGTCTCCAGTCTTCTTAAGAAAGAAAAGACAGTGTATTTTCAGGGCAAGAAGTTTTTATGATTCCAATTTCTTAATAGATACTTAAGTCGTCATGAATATTTTACAATGTCAGCATCTCAATGTCATCTATATTACTGTTTCTTTGACATAGCATATGTCATACCCCTGTTACTCTGAGCTTCTTTATAAAATGTCTAATGAAATATTCATTCAGTTTCACATTTTAGAAAAGATCACTATAGGTTACCTTAACATAAAATACATTGAATTTTATAAAGTTTCTGTTGTACTTTGAGAATCTCTAATTAATTATGAGCTAGGTCCAAGTGGGCCAGAGATCTGGGAAGCAAAAGTAATATTCCTCAGGTGCTCCATATTAATTCAAGCACATTAAAAGTCGCTGTGGAAAAAGACAATTCTTGGCACTTGGCTACATCTTGGAGGCAGGATGGTGTAAAAAGGCATAGATTTAATATTAAACCATATTACACGTGGCATCAAATTATGTCTCAGCTTTTACTAGCAAAGTGGATTTGAGAAATTAGCTTAACTGCTCAGAATATCAGTATTTTCAATGGAAAATGAGAATATTAACACACTCGTCTTACTTTTTTTATATGTTTATTCATTAATTTAAAGAACAGCAATTGGTTTAGTATCTTTTGTTTTCAATGCTTTGTTTCAGGATTCAGAAATAACACATACAGAGGAATTATCTCCACATGCTTGTATTCTAGTAGAGAACATGGAAAATAAATAAATAAATCCATAAATGTATGAATTGATATCAGTTATCAATAACCTTTATGAGCAAGAGTTGTTAGCAGAACAGAAAAGAGAACGAAGAGATTCTGTTCAGGTACAGTAGTTAGTAAATAGCTCACTTGAGTAAATGTGAATAAAATACTCAGCAAATGTTCTGTTCTCAAAAAGCAGTAGATTTTAGTTTAATAATCAGACTTTATAGCCATTAGAAAAAAAATCCAGAAAGGAAGTCTAATATTTAAAAAAAATGTGAGTAGTTGAAAGTGACTTAGGTAATATCTGTCCTTCACAGTCTACTCATTATTTTTTTAAAATAACTCTTTTTACATATAACTATTTATTTAATTGTATTATTTTTTAAAACTTTGCTATATGGCACGTACATTGAGAGACAGAAAGAGAGATAGAGAGGGAAAGTGAGAAGGCAGCCTCCAGGTCCAGGACTTGAACAGCGATTGGCCAGGTGGGAGTCCAGCACTTTAAACACAACGCCTCTTGTTGTACCCATGTTTAACATTTCTTAACCCATTTTTTAAAATACTTTTTGTTATTATTATTATTTTAATTTGACCAGGAAGACAGAGAGAAAGGGAAAGTGAAAGCAAGCCATCCAGTCTGGGACTCCAACTGCGGTTGGTCATGTGAGAGTCCAGCACTTTAACCACTGCGCTACCTGCTGGCCCCTCTTAAGTCAGTTTTAAGAAACATTAACAAAGAATTAATCAGGAAAAGTTTTGCCTCAAAATTCTGTTATAACATTCTCAAGCACCATAATAATTTTTAACAGGTGATCTATAATTTTGTTCTTGATAATAATATTTAATTTCTTAAGAAACAAGAATTCCTTTTATAAAGTTTCCAAAATTATCATTATCATTAAAATTTAAATGATTTTGTGGGACCAGCAGTTAGCGTAATGGCTGTGTCGCTGGACTCCCACGTAGTCGACCGCGGTTCGAGTCCCGGACCTGATGGCTTAAACTCACGCCGGGCGCGTGTGCGTGCGTGCCCAAGATCCCAGGAGGAGAATGGAGGAGAAGGGATTGCGGCGTGGCCATCCTCCCTGGGGGGTGATTTCTCGCTTTCTATCTCTCTGTCTCTCTCTGTCTTTCTGGCGAGCGCACGCGCCCTATAGCAAAAAAACCTCTCCAAAAAAAGAAAAAAAAAAATGATTTTGTTTCAAATTCATTTTGAATTTTCTCCATGAACATGTGAGAGAAGGTGTATCCCCAAAGGAGTCCCACTGCTGGGTCCACAACATCAGCTACTCCCAGGTCATAGGTACTGGGATACGCAGGGAGGTCTCTGGTCTTGAACCTGTAATTGCCTCAGAGCATTTTTTATTTTATTAACCACTGTGCCACCATCTGACTTCTATCACTTAAACATAGGACTAAAATGAAGAAATCAAACTGTTGCTGTTTAAAATTATACAAAAACAATCTAGAAAATTTTTCAAAATATTAAATGTGAACCCAAATATCTAGAAAGGTTAGTAACCATTGAAGAGTCATTTGAAGAAATAACTTGAAATAAGTTTGAAATAAATTGTATCTCTTTATTAAATTTGATGGGTGCTAATAATTATCAATGAGTCTTCCCCAACTACCTACATCAAAGACTGAGACAAGAATTCAGGTACATTTAGATATTTTTGGAAGTAATCACAGAATGAGAGAAGAAAGAACTAGAGAACATGAATAAAGATCAAAATTCAATAAAGATTGCATTAATCAACTCAGGAGAAACTGGGATTTAGTTCTTGAGACTTTCAAAAAGTATACAGGATGTTTTTGGAAACTATCTCTCTGTGAATCAAGAATTACAGGAAGGTGTATTATCAGCCAGGTCAGATTTCTTATGGGTTCATGGTGATTGCTCTAGAAAGAGGACCCCCTATATTTCAAGACTGGTTTGCTGCTTAACAAATGAGCACTCGGAGGTCAGCCTTGATGGTTCAGTGGTAAAACAAAGCTGAGACCATATAGAAAGGTCCCTGATTCATGTTCTGATGTATTAAATAAATCGAGTCAATAATTACTTCCGTGGGCTGGCCCTGTAGCACAGTGGTTAAGCACTGTGTATACGGAACCAGTCCCACACAACTGATTACACTTTGAGTCCTGGCCTGGCAGCTTGAAAAACACAAGAGTATGAGTATGGGCATGTTCCCCAAATCCTTATGAGATGGAGAAGTGAAAGTAGAGGGAAAAGGATTGCCCAGGATCAGCAGTTGGCATAATGATTATGTCATTGGACTCCCACGTAGTCGACTGCAGTTTGAGTCCCATACCCAGTGGCTTAAACTCATGCCAGGCATACGTGTATGCATGCCCAAGATCTTGAGAGGAGAATGGAGGAGAAGGGATTGTGGCATGGCCATTCCCCCTGGGGGGCTGAAATCTTGCTTTCTGTCTCTCTGTCTTTCTGACGGTGAGAACACGCACCCTATTGCAAAAACCTCTCCAAAAAAAAAAAAAAAAAAGAAAGAAAAGAGGATTGTGGTGATGGTGACAATATCTGTGATCTGGGCTGGCTGAGGCCAGAGTTAGATCATGGTGTGAGGACCCTAGTGGAGGTGCTTCTCTTACTCTCTGTTTCTATGTGTCTCTCTCTTATGGAAGAAATTATATATATATATAAAATTATTAGAGAGATTTTTTTGCTATAGGGCATGTGCACTTGCTGGAAAGATAAAAAGAAAGAAATCACCCCCCACCCCACCCCTGGGGAGATGGACACACCATGATCTCTTCTCCATTCTCTTCTCATGATTTTGGGCACATGTGTACACACATTTGATGTGATTTTCCAGCCACTGGATACAGGACTCAAACCGTGGTCGCCCATGTGGGAGTCCAATCATGTAACTAACCATTATGCCATCTGCTGGTCTCATAAACAAACTTTAAAAAGCTGGGAAAATTTTTTAGTAATATAAGTACACTCACATGTTTTAAAAAGTATTCCTTTTTGTGAACTCAGAACGCATGTTCCCATGTATAAGTGAAAGACAGTAATCCCTTAAATCAACAGCATAATCCCTGCTCTCCTAAATATTTGTCGTAAAATTAATAAAACAAAACAAATAAAAGGAAAGAAAAACATGGCTAAAATCAGAAAGTGAAATTGAGAAAATGTGACATAATAGGCAATACGTAAATTAAAAACTTCTGTAATGTTAAAAACATTTAATAGTAGTACAAAATAAATATGGAAGTTGGAATCATGCACAGATACATTTATAAAACATGTTATCTCTTCCCACACCCATACACATTCCTCTATCTTTAAGTGGAACACTTCTCCCCTCTTTCCCTTGGTATAAGCATTTGTTTTTCTTTTTATTTTCTTTTAGGTATTCCCTTGTTTTAGAAAGTGTCCCTTGGAAAGTCTCTGAGAGTATTCATTTATCTTTTAGTGTAAATTGATTCAATGTATTATTTCACATTTTAATATAAGCTTGTTCTTTACTGTCTTTTAAAGATTTTTTGAAAAGTAATGAAATCATAAATATATTTTTGCAGGGCTTACAACTAAAGTCCACTGAGTTACACTGGTGTGTATATATATATATATATATATATATATATATATATATATATATTTACATATATATATGTGTGTGTGTATATATATAAAATCAAATAGGACCAGCCAGTGCCAGTGGTGTGGTGGCTAAAGCAGCTGTTTCCCACATGGCCAACTGCATGATTCAAATTACAGACCTGGTAGCTTGACATATACACCAGGCACATCCATGCCTAAACTCTTGAAAAGAAGGGGAAATAGAAGAAATTGCATCATGACCATCCCCCTCAGGTGGATGTTTTCATACTTTCGCTCCTTCTCTTCCTCCCTCCCTCCCTCTGTCTCTTTCCAGTGAGCACATGTGCCCTCTGGCAAATTACTATTTTTTTAAAAGAAAAAAGTAAAAGAATGAAAGATTAAAGAAAAAATATACATTCTTTAAATGATTTTAAATTTCTATAATTTAAGTTTGTGTAGCTATAAGTAAATTAGCAAATTTTGAAGCTGACATTCTAGGTCAATAATTTGATAGCTTAATCTGACAGTATAATTCTCACAAAAATCTTTACATCAATCAAAAGAAACCACTGTTCTCACTGCTGCTACTTTATCATTTTTTTGTGAGAGACATATATTAGATATACTTTATTATATAAGATTTATGTTTACTCCCATGTTTTCAGTCTTCTATAATAGATTATCTGCCCAATTTAATTATAGAATGTTATTTACATTATTCCAAGAAATGAAACAATTATCTTTAAAGAGTTCATGGGAAATGCATGTTTATGAAAGAAACTATGCATGGATTTTAGATTTTTTGCACCAAAATAAATGTATAATTTCATTTTTTAATGAACTTTTTGAAGTCCCCTCATATCTTTGCTATTTTCTTCTCTAAACATTTCTAATTTAACATTCATTAATTAGTTTATTAGTAGCTATAACATGCTACTGAATATTTGAATGGTATAATTTTTGTGAATATAGGTACTTAATTATTTTATTTTGTGATAGATAAGAAGCTACACATCTATTTATGTTACTGTTATTTTTTCTATTTTTATAATAAAATATGTTTTTTGCACATTGAATTGGAGTGAACATCTAGAAGACTGTTTTATAAGCAATGTTTGATATGATTTTCACTCCCATTCAAACCAGAAGTATATTTGGCTCACAGTGGAGGGGTTAATATCCCATGAACATAATTCTTCCTGATTAATCTCATGGTCTAAACTATAAATGTTATGTTCACCCCCTAGAGCAGTGGGTACGTGCTATGTAGAAGAAGACAAGGTCCCTATGATTGACCAGGCTCCCACTCCCAGCCCCAGTGACTTGAGAAAACACACTGGGCTGGGTCACAAGTGTCCAGAATCCTGACAGAGTAAATTGGAGAAAAAAGGACTATGGCATGACTAGGCCCCTTTGAGAGGTGCTTTCTCCCTTTGTTTCTCTCTCTATTGTATACCTGCACTCTGGATTAAAAAATAACACACTTAAAAATAAACTGTAGATTTATTCATTTGTTCCTTTGAAATGATCTAAAGGGCAGTAAGTTATTTTTAAATATGAAATATTCTTATTTGACATTTATCTTCACTATTAATTGTTCAATCTTACTCATGATGATACCATATATTTTTCTAATAAAATAACTATTATCCAGAGATTATGATGAGCTAAAAGAATTATTACTTTGAGACATTTTATAAAGTAGGTGGAGTAATAGTGCTTATTTTACTCCATCTTACACCATGGTTAATGACTTCCTCTGCCCGAGAAAAGAATAAATCTCCCAGGAGATTATGAGTTCCTTTATAGTCGGAACTGTGTTGTAATTATCTTATTTTCTCACACATATATCTAGAGGGAAATAAAGAACTTACATGTTATAGACAAATGACACTTTGTTTTCTTTTTAAAAAATGAATACAAATAGATTTTTCATTAGTAAATTGAAGTATCTCACTAACAACTATTACAATAAAAATTTTAGTATAAATTTTTGTGTTTCTCATAAGTGTTGAGATATTTACAATAGTTATTTTGTAGTTAGTGATGGGTTGATCTGCATAATATACGGCAAAACAATGTTGGGGAAATGTAATAGAGCGTAACGTTAGAAAATTTCTCCCTAGGGACCAGCAGTTATAATGGTTATGTCGCTGGGTTCCCATGTAGTCGACTGCGGTTCAAGTACCAGACCCAGTGGCTTGAACTCATGCTGGGCACATATGTGTGCCTGTGGAAGATCCTGAGAGGAGAATGGAGGTAAAGGGATTGAGGTGTGGTCATCCCCCCTGAGGGGTGATTTCTCATTTTCTGTCTCTTTGTCTTTCTCTGTCTTTCTGGTGAGCTCATGCACCCTACCTCTCAAAAAAAAAAAAAAAAAAAAAAAAAAAAAAAAAAAAAAGAAAGAAAGAAAAGAAAATTTTTCCCTAGAAGTATCAGAGAAGGAAACAATTTTCTTACTGAATAAACATTAAATCAGACTGTAATGTACATCCCAGGCAGTCTTCTAAGGATTTGCAAAGACAGAATTTTTACCTTTTGAATAATATAGCGATACACCCTATCACATACATATTTTTAAAATAAACAATAATTAGGCCTCAAGTAAGAAGACTTGAAAGCACTATTTTCACACATAGTTCATCTCAGATTTACATGGCAATTGAGATGACCATCTGTGTTAGCTAATTGGCTTTATCCAGGGAATAAGCAAACTTTTCAAACTGTAGGACAAAAGATAGTTTTGCAACCTGGAGCAAGGTGTTGATGAAAATTAGACTCCTGTCCTCCCACAGAAAATGGGAGGTACAGATGCTAGCTCCCTTGATGTTTACATTTCAAAGATTCCGAACTCTTTAACAAAGACACTATTGGGTCATAAAGTTTACAAATTTCTGTCTAGTTTCAAAAGGACTTACGTACATTTAAAAGAGAGCAGAAAGTAGTTTAAAACTACAAGATTTCTTTTTTCTAATTTTTTTAAACAAGGTTTCTTTTTCTTCTTCTTTCTTTCTTTATTTTTTATTAGAGATTTTTGCTATAGGGCACCTGTGCTTGCCAAAGAGACAGAAATTGAGAAATCACTTCCCAAAGGGATGGTCATGCTGCAATCCCTTCTCCATTTTCTCGGAATCTTGGGCACGCATGCACATGCACTCAGAATGAGTCACTGGGTCTAGGACTCAAACCATGATCGACTACATGTGAGTCTAGTGATGTAACCATTATATCATCTTCGGGTCCCCAAACTACAAGAGTTCTGAAGTAATTGCTCTAAGAAAAAGAGAGCAGGAGGAGTCAATTCACTCATTTTCTACCAAAAGAATTGAACCGCTTAAAAATTGTTTTGTTGTCTTTATCACCTCCACACATAAGAAACCACACATAAAAATAAAAGTAATATGATCATATACCTAAATACAAATGAAAGTACTTACTTTAGAAAATTATCACTGAAATTTTGAAATTTTTACTAAGAACTTTTATAAATCACAGATTATTGATAATATTTTGAGAACAACTTTAAACCTGACACTGCACCACACTAAGGCCTGGTAGTGATGCAGTGGAAATGTAACTTGGTGCTTAAGGTGGCTGGATCCCACATGGTTGACTGTGAGATTTGAGTCCTGGATCTGGCAGATTTAAAATAACATGTGTGCATGCGTTCCCAAAATCCCAAGAAGAGGGTATAGGAAAAAGAATTGAGGTCTCTCTCTCTCTCTCTTATGAGCACTCATGCCCTACAGCAAATTGAAAAGAAATGCATATATCTTAACTATCTTAAGTGATCTTTTTGATTAGAAACATACCAAAACCTTAATTTTATGCAAGCTTATTTTAATATTACTTTGAATGGGGAAATTTATATTTATATGTAATTTTTACACATATACAAAAAGACTTCTATTTTCTCCTCACACCCCTTCCCTTTCTATTTCAATAGAAACTGCATTCTTCTTGTGAAGAATTTATAGAATTTAGTTATTTAACACTCTTGATTCTTTATATTATCTTCAATGACAGTGATTATAATATATGCCATATCTGAAACTTACAGTTTTTGACATAGAAATATATCCATGAATCTGTATTCTAAATTTGTATTCTTTGATTTATATTATTATCTTGTCAGTCTCATTCAGCTGAATGAGACCGAAAACACGTGACTTATGAATATATTTTTGATATTTCAAGTACATTTAAATATCTCAGTTTTGGAAGATAACTCAATAGTTCTTATTAAAACTTACAGGATGCATCTCAGAAAATTTTTGCTTATACAAAGAACACACAAGTAAGACACATGCTTGTCAAACAAATACCTTTCTGTGACAACATGATAGGTTCAGTCAATAGCAAGAAAGAGCAAGTATAAATCATCTTGACTCCAGGAAAGCAGCTCCTTCCCTTTGGAGTGACACATTCTTTTTCATCGACAGTGCTGAACATGAGTTAGATATGTTATTGCTGTGTGGGTACTTCACTGGCCTAGAATTGAACACAACAATTAGCAATTTGTACTCTAGTATTGATCTGGGGAAAGATTTTCGAATCATCTGCCAAGTCTTGCCTGATACAATCAAATATTTTTTGGCAATGATTAAGAAAATAGAATTTCAACCCTTAAATGTACCATATTGTTAGCATAGTACCATGCTAAAAAATTGAAAATTAGTAAATAGCATTGAAATGCTATGCAACTTTGAGAAATTTCCTTAATAATCAACACAGGCATCATCTTGCCTGTGAAGCCATTTAGACCCACAATTCTAGAGGACTGGACTCTCGTAAAGTGTTCTTCTAGAGCCGGATGCTGTCCTCTATCTCAATATTTGATATGCCCGTAAGTTTATAGGTCTGTCTCTCCCACTTGAATGACAGCAGCTGGAAATAGAAATGTCTTATAATATCTGAATCTCCTATAACTTATATAATATATGGACTTAATAAATTTATATTGAATGCATGTAATGTGATGAAATTTTATATTATGTTTACCCAGAGACATTTATTAGTTTCAGTGGAAGAAGTAATTGAATGAATATTAAGGTTCAGGGGATCCATGATTTTTAGCAGTTCATTGAGAATTGAGATTTCATAGAAAGGCGGGGTAATAGCTATGTACTTGTGAATTTTCAGAGTAATAATGTCTAGGAAGTGAGAAAATATTATCCATTCATCTATGAATTATTTCTTAATTGCCAACGTGTGTATATACTCAACAGGATGGAGGAGAGAAAAGGAAGAAAGAGAGAGAAGCAAACTCCATTGGGGTATGGTCACACGACGATCACTTTTCCTCCACATCTTTATCTTGTCAGGATTTGGGGCACACATGAGTATGTCCCTGGCATGTTGTTGTTT
Source organism: Tupaia tana (assembly GCA_026018925.1). NCBI lineage: Eukaryota > Metazoa > Chordata > Mammalia > Scandentia > Tupaiidae > Tupaia > Tupaia tana. The sequence goes on along the minus strand of JAKSZU010000002.1, from coordinate 99,045,803 downwards.
TCTCATTTCTTTTTATTTCAGATTTTTTTTTTAATACATTCAATCTCATGTTACTTAGATTACAAAGTGAATAGTATGTTTTTAAAGCCAACAGGCCCAGGATTGAACTGCAGTTGGTTATGTGGGATCTAGCTCCCTATGAATAACACCAGCTGCTGTGCTACATGGCTGGCACTCAGCAAATTTTTATTAGAGTGCTACTATATGCCAGACTCTGTCCTAAATACTAAGGGGCATCGCAGAACAGAGCTGTCCTCTCTTCTCAGTGCTTATGTTGAGCAAGAAAGGTAATAACAGTTTTAAAGAGTAAATTGATCATGTGTCACAAACTGAGAAAAACTCTGAAAGAAATTGATGCAATTTTAGATTGAGTACTCAGGATGCCCTCTACATCAGTGACATCTAAGCAAGGATAAAACCAAAGAAAAAAATTGTACAACTATCTCAGGAAAGTACATTTCAGGAAGAATAAAACAGCAAATACAAAGGACCTGAGATAGAAGTAGGCCACATATTTAAAGAAGAATAAAGAGGTGAAAGCAGCAAGCGTGTGATGACATAAGTAAAAATGGGAGGAGACTGAGACGTCAGGTTCTCCAATAAGTGACATCTTACAGGGACGAGTATTGTGAAGTCAATGCAGAATTATGAGCTAAGTTCTGACATTATCTGACTTATAATTTTGGCAGGGCTTTACTGTTTCATAAATAGAGACTTTTCAACTGAGGAATCCGTGAGACTGATTAGAAGATTTGCAGAAGTCCAGGTGTCTCCACATGAATGGTAGAGGTGAAGGTGATAAGAAACACATTCCATCAATCATCCACTGATAGAGCTGAGTCAATGTGCACTTGATCAAATATGAATATGAACAAGTTAAGTCAGAGATGAGTTTGTTTCAGCTATAGCAACTAGATAAGTGTTGATAACTGTAACTGTTGTTTCTATTCCCTGATTAGTCTCATACTGACTTTCAAAGAAAGAGTTATAATTGCAGGGGTGAAGATAAGATTTACTTAAATTAATAAATGACAAAATTGTTTATCTTAATTTCTTACAGCATTTTGGCCTCCAGAAAGGTATCGTATTAAGCCAACTCCATGACCTGGAGACTAAGTCAGCTAGATTCCATCCGACTGGCCATGTGGTTCCAGTGCCTGACCTGGTGGCCTGAGAAACATACCAGGTGTATGTGCCTAAAATCTCAAGAGGAGGCACAAATGGAGGAGAAGGTATTTCATTGTAACCTTTCCGTATAAAGAGAGCTTTCTCCTCTCCCTTCTCTGTCTTTTTGTCTCTCTCTGGTGAGCATATGTATCCTCTAGCAAACAAACAAACAAAACTAAAAAAGAAAGAAATTATGTTAGCTTGTGTTAACATTGTGGGAAGCTATGTGATTAATCTCAATTCAAAATTTTGACAATTTTTAATATTGCCAATGATTTAAAGAAAAGTTGATCATCCAATTATTTATAATGCATTAAACTGAACATTATTTATCTTTGACTTTGCTTGATCAATTTAATAAATCATTTATAATTTTAGCAAGAATTTAAAAAGTTTTTAAAGAATAAAGTCAAATGTGAATAAGAGGATGTAGTTGTTTGCTGATAATCATGTTTAATACCTAAGTTTGAAGTCTATGTCTTATAACATTTGTCACAATATTGAGTTTTGATGTTTTTATTAAAACTACCATTATTTCTATTCTATATCTGATTCTCAAGATAAAAAATTCTTTAAATTAAATAAAATAAAATTGAAGACCATTATCAAGTTGCCAAAAATTCAAGGGATTATACTTTTGGAAAGAAAAAGTAAAGATAAATTCATACTTAAGTAAATATTGTAGAACAAAGCTGAAGGATTGATGGTCCAGATTTTGAGACTGATCAGAAAGTTATATGAATTAAAAGCATGCAGTATTGGCACAAGGAAAGAAACACAAACTGAAGGAGGAAAGTAATAGAGAGCCTAGGGACAGACCCAACACCCAGCATTACCCAGTCATTATCTAATTATGATTTATGTGATGTTAGGGAGGAAAGATGGCATTTTGATAAATAGAGTATGGCAACTAGACTCATATTTGAAATACAAATATGTATTTTGAAATTTTGAAATCAAAATACACAAAAATTAACTTTAAATTATAAAAACAAAATCACAGCTTTTAGAAGAAAACATCTCTCTGATTTTTTAAAGAATCTGAAAAACCCAACCATAAAAAATTAATAATCTGGATATGATGAAAATAAAAATTAAGAACATTTGTTCATCAAAGAGACCATTAACATAAGGCAAAAAGAAAAAAAAAAGGAAAAATATTTTCAATAAACACATTGTCTTCATCAGCTTGGGATGGTTGGCACAAGGTGCCATATACTAGATGACTTATAAAAATACAGAAATTTATTTCTCACAGCTATGAAGAGTGGGAAGTACAAGATGGAGGAAGAGGAAGGACCACATTCATAAGATATCTTGTAAAAACTCTCCTCCTTGTTCATAAATAGCACCTTACTCCTGTGTTCTCACAAGGTGAAAGGCACAGAAGAGAGAAAGAGAAGCTCCCTCCACAGGGTCTCACATTACAATCTCCCTTACCCAGTCTTCCAGCTCATCGAGATCTTGGGTATATCCACACATTCCTGGCATGTTTTCAGGCCGACCCACAGATGTGAACCCATGGTCACCTAGGTGACTTCCAGCACTGCAGTTCAGTTTGATTGTGCCACAAGGCTGGACCTAGTGTGTATTTCTGATAGACATGTAGGTTGTTTCCAGCTTGGTGCTATTATAATATTATAACATTCTAGCACGAGTTTTGTTATATCAGTAAGTACTTCTATCTGTAAGCTATATTACTAGTCACATAATTGCTAATCGAAGGTTATGCGTATGCTTGTAAATCACCTTACACACATGCTTTGAAATCAAGGTTCTTTTCACTTTTCAGAGAAGGTGTTTTTGGCAGGTCATCTGGAGTCTGGCAGTATTCTACTTTAAGCTTATTTATTTATTCTGAGTGAATGAGACAGAGTGAGAGATACAGCACCTTGGACAGAGTCCTGATTCTCAATCCATTCTCCTCCTTAGCCAGCCTGGATCATGGGCTCCTGTGCTCCAAGCTACTCAGATAGGTCTCCGGATGTGAACTGGCCACCCTCCTATGTGAAACATCTTTGCAGACAGTCACATTTTATAGCTGCTAGTGCTCTAGATTTTTATTTGTGGTTCTTGTCACTCTGGGGTATGTGCTCACTTCGTGAACACTCATTGAGGTGCACAAATATTATCCTGACCATACTGGGCACTGTGGCCTTGGTCAAAACCACCATCGCTCCTTACCTATATTTCCACAAAAGTCACTAGTCTTCTTGTTTCTGTTCTGTTTCAATCCTCTGTTCTAGGTGCCCTACATGTCCAGAGAGGTCATTAACAGTAATGTATTTCTCCAGTGATTACCCATCTAATTATGGATCCAATCTCACTACCATGACTCCTGGTCATCTCTCCAATCTCAGTTCTTCTGTTTTCCTCTGCTGTCTCCTTCAGGCAAATTTGCTTCTTCCTGTCCTTCAAATGCAATAAGCATAATCATGTTCAGGGCCATTGCACTTGCTGTTCCTTCTAACTGAAATATCCCACTTTCCTAAAGGCTGGGCGGCTCACTTTCTCATTTCTATCAACTGACTTTTTTTCTAAATCTTGCCTTTCCACAGAAGGCTTCACTGATCAACTCGTGTAAAATAGCACCAAAGTCATCTTTATCTTTTACTATGTTTTGTCTTCTTAATATTCATGAATACCTGACATACGTATTTTGTTTACAATCTCTTTCATGTCTATTAAATTGATAAATACGTTGAGCCAGAGAAAATTTTGCTTTGTTCACTAATAAATCCTGATTGTCTTGCAGGTGGCATAGTTGTTATGGGGTTGGACCCCGATATGGCTAACTGTAGTACAAGTCCCATACCTGGTGGCTTGCTTTCTTTCTCTCTCTTCCTTCCTGTCTTTCTCTGGTGAACACGTGTGCCATGTGGCAAAAAAATATAATAATAATAATGAAACATGAAATTAAATAAATATTTATAAAAGAAAGAAAATCACACTGGGTATGTGTGCATGCATGCCAAAAATCCCAAAAGGAAAGTAGAGGAGAATGAATTGTTGCATGGCAATCCCTCCTTGGGAATAATTTCTCACTTTGCCTCTCACTGTTTCTCTCGGTATCACTCTGGCAAGCACATGCACCCTACGGCAAAAATGTTTTTAAAAAAGAAAAAAAGAAATGTTTTCTATGCTTATCATTTGTGTCAACAGGTACATTCACTGTACAAGGAATTAATCATATATTATTTATAGAGTTTAATATGGTCATATAATGAATGGGCTTTACTATGTGTGTGTGTGTAGTTCATTCAGCCATGTGTGCATGTGTAGGTGTTTATATGTTATCTATATTTATCTTTCAATGTCTCTGCTGGCTGCCAGTTTTGCCTATCTGCCTACCTATCTCCCCTTCCAAGTGGTTGTTGCTGTTGTTCTTTGCTGTGTATAGGTAGATACTTTTAAACTTTCCTAGAAATAAATGCATTTCATAGGCAAAGTCAAACATACTTGGGCAAAGAAGGGATGAAAGAAAGAGAGAATCAGGAAAGGAATACAGAAATGCAGACAGAAAGAGAAACTTTTCAGAAATTTTTGTTGTTATCGTTGGAATTTCTATCACTCAGATCTAAAAGAAATTTGTTTTTCAAATAAAGAACATGAATTTCCGAACATGTAAATCAAACACACATGAGCACACAAACACACAGACACACAAACACTCTCTTACCTTACATATGTCCTAAGTAGTCAGAATGCTGAAAGGAAATTTTAAGCCTATTTATTTATTCTTAATATCTTTAACGCATATCAAGAGAGTCACAACTTGAGTTCCTGTTTCTGAAAGATAATTGGGACAAAACAAATGAGTTTACAGCTTCTTATTCTTGGAGAGGATCTTATCTTTAAAGCCTAATATTCTTTCTTGCCCTTCAAGGTAAGGTATAAGAGAGCTCAAATAGATTTGTATACTTATAGAAAGTAATCAATTTTTATTTAAAATATTAATATTCAGTTATTCTAGCTATCTTATACTTTCCAGATTATTATTTTAAAACTCAAATAATCTTACTAAATACCTCTGAAAACAGTAGGTTTTTGTTAATTTCCCAAATTGATAATAATATGCCTACAATTTTACCCCATCACACTTTATTTTTATGATTACTATTGTGCTTATTCATTTTTTACCATCTGTATATGTTATTTCTCATATATAATTCCATTATAAAATAAAGTTCTTTACCTTTAAAATATTATATATCATCATGCAATATAATTCCATTTTTATAAATTTATTATCTGGAAGGATACAGAGCAAGTGTTTGGGGAATAGTTTTTGAAATAATAAATAATGTAGTTGCAAACATTCACTTGTGTTGTGTAAAGTCAAATTTTTTCTGGAGCAAATTATTCGCATTTAAATACTTTAACTTGTATTAAGTTCATATGTTTAATTGACCATGACTTATACATACTAGTAAAATATTTCATCTTTTTTACATTTTACTCATTTATTTTAATTAAACTATTATAATGTCATTAATCATGGCAGTTTCATTAAATCTGATGACTCAAACGGAATAGTAATATTAAGGGTTGTTAATACATGGACATTTTCTTTATAGTTAAAGTGGAAAAATGCAAAGGGGTCTTCAAACACTTCATGAACAATGTATGCTATAAAAAAAGGTACCTATTTCAACATATTCTGCACCAACATAAACTCATACTTTAATTAACATTTTTTCCACAAAAATTTGTGAAGTCTCCTTGCAGATTCAAAGTCTTAAGACAATAGGTACATATAAATATATTAGTGGTAGGGTGATGTCAAATGTATGATTTCAATTGAAGTACTGAATACACTGATTAAAGTGACTAATAAAATTAAAGAAATAAACATCTTTGAGGCAATCACTGTAAAAGACATGTGTTTAATAAGTAGCATTAGAACAAAAGAGGAAATTACATTTTTCTGGGCCCTATAAAAAACATTGATTAAAACCAGAAGGAGTTTTGTGGTTACCAAGCATTTTTATTTAAAATAGATGTTCTTCATGAACTTAATTTTACGAAATAAAATAAACTGTACCAACATGTGATAATCTATACAATTGCTAAATGATTGTAATTCTTAATGTTTAAAGTACAGATCAAATGTATTATTTATTTTGTAACAAAGTGACAAAGAAAAAACATTTTTTTATTTTAAAACTCAAATATGAAAGTAACGTCTGCTCTATAAACATAAAGAAATTGTTAGAAATATTATGTTGTCAGGAAAGTCATGATGTATTTTTCTGTTTTCTGTGCAAAACTGTGCATTGGCTTTCCCAACAACTTAATATGTAGTAAAAGAAACTCAGTGTGTCAGAAATGAGTTTATGCTACTATTATTATATCAATACTTAATTTTAGTGTAAATATTGCTTTTATATTTTTAGCTTATGCTTAAGGAATGTTCTGAAGATTTCAAAGAATAGTTTATAACGTTTATTCCTGTAGAGAGCACATGTCCATGTGAGAGAGAGACCAATGCCTGAAAGGAGTTCCTCTCACTGCAATCCTCCTTCCCCAAACTTCCACCTCCTGAAGACCTTGCACATGCACATGCAAGCCTGTTGTGTGATGTCAAATGAGTTGGGACTCCAAACCCTGGATCCTCCAAGGGACTTCCAGCACTACAGTTGAGGATACTACAGCCATTGTCACTAATGTGAGGTCAGGTTTAAACGATTATCACTCAAAAATATATATCACCAAAGTCTCAGCTGTCTCTAAAAAAATAGGGACTACTAGTGATAATTACCACAATTATTCACTCACAATAGAAGTCAATACATGTTGAAATAAATAAGGGCATTTTCCTGCCAAAATTCTAATTATGATTGAGAAAACAGTAACTCTTAACCAAAATACCAAGCCCTAGTCACCAAGACGTGGTGCTGATAAGCCAAAAATATGGTTTTATCTGTTTTTGAAATTACTGATTACTGATTACTAATTACTTCTAAAACAAATCAGTTTTCCTGGTCTTCAAATAAATTCACTGGTAGAAAGTATTTAAAACGTTGAATATTGTAGCTTCATTTTTTGGAGGGTGTCCGTGTGTGGTGTGTTTTATGGATAGAGTCTCACTCTGTATTGATCCTCCTGCAGAAGTATCCCAGCAGGGACTGTGGCCACACACCACCACACCTAGCATTTTAGGGTGGACTGGAAACAAACCTGGGTTTCCCAGTGGTTTCAACCTGCCAAACAATAGTGCTACCTTAGCTGGACCAAGATTATAGCTTCTTAAAGGCACAACCGACATTGTATTGTTTTGTTCTGAGCTTCAGGTTTGTTTTTACACCTGTTTTAATTTTTCTCAAAATTTGTGACTTCATCTGCTCCTGGTCAAGTGACAAAATTAGATTCATTATTTTGTGAATTTTACTTCTTTGTGTATTCTTCCTCTTTATAAAGGACCATTTTAGAAAAAAAAAATTTGATCCAAATTCTCTTCCTCCAGCTCCAGGTTTCAACATATTTTGAGACAAGGAGCTTTTAAAGTAAAAGCAGTTATCTATGACACCTATGTTATCTGCAAAACTTTTGTATTTGAACCATATTGATTGTAGTTGTAGAATATACACACACACACACACACACACACACACACAACTTAATCAGGCCGCAATGTCAAAGTACTTAATCTTTTAATAATGATAAAATGATTTTTTAAAAATATCTAGCTTATATTTCGATTATATAACTTAATGTATATACATATTAAGTTATAAAATTAAATACATGTTTACACATGTATTTCATATACACAATATATACATACACAATATATACATATGTATGTGAAACATAAAATATGTATAGATTTTGTAAACTATCTTTTGATCAAAATCATCTTAAATCACAAGTTCTCTTATAACAACCAGACAGTAGCTCCTGTCAGGAACTTTAGGCACTCTATAGTTTAATAAAGAAAAGATACTGCAGAATTTTCAAAGATCTTGTTTTGCAAGTAAGAGACTTTCCTGAGGGGGATTGTATCTAAGTTAAATACATTGCCACCTTTATTAGGTTAGCCTTCCCTATGGCAGTATTAGGGAATCATTTCTGTGCAAATAGCAGGGATTTCCCTCTAGGTCTATGCTTTCATCAGTGTATAGAAAGGATTCATTCCTAAAATTAATATACTGCTAATGTATACCTGAAACCCTAGAGATGGAAAAGTGTCTATTACAACACTGAAGTGGTATTCAAAACAGAACCTTACTTGACTGATAACAAGCTTAGATTTCTGCCTTGCCTGCCAGGAAGTTCAGAATTCAATTTAGTGCTCAAATGCAATAACGAATGCAGGCAGAAGTGCTGCATATATCACTCTTCTATTTGTTTAGGATTTTTGGATCTCTCTTTTTCAGTTTTCCTTTTTCAATAATTTTTAATATTTAAAGATGGCTCAAGTTGAAAAGTGGTAAAATGTAAACCACATTTTAATAAGTTAGAGGACTTATTTTTAATAATGAGAATATTATTTCCAATTGCAAAGGTTTCTCAGATTCCTGTAGCCTTCCGTTCTTAAGCAAAAATAAGAGATGTACTGATCTGTTAATTTCCCTTCATTTATTCAAAGAAAGACAGATATCTATGCATAGTTTAACAGACCAAACAAGTCATCAGTGTTCCAAAAGACTAATGAACCCTCTGGCTTCTGCCCCATGACGTAAGCTGTAAGTAATGTCTCTCCTGCCATTACAACACAAAAGTGGTTGGCTAACATCAAGTACACACATTTTTCAAACATATTGGAACACTGTATTCATAGAGCAAATAACGGCCCCCACATCTAAGGAGAGACACCTTCTCGTAGAGAGGAGCCTGAAATGCACCTACTTGGAAAAACGCAGTCAGATACTAGCAGTAAGAGTTTACGAGCTAATAAACAGGAAGACTGAGTGTGGACTAGTTGTGAAAGCTGGATGAAACCCCACCAGGCACTCACAGAAAGTGTCTGAAAGATCTCTGAAAGTGTTAACAGAATCAGTCCATGACCCGATGGCTAAGGTGGTTGGATTCCACATGGCGGGTGACTACTGGTTTGAGTCCCGGACCCAGTAGTTTAGGAAACATGGCTGGCACATGTATGTGCATGCCTAAATCCTTGAAGGAGGGGGAGATAGATAATTTTAAAAAATATCTAGTTTATATCTTGATTGTGATCATGTTTCTCTATCTTTCTCCTGCAGATAAGCACATGTACCCTCTGGAAAATTTTTTTACAAATGTTCATTTTGATAAAGAGCTGAGGATGGAAATAAGCAGTCATGCAGAAGGGGGACAGAATCACTATCCAGATATCCCTCTGTCATCTCCACTACACAACAAAAGCTTTAATTTGTGATGAGATGTGAAAAAGCATTACTGACCTCAGAACATTGGTAAACACCTGTTGCAGCTAGTAAAGGAAATGAAGAAGGGCTAAAGCATGTACTCTTGGAGGAGGAGGAGGCATATTATAAACTGAGCCCATAACAACAACCAGGGAATGGATAAAGAACAGAGACGGCCCCACCACCTCTATGACTCAGGTACAGTTTTCTGGCCTAAGTCATAAAAACAGAGTGTGCACACCTACTGTTACCTTTTGATAACCCTCAACCACTAAATTAAGACACTTAAAACAACAAATGACAGTAGACTACTACTTAGAGAAGAATAGAATAAAATCAACAATATGCAGATACTGACTGAGACACAAAACAAAGGAAAGATGTAGAATTCAAATTCAACTGTAATAGTTCTGGTAAGGTTCACTCTCCCTTAGACATGAAGTAACTACAGAAATTTGAAAATTTTGGCACATTTTGAATAATCATAGCAACAAAAACATTTTAATTTATTCTAACTCTTAAACAGGTTAACACTAACCTCTGTATTAAAGGTCTAGTCAAAGGAAAAGGGCCCTTATTTTCAGTGTGAACATAAACATACCTACCTCAGTCTCCACTGTTATAAATATAAGTTCAAATTTAAAGAAAATATTACAAGGTATATGAAAAAAAAAAAAAAACAAGAAAAATCACCACAATCCCAAGACATAGAAAGATCATCAGAAGAGATTCAGATATGACATTAGAAGTTGGAATTATCTAACAAGGAATTTAAAACAAATATGATAACTAAGTTATAGATTCTAACAGAAAAGGTAAATTGTATTTAAGATTAGAAAAAATAGCTTCAGCTGAGATATAGAATAAGAAGAAAAATTAAACAAAATGCTAGCAATGAATAAATACATAGAATAAATGCATCAAGGATGTTGTCTTGTCTATTTTGTGCTTCTCAAACAGAATGCTATAGACTGTTATTTTATGTTTTACAGAAATGCATTGGCTCATGATTCTGGAAGACAGGAAGTTTAAGATCAAGGCGCTGGCATCTGATGCTTCTTGTTGCTTCATCCCATAGTGGAAGAGCAAGAGACAAAGGGAGTCAAGCTGTTATTTTTGTACAGAACTCATTCCCATGATGATTGCATTAATCTCATTCTGAGAGCATACATCATGGCCTAATCACCTCTGAAAGGTTTCACCCCTGAATACAGTTATGATGGCCATTGAATTTCAGTGTGAGTCTAGGAGGAGACCGACATTCAAACCACAACAAATGACTTTATAAGGGTCATCAATAGCATAAATACAACTTTGGAAAGGATAAGTACACTTAAAAATAGATCAATAAAAATTACTCAAGATGAAACATAAAGAGTAAAAAAAAAGAAAAGAAATAACTAAGAGAGATAGATGGAACAATTTCAAACCACTTGTCATGCATATAAATGAAATCCCAGATGAAGAAAGGAGAAAGATACAAAGTTACAGAAAGACAGGCAACCACAGATCCATGAAACTCAGAGCACAATAAGTGTGATAATTACCCTCTTAGTAAAGGTACACACACACACATACACACACGTATTTACCTATGTATACTGCATAATTGCATACATTGGAAAACTTGAAGACAGAGTATCTTGAAGAAAGGAATATAAATAATACTCAGATGTGAAGGATGATTATAGCAGGATTTTCATCAGAAACCCTCTAAGTGTGCTGTCTCCAGGAACAACACTGTACAGAGAAACTGGATCCCACACGATGACCATGGTGGGCAGTACCTGGCCCAGTCAACCTGAAATATGTCAAGTATATGTGTAAGTGCCCTAGGTTCCCCTGACTAGGGACTGGGGGGAAGGATTGTGATGTGAGCAGATTCTGGGGAGGGTGCTCATTTCTCTTTCTCACTCCCACATCCATGTTTATATGTTCTATAATTTTTATGAATAAAGAAAAGAGAGCATTCAAATTAGAAGACAATGTAATACCATCTTTTAATTGCTGAAAGAAAAATAAACTCCATTTATTTATAATTTTTTTTGGAGAGGTTTTTGCTTTAGGGTATGTGTGCTCACCAGGAAGAGAGAAACAGAGAGACAAAGTGAGGAATCACCCCCGAGGCAGGATGGCCATGCCACAATCCCTTCTGCTCCATTTTCCTCTCAGGATATTGGGCATGCACCCACATATGCCCAGTAGGAGTTTAAGCCACAGGGTATAGGACTCAAACTGCAGTCGACTACATGGGAGTCCAGTGACGTAGCCATTACACCAACTGCTGGTCCCCATATTTCATTTTTTAAGAGAATTATTTTATTTAACTTTATTTATTTATTTATTTATTTATTTAATATTAATTTAAACAGAGAGGGACAGAGCAAAAGAGGGAGAGAGGAAAAGTGACAAAGCAAGCCACCAGGTCTGGGAATCGAACCCCGGTTGGCCATGTGGGAGTCCAGCACCCTTAACCACTACACTACTTGCTTGCCCTTCCATTTCATATTTCTATAACCAACAACATGTTCTTCATGAGAAATAGAAATTGGGACCAGCTGGTAGAATAGTGGTTAAGGAGCTGAATTCCCACATGGCCAACAACATTTCGAGTCCTGTACCTGGCAGCTTGAAAAAATGCTGGATGTGTGTGCATGTGTGCCCAAGATCTCCTCCCATTGGAGGGGATGATGTGACTTTTCACTTTCACTCTATCTCTCTGTCTCTCTCAGGCAAGCACACATGCCCTAGGCAAAATAAAAAAAAATAAAAAAAAATAAAATCCTATCTTAAAAAAAAGTGAAAACTCGGTTTCCTTATAACAAATAAAAACTGATTAATGTATTACTGTAAGATCCACTATTCAATAAATATTAAAGTTATTTATAGAAAAGAAATATTTTATGTCAGAAATTTGTTTCTTCAAAAAGAAATAAAGGCTTTGTAAGTCAATGAAATAAATTACAATTCTTTTTTTCTTATTTTTAATTGTCCTAAAGATAACGGACTATTTAAAGCAAAACAGTAATGATGTCTTGTACGATTAAAACATATGGTAAGTTTCTTGTGTAACAAAATGTCAAAGATAGAAAGGAAGTATTAGAAAAATTATGGATTAAAGTCATTAAACCAAACATGAGGTAATTTAATATTATTTCAAAGTAGAATTGGATTATGTAAAAATTTATACTCTTGCACCCTAGGGAAACAAAGTTTTAAAAGGTTAAAAGAAGTGGTATAAATAAGGGAATAGAAAAGATAAAACTTAATCCTAAAACAATTCTAAAGTCCAGAGACATAAGAAAAAATGAATAAATGAAACCAAGAAAAACTAGAAAATAGCTAGAAAGATGATAGATTTAAATCTAAGTATATTAATGATCACTTTAAATGTGAATTGTCCAGAAGACAAATGGGACTAATTATTTATTCCAAAATGACTGTTTCTAACATTATATACACTATTTATCCTAGCACACTAAATATTGATTGTTCAAGTTAGTTCAAGATTCTTTGACCTAAAATGAGATAGGCCACTCCTCAATCCCAGGAAATAAAAATTGATTGGACAGGACCAGCAGATGGCATAATGGTTACATCACTCTACTCCCACATAGGCAACTGTGGTTTGAGTCCTGGACCCAGTGCCTTAAAACTCACACCAGGCACATGTGCATGCATGCCCAAGATTCTGTGAGGAAAATGGAGAAGGGATTGCAATGCACCCTTTCTCTCTTGGGGTATCTGATTTCTCTTTCTCTCTGTCACTCTGGTGAGCACATGTGTCCTATAGCAAAATCTCTCTAATAAAAAATAATAATCATTGAACAAAACTGCTACTGATAATAATAGTTTCCTTGACTCAGTTCTTACTAAGGAAATATAAGGGAACACCTATAAAAACAAAAGTAAAAATCCTCTTACTATTTCTCTGTCTTCTTGCCTAGAAGATCAACATATGATATATAGATGAATTAGTTCAGCCACATTGTTTGATCAGTGTTGTTTACCTGGAAAAATGCATGTAATGTGTGCTAATTAAGAGTTCTCCATTTATAGAAGTCATGTGGTAGGAGGTTCAGAACAACTATGCCATAGCCTTAGAAGATAAATGCCAGCTCACTAATATCATGAAAATAATAACAAAATTAGATCTATGAAAAAAAGCGTGCACACACACACACACACACACTGTTCTGGATACTCTACTAAGTGTTTTTCATGTTCAATTTCTTATAGTCTCTGAAACATCTTCAGTGTACAAGTGAGAAAATTGAAGATTAGAGAAGTTATATAATTTCCCTGAGTGTGAAAGCAGATTTGCTATTAAAATGTTATATTACTCCTTTTTGTCATTGCTAGGATTTCTTTTAGTCTTGTTATTATATTTTTTCTACAATTCCCAATCAATTTAAATAATAACGTTTAAAAGAAATGATATTTGGAAAAAAATGATGTTTGGGGTAGGAAAAGGAAAAAAGAAATCAAGATGCCTGTTTCTTTGTTTATTTATTTGTTTGTTTTAGGCTTAAGCATACATAGGTATATTGGCCAATTTATCTTTGTTGGCCCATTGATCCACTCTAGAGCACAGGATTTGGAGAAAAACTCATAGTGACTAAGAGATCTTTCTGGACTAAAGTCCTCTTTAAGGACTTTAGCATGAATTTGGATTGTTGATGGAAAATTTGGTGTTCAAAATAATTTAATTACTTTCCCTCAAAAACAACATTACCACTACAATAATTACTTTATATTAAAAGTTTTTTTTTTTTTTTTGGAGAGGTCTTTTTTTTTTTTTTTTTTTTCTTTTGCTATAGGGCGCGTGTGCTCGCCAGACAGACAGAGAGAGAGAGAGAGACAGAAAGCGAGAAATCACCCCCCAGGGAGGATGGCCACGCCACAATCCCTTCTCCTCCATTCTCCTCTCGGGATCTTGGGCACGCACGCACACGTGCCCAGCGTGAATTTTAAGTCACCGGGTCCCGGACATGAACTGCGGTTAACTGCATGGGAGTCCAGCGGCATAGCCATTACGCTAACTGCTGGCCCCTTAAAAGTTATTATTTTTTAAGAGGAGAAGCATTTTTAGTGAATCTAATAAGTCATGCCATGGTCGATGAAGTGAAAACAAAAAAAATTGCATTCACCAGGAATTTGAAGTTCATCTCTTTCATTTACTATGTTTTGACTTTAGAATTATTAAATAGCCTATATTGAAGAATTGCATCTGTGGTATAATTTTAATAATTTTCAACCTATTTTTATCAGAGTAAAGTGAGCACTTAAAAAAAAAAAAAGTTCAAGTTGGTTCCATGACCTTGGGCTGTGGGCTGTCTCCATGGCTTGGTGATTAAGGCAACCAAACCCCACACAGTCAGCCATGTGGTTTCAGTGCCAGACCAGCATCTTGAGAAACATGCTAGGTGTGTGTACGCACGTGTGCCCTCTAACCAAATAAAAAAGAAGAGAAAAGAAAAAGGAAAAAGAAAAAGAGAAGGACACCTATTAGTAAGGATAATAAACTAAAAAAGAAAAAATAAAAGTAGAAATTATTGTTGAGAGCTATTTTAATTTAACAGCAGTTAGATGACTGTTTTGAAAGTGAATAAAGTTATATACCTTTAGAGAGGGTTATTCCTAGAACAATTCTGGTTAATGATTCTTCCTACATTAAATTCATTGTTTTGGAGTTGTATTATTTCATTCATGAAAATTATTCCTTTCAAAAGTGTTTTAAAACTTTATACAACTTTGTTGGGACCAGAAGTTGGCGTAATGGCTATTTCGCTGGACTCCCACGTAGTCGACCGCGGTTCGAGTCCCGGACCCGGTGGCTTAAACTCACGCCAAGCACGTGTGCGTGCGTGCCCAAGATCCCGAGAGGAGAATGGAGGAGAAGGGATTGCGGTGTGGCCATCCCCCCTGGGGGGTGATTTCCTGCTTTCTGTCTCTCTGTCTCTCTTTGTCTGTCTGGGGAGTGCACGTGCCCTATGGCAAAAATCTCTCCAAAAAAAAAAAAAACAAAAAAAACCCCAAAAACTATATACAACTTTGCATATGTACAACTGAAAATATCTTTCCCTCTAACCCAATACCCTAAATCAGATGCACTCAAACTTAACTGTAGGCAAGGTTTTATCTTATTCATCCTCAATCTCAATTTCCTCATATGTAAGAATACAGGCCATCCTATTTTCTTTCAGGGGTTTATATGAGGAAGAAATATTGGAGAAGTGATACTTTTACTGTCTTCTGAACCTCGATGAAAATCTATGACTTTTAATCATTATACACAATTTGGTAGGGGAAATCCTTATGTTTTAAAATTTTAACTTTATTATACACCCATATTTAAAAATTGCTACTCTATGCCAAAAATGTGTGCTTTTCTAGTTACATGACATTTTACTTCCTCAGTTGTTAAAAAAAAAAAATGCTAGCAAGCACAAGGACTTACCAGTGATAGAAAGAGACAGAGAGGGAGAGGAGAAAACATTTCTCAATGCGCTGTGGTCATACCAAAATCTATTCTACTCTGTTTCTCCATCCTGTCAGGATTTGGAGCACACATGCTTATGTATCCAGCATGTTTCTCAAACTGAGGGTTCCAGGAGACTCAGACTCTGTGACCATCCATATGGGATCTGGTGGCCATTAACACTACCCTCTGACAGCCTTTACCACCAGGCCATGGAGCTGGCTCAGTTTTCTAGTGATAAATAGAGGTGTCCTCTTTTCTGGTTCTTACTTAAATTCACTCATTTTGTTTCTCCTTGAACATATGCTGAAATATGATGGAATATTATAATACATGTGTATCTCTCTTTTTCTATTTCAGACAGCATGTTTGGTAAAAAATGTGGCTCTTAAAACACTGTGGAAACTACTTTTTCTTTCTTTCTTTTCTTTTCTTTTTTTTTTTTTTTTTTTTTTTTTAGTTTTGGTATAGGGTGTGTGTACTAGCCTGGGGAAAAAAGAGAAAGGGAAAGAAAGGGTAAGTGAAAATTCACCCCCCAGGGGGATGGCCATGCTGCAATACCTACTCCTCCATTTTCCTCTCGGGATTTTGGGCTCTCGTGCATATGAGCCTGTAGTGCTTTTTAAGCTGCTGCCAGTCTGGGACTCATACCACGCAGTCGTCCGTGTGCGGTCCAGTTGCTTTAACCTCCATACCACCTGCTGGCCCAGCAGCGTTTACATTATGTATAATAGAAATATATGTCAAACTAATGATATACTATGTAATAATACAATTAATTTGTCCTAGACATTGCTGGGAACCTTTAATAAGCATCTTCAGTTTACTTAAAATTTCAGTCTGTTTAAGTCAATGCATCCCTTCAGGCATATCACAAGATTAGTGTTGCTTACTTTATAATTGTTTGTAAATCTGGGCTGGGAAAACACATAGCCACTATACAGCAATAATTATAAGATACAGGACACTAAAAGTCTGATTTTAATGTAATTTTGCATCCAAGGGAATATGTAATCACAAATACTATCTACATTCATTAACTTATCATAAGTTTGCAGACATCATTTATTCAGTCTTATTGGAATTATGTTTACTTCATTTTTGCGTGAGTATGGAATATACAACTCAAATAATGTAATATTAAAAAACTTTAAGGTTCTTTCTCTATATGGACACATAGAAACACACACACACACACACACACATGCACACATATATATTTAAAACTATAGATACTTTTTTAATTGCACAGAAATTCTTCAATATACTCTTGATAAGTGTCCATGCACTCATGTGGTAATTGACTATAATTTGTATTAAAATTTGAGTATAAACTAGAATTTAATCTTTTAACTAGAGAGTTATTTATAATTTGGCCTCTTGCAGAACAAGGCCCTGAAAGAAGTATTCAGAAGCATGATGTATGTTTGTGAGGTGATTTTAGACAGCACAGTAAAAGATCAGAAAGACAAGAGGCTAGATAATAATACTTTTATTAAAAAATTGGTTGCTGTGGGAAACTGGGGCCTCTATATGATGTTATACAAACCGTACTATGAATTGTTCTGTGAAGGTGTAAGGAAGATGGGACATTGGCCATTGACTCTGGAATCTAACCACCTGAAGGTTGCACCTAGAGAAATAAACCTCTGCACTTTCAACCTGTTTTCTTTGAGTGGTCCAGAAATACTCCTGCAGCCGGAGAATGTCCTGGGCAAAGTGACGCTGAAGTGGGCCAAGGCGTGTCTGCTAAAGAGAATTCCCTTTGCACCCCTGAGTTCCAACTGACCCCTATCAAATCAACAGCATCTCCACCAATTCTACGTGTTAGTGTCTAACTACAATTTCTAATAAAACTAATTATAACAAGATTAGAGGGGAAAATGAGAGTCCCTACTCATTGTTGATGTCTAGTTCAGGTAATTATATCATCATTTATGCTTGCTACTATTCATCTAAGATATTCTTTTTTCATTTTATTGTTATTATTGTTATTATTTTTTATACACATAGAGGCCACTCTTATCATTAACCATTACATCTTTTCATCTTAGTTACGTATTTGGGAAAGCCACACAGACTCATTATTGTGCTGTGTTCTGGATATTATGGCTTTGTCAGGCTGTGGCTGTTACTCCAGGTAAGTGAGCACAAGAGGTATTCCTGGGAATCTTGGCATCTCGGACAGAGTTATCATTGAATTTATTAAGTAACAGCAATACTGGCTGTTCATGATGACTAAGGTTGGTTAATCTTCCTCAGATATTGAGCACTGGAAGTAGCTAGGGCATTTTTAATAAGAGTAAGCCAGAGACATTGAGACACCGCATATACTTCATCCCTGCTGACATGACTATTTCTTCATGGATCCATTGTCTAAATCTTGTAGGTAAAAACCTGACTTTCACTGGAAAAGTGCTTTTTGTTAGACTCCTACATGGTGGTTAAATGTCTCCTACATGGTGGCTGCTTTCTAGAGGGCATTGGCATGAGACAAAAATCTGTGTACTTGTTTCCCTTTTATCCACATGACACTTCCCATAGCCATATTGGCTTTTATCTTTCAAGGTTCTCCATCCAAGTCCTTGATTCAATCTATTCACCAGAACCCAGAAATTCTTATTTCCAACCATATCCCTTCCCAAAACTAGATAGTGTTTAAGTGCATGTCACTGAATACATGTCGTCTCTCATCATTGTCTTTCAGAGCCCCTACTGATGGGGCTATATTATGGTAGTAATTCTTTCTCACCCCATACCGACATATTGATATGATATTTCTTGGGTTTTGTTTTATTTTGTTTTCATTTCTTTCTCTATTGCTAGCAGATGGGATAGTCTGAGGTCAGGGGTACATGCTGAAAGATATACGTAAAATGAAACAGAGGTAGGTATTAAGGACCCTATGTCACATGCTTATCAAATTTACTTATGCTTTCTGGACATACTTAAGTAAATCTTGATTATAACATTTCTACACTAAAATAGATCACTTGTGCACACTCTATATTGGATATCTAATAATATTAAGCTTTTGAAGGGCATTTTCAGTGATGTATCATATGATCCCCATGTTCAGAGTCTCAATCTTGGCTAATAGATATGAAATCTGCTTTTCAAGGATTCCTCTATTGCAGGAATCATTGAATCTGAACCTTAACCCTCTCAGTCGGGGCTTACCAGAGGCTTTATCCAGAGTTCTTATCTACTGTAGATAATCTAAAGGCCACTAAGTGTGCCTGGCCATGTTACCCGAATCAACTCAGTCCCCTTTCTTGCTGTGTGGGTCCACTGTTGGTTTTCTAATTTACCTGACAGACTAAGAGTTCCTGTGTTCCTATGTGTTGTCTTACTAAAGGTATGGACACATTCTTGGTAAAGATTCTTTTATATTTTAGAGAATATTTTCCTGATGTCCCAGACTATTGAACCACTGACAGACTCCTAAATATAGCCTTAGGTCAAGGCAAGAAATATGTTACTGCTGAAAATGCCTATTGAATGCTGACAGCTTTTATTCTTCTTTAATGATGACATATAATATGTTACATTTCCCCTATTTATAGCCATATACCTGTTTCCAGAGACAGTACTGATATGTTTTAGTGAACATAACACATCTGAAATAGAGGCCACAACTGGAACTAACACGAAATTAACC